>CM017572.1:45445026-45642526 GCA_007844125.1 Sinonovacula constricta | reverse complement strand
ACACGCATAGTGTGAATGCTTACAGAATTTCCGGGACAAAGTCATCTACATGTGTCAGACTTTAAACATAAATCGTCAGACGGACAGATGGACATAAGATTTAGTATATTTACATTTTTATATTTATAGCGTGTATGTCAGTTACTTATACATTAAGCAATACCTCAGAATATAACAACAGTAAATATGTTTTAACAATAAATAAAACACGTTATGCTGAAGCATCTTGTGAAGTACATTCTGTTCTTGTTAACCATTAGGTATTGTAGAATGATTATCGTTTAATGTCAGCATATATTAAGTATTAAATATATCACTGGTTATTATAATGTTAATTTATATACAAATAACATTAAATCAATAACACATTCAATAAGAAATGAATTCCTGGCCTAATTCAAATGATGGATGATTTACACGTAACTGCTTTTAATTCTTATTCAGTGCGTCATTTGAAACAGGAAAGCATATAATTAATGAGACACAAATGGATGTTTCTATTGTGTGCAAGATCTTATAAGTATTTTGCCAGATAATGCATTATTCATTTAGGAAATGAATAACACAAATATATAAAACATTTTTATATAAAACATGCCACAGAAATTAAATGAAGGCAGTTCTTGCAGTTGATGGTTTCAAATATAAAATTTGAGAATCTTACAATTCTGGAAACATGCGAAATAATTATATGTTGAGTATTAAAGAAAACTGCACACAATATGTACAATAGATGTTCTTATTGTCTGAAACGTCATCCCACCAATATCCCGGAATTGAATATGCATGTGATTAACCATTACAATTATTGTTATGTGGTTTAATTGCATCTTTATTTTGTTTAAACTCCCGATTCTGGCTTTTATTGATATGTGTCTCGCTTTGATGGGACATTTTACATGTATTTACGCTGTGAAAGTTCCCGGAAGTTTGAAATTTTCACCGCCCAACGTTTTGGACCTTTATTTAAATGACCGTTCCAATATGTTGGGTTTTCTCTGTGTGTAGTGTCTAGCATCAGGTATTTGTCACTTTTGAATTTACTGTGTCTTTGTCTAGTAAAACCGCAAATTTAACAACGTGTGGAAGATCTCATTGTTTCTTCTTTATATAACTTAAGTGGTGTTTGTCTATGATTCAAATTGTCTATGATGTACAGTCAACACTACACAAATATTGTGCTTAGTAGCACCATTGTTTTCGTTACTGGCCACTTTTTAAAGATGTGAGGCGACAGTTCCCATTCATTAAAAGGGTAATAACTTAGGAAAACTTACTAGTAGTTCTTACCTTTTGACTTGTATGTTTTGATATAGCCAGTTAATCAATACATCTTCCAATAGCTAAAAAAGTGTCTAAGTATAGAAAATATATAACAATAGGGATACAACTAGAGTAAGATAACATACATGTACCAGTTAATCAGAAGCAGGACCAGGTTTTGTGTATTTAATTCGACACCACACACTAGCCTTATTTATTTTAACAATAAAGCATATATATATACCTCATTTGCATACGCCCTTCTATATTTAATATGACGTCATCCAGTGCATAAATCGCATATTGACCGGCTACCCGGTCCATAATTCTTATACAGACTGTTTATGACGTCATCCAGTTTGTTTGACTGTTTAAACGCGACTTTCACGACGTGCGAATTTTACGACGATATTGTCAAAATGGCTTAGTGATTCGCCTCTTTATCGGAGACAGATTAAGTTAAACTCAGCGAATCTAAGGATTAAAAAAGCACCAAAACCGCGACAAAACTAAGGCTCTTTCGAACATATCTAGCAGAAAAAGGCCACGATTCTTCCTTTGAAACCTACACGAACGAAATTCTTAAAATCCGGGTCTTTTGTCTAGTAATATTTACTATTAAATTTGATCAAGAAAAAATGGAATATTAAAAGACGAGAATGATTTTTTGCTGCATCGCTTGAAAATAATGAAAAAACGACTAGGGTTTGAGATATATCACACACTGAACAATTACAATTATTATTTGAAAGCAAATTACGCTAAAAATAAAAGCAACAAAAAGGATAAAAGGATTAAGATTCGGTATAATATAACAAATAAAACATGGCCTTGCGGGCAATATGCAAGTTTACGGACTGGTTGGTCAGACCTCGGAGGGTATATGGCCCTCAGCTGCGCTTCGGGCCATATTCCTTCCTCGGTCTGACCAACCAGTCCGTAAACTTGCATATTGCCCTCAGTCCATGTATTATTTGTTATATATATATATATATATATATATATATATATATATATATATATATATATATATATATATATATATATATATATATATATATATATATATATATATATATATATATATATATATATATATATATGCTTTATTGTTAAATAAATAAGGCTAGAGTGTGGTGTCGAATTAAATACACAAAACCTGGTCCTCGTTAGCATTTCCCATAAATCCCTCAATGTCTCTTAAAAAGAACAAACGGTAGTAAAGTGACACTTTACGTCTAATTTAATTTATTTTCTTTGGTTTTACATTAGTATAGTGGGTTGAATTGCTCCTACGCATTTAATCAAACAATGGGGCTTTATTCTCAAACGCGCTGGCCCGTCCGCAATCTGTAAGGATCGTCCGTCTTGACATTGTAAGGATCGTTCGTCTTGACATTTGTAAGGATCGTTCGTCTTGACATTGTAAGGATCGTTCGTCTTGACATTTGTAAGGATCGTTCGTCTTGACATTGTAAGGATCGTTCGTCTTGACATTTGTAAGGATCGTTCGTCTTGACATTGTAAGGATCGTTTCGTCTTGACATTTGTAAGGATCGTTCGTCTTGACATTGTAAGGATCGTTCCGTCTTGACATTGTAAGGATCGTTCGTCTTGACATTGTAAGGATCGTTCGTCTTGACATTGTAAGGATCGTTCGTCTTGACATTTGTAAGGATCGTTCGTCTTGACATTTGTAAGGATCGTTCGTCTTGACATTGTAAGGATCGTTCGTCTTGACATTTGTAAGGATCGTTCGTCTTGACATTTGTAAGGATCGTTCGTCTTGACATTGTAAGGATCGTTCGTCTTGACATTTGTAAGGATCGTTCGTCTTGACATTGTAAGTATCGTTCGTCTTGACATTGCAAGGATCGTCTGTCTTGACATTGTAAGTATCGTTCGTCTTGACATTGCAAGGATCGTCCGTCTTGACATTGTAAGGATCTTTCGTCTTGACATTGTAAGGATCGTCTGTCTTGACATTGTAAGTATCGTTCGTCTTGACATTGCAAGGATCGTCCGTCTTTATTTTATTTTATTCATCGCAATTATAGACCAAGGCGGGATACTACTACGACAACATTAATTTATTTACTAACATTTCTTGCACACTAATTAACTGCTTGTTTTACAGAACTGAGTTGTAAGAGCCACCACACAACTCAACACGTGTACATAAATGCAAGTCAAAGAACTCATAGTCCTTGTAAGTATACCGTTTGTACTGTTTCTATACCATGTAAATGTAATTAATTATCAGGTCTCTCATCTTAATCAATAGAGCTGTAGCCCCGCAATGTCGAACCCCTGTCAGGTCAAGTTGGTCTTTTAAGTTATACTCATTACATGTTACATTTTTTAATTTTAGATGATGTGACTTTTAATTTTGACTGGCATGTGAACAACTTTGTCAAGTGCCTTTTTAAATCATAGTATACTTACAGAACTGTAAGCGAATTTTGATTTGATGTAGATTGGACGTTGGTACTTCAGTGTCATCCTACCCATGAACGTGATCTCCATATACAGTGGACATTATTTGCAGTTGCGTCATTACCTTTCAATCACGTCATAACGTAGCTCAATAAGGCCATCACTTGGGCAGTTCTGTTCAATATATTTCCCTTCTTGCGTTTGAGAACCGTCAGGACGTGCGAGGTTAAAATTCTGAAAAGCAGGTTTAAGCACACCAGTCGGCCATTTTGCCGACTGACTGTTCCAAAACTGTTGGGTTTTAACTATCTCATATAATGTTTGATCATAGTTTGCTGTTTCAATTTGAATGACATATCAATACCTTTGTCTTGTGATTTTTAAATTTTATTATATGTTCCAATACATATAGTACCTTGTCATATTTTCTAAATATAGACAAAATATAATATGAAAAAACACGTAAAAAGAGTGTCTGATCTACAAATAAATATAAACAAATACGTCTGACCCTCATGTAAAGAGAATGCAGAATTAGCATTATCGAGTTGATTGATTGTCTATTAGCGCAAAAGGTTGTCGGAATAATTACAAAATGGCGCCATTTACAGGAAGGTTTCTATCTATAATTTCTTATAGAAGCAGCAATAATGAGAATCAAAATTATTCCCTATATATCAAAAGTCGCATCATTTACAAATATTTACCAATTTAAAATGTATGCAGATTGCGGAAATATTCAGTGGATGGCTTTATATATCCATATTTACATAGTGATATTGCAAGACAATATGGTAGGTCTCTTGATACAGAGAAAATAGCAGTCATTGTAAAAACCGAACACCCATTAATAAAGAAACGTAATACTGGCGCTGATATATTAGGCTAAGCAAACGGTTGTGGTAAAACAAAATATATCAATTTGTTTTCAGTTTTTCTTATAATATAAGGTATGAATAGATCCGAGTCATTGGTAGTTTCTTTAATGCTATTTTATTTCTTTTGTTCTACGACATACAGCGACACAAGTATGGCCATAACGGTGACCTTCATTCTTTGCCCTTAAATTAGTACAACTTGTCAATTTAGAACAAACTGTGAAAAAGTCCACGTTGGTTCTGACTTAATTTATTGGTATTACACGTATATCCAATGTATTGCCAGGAAGCTTTCAATAGAAATTCATTTTGATAAATGCGCCAGCGACGATTGGAGAAAAGATAGTAAGCTGAATACATCGCTTTGCCTGGAAATGTTTTATTTATATAGCCCCAAAGAATTTGACTAATATCCATATTAAAGTAAACACGACAAACACGACAAACACTATTTATTTGGACATAATTTGTTGGTGACACAAGAAAAGGAAATGTTAATTAATATGTTACTTCTATACTATCTTGTTCACGATTAAGCAAAACGTAATCCCTTTTTTGAAATTGTACTTGAAGACTAGAGTGAAACTGTAAAATGTTAACAGCCTTCCTTATATTGAAAATAATAAATAGTGTTTGTCGTGTTTACTCTTCAAATTAAATAACAGATTATTCATTTGAACATGGGCTAGACTACTTGCCACTAGGAATGTATTTTAGGTCTGTGAGATAGGTATGAAGGAAAATTGGAAGAGAATAATGTCTACTATAATATTTTCCACCTCGTGAATAAAAGTGGGTAAACCCAGGCTTTTATAAATTGGGACAACAACGAGACACTGTGAAGTACAAATGTAAATTTTATGTAGCCGCGCCTTTTTACAGTCCAGTTCACAGTAAGCGGTATTTCCTAATTATGTATGGTTATCTGATTCTTTCAATACCAATATCAAACAAGGACCTATGATAACGTTCAGTTAGCATGAGACCCGTGGTGCCTGTGATTCATAGTTTCTTTTTCACATATTTACGTACACTTTTTCTGAAATGATCCTGTCGTATTTTCTTCTCTTGTTTATTCAATGCAAATCGTGGTATTGAGGATACCAGAGGTAGTCCTTAAATAAACTGCTTTGTTTAAATATTATTATGCTTTCATCTAAGCCTTTATTTAAACATGCAGGTTTAAAGCAATTAACAATTCATACCACCAGTTTCTTAAAAATGAAAGTTAGTTTTGAACACTTTTATTCGTGTTATAAAAATGTATATGTAATCAAATTTTAAACCATCGTCGGACACCCACGACCGATCCATACAGTTACTCTCCATTCATCGCTCGTGGGATAATTAGTTCACGTTTCGCAGTTTTTGGTAATGATTTTCATTGGTCGCTTCATAATCCGATGAAGATTTTAATCCAGTGATAAAGATCGATTCTTTCGATTGCGGCACTAGGCGCAGCCATTGTTATCCTTCTAATCTTCACTCTGAAGAGAATGGATTTTGTAAGCAGTATAAGATTGGCCAATTCTTGTTATGTTCAGTTCGATAAGACGACAGAAATTTAACAATAAACCCACGGTCGACGAATTACGTACCCGACGATGATTCTAAGCCTAGTTATTATAGTTTAATAAAATATTCAAATAATTAATGTGATCTGCATTGTTCCCTAATCTTAAAGCATTACTTGAAAGATATTGCCATGCCGACTTACTAATAATATGTGATAATAACCACCTGAGAAGTAAGATATGTAAAAATAATGAACTACTGGTGTCTATTGTTCAGTACCCACCAGACAACTGCTAGCATTCCGTGTGCAAAACTTATCTTATGATTGAATTATACATTGAATACCAAAAGGTTAGATTATTTATGTGGTCTAGTGTCTAGTTAAAGTTTAATAAATGTGAAAATCGTTTTAAGACCTTTAATAATCGCATATTTTGTAAACATAACAAAAATAAGAAATCGCAATATGAGCAGACGCATAAAGTTGATTAAAATTATGGCCTCACAAATCATAAGACATACGTAATGATAACACATTTTACGGCGGTTCAAGGTTGTTTCTTGGTTTAGAAGCATGAATATGTTATTTAATGTTCCAGAACATGCTAGAGTTTGCTTGAATAAATAGTAGTATCTACTGTTTCTGTTCTACACGTGAAGAAATTTGCACGTACAGCTTTTAAATGGAGTGTTTTTACACATAACTGGTTGCCTGTTAAACAGCCACTAGATTAGCTATATTCTATAGTCTTATAATTTCTTGTACTCTCAGTTGTGTGTCAGTTACTTTTACAAAGTGAGTCTTTCGTTTGACTTTCCTTGGTATACACCCTTTTATATGCAACCAAAAATGCGCTTTTAAACTAAACATATTTACATATTAATATTTAATTAAAAAATGAATATCGAATACGCTTTTAAGACAGAACGTACGTACAATAAACCATTAAGTAAAAACAATAATAAAGTCCTACGAATACTGTGACTTAAAGTAAAACTTAAATTAAAGCAAGAGAATATATACAAGGGATACTGAAAAAGAAACGTACGAATACAATAGGGAGTCCAGACAAGACAAATCAAATCTGCAATAACCTGCTTGGAAGGATCTGTTAGACATAATACCGAACGGGTTTAAAAGACATATGATCTCGCAGGGTAAAATTGCAAAAGAATAAAAAAGAAACCTTATACACGCAAAAAACACAAACCGCACGAAACCATATGCACGCAGACACGGCAATCAGTCTTCAATCTTCTTCAGCTTTTTGAAAGAGCAATTTATGGCAATCCCATTGACTTTAATTCCCATTAATAGCCCATAATATATCTCAGACCCGTGTCTTGTGTTTTTCAATTGTTAGTATATTATGCAATGCTCATAAGACTTTGACATATTTCCTTATTCAAAAAGTCCAGGTAAAACCGTGATGTCATATTTCAAAGCTAAAATGATCCATAGGAATATTAAACTCTTTTAAAAGAATCAACACAAACAATATAAAATTTTGTTTTCTGAAGCGATTATATGTCAGGAGATCCCAAACTAATAATACAACATTCAGTCGCTTTATCAGCAAATGACGCGTTAAATAATGAAAGCAAACATAATCCATACGTTATACCTTTACATTAAAGGATCTCACGTCAAAAGCAATGAGACTTAATTTAAACTCGTCTCTCTTGTTATAGACTTTAGTGCGGGCGTTGTTAAGTGAATTATTGGGACTCCGTCAGCAGGGTAAAGAGTTTATTACTCGAATCCTGAATGACCGATTTTTCAATATTCAATAACATATTAAACAGTATGCATACATTCTTCAACATACAGTCTGTACTTGTTGATACATGAAACACTTGAAAACAGTCCAGTTCAATATTATACCAGCACTAGCCTACAGTTACCGACATCATACACTACTTCTCCCTATTTAGATATACATTGAAATAATAAACTTGGGCCAGACGATGTACAGATAGTACAGATATAAATACTGCTGACACAGCTACAGTTAAAGCATTATTACGCAATATGCTACCTAGGGAGTACAGCCTTCGTTTACATATTGAGTCATTTATCATTAAACTTTACATAGAATGTGTGTACGTCAGGTGGTCCAGATATAATAAGCTACAATGAGACAAAATGTCTGTGTTATTCCGGTAGTGGTACTGCATATTAATATTGATCCACCTGCCTGCCGGCTTGAGTGTCTGTCAAGACGGGATCTATGTTTCTTATACTTTTCTTTACTGATGTAGCAATTCTTTTCTATTTCTGACTTGTATCGCACTTTCTTACAGTACAATTGCAAGAGCAGCCAACAAAGCAGGTTGCTAACACTGCCTTAGTTTGTCATTTGTTAACCTTCAAACAATACGTCAAATTATTATATCACATTCATTTGACTTAAAGTGTGTTGTGCAGTTTTTAAAAACACAAATTGGAATATTTTGTTTCCGTGAGGACGAACATTTTGACAAAATAATGAAAAAAGGATAGTTAACTATTTCTATGACGACTGTAAAATAAAGTACACACATGAGTTTTAACTCAATATAATTGTAAACTAGCCAGGCTGTTTTCCGGAATAGGAAAGCGTGGTTTATGAAATTTAGTTTAAACTTAGTGAAAACGGATTGTTGAGGAATAAGTTCGGTAACTTCGATAACTTCATTCTGAATGAACAAAAGATCTCATAAATATTTTAAATATTGAACCAAAAAAGCCATGTCATTGTTAAAATTCGTTCATTAATGATGCCCTTTAATCTTAACTGTCGAAGTTACATGTAACATTAAAAATATAAATAACATGAATTGAGGATACACGTAAACGTTTATAAAACATCGACATGTCATGTGTTAAATTCAGATCATATATGTTATTTTACACACACACCCTCTCTCTCTCTCTCTCTCTCTCTCTCTCTCTCTCTCTCTCTCTCTCTCTCTCTCTCTCTCTCATTCTCTCTCTCTCTTTCTCTCCCACACAGACACACAGACACACACACAAACACCAACGAATTGACAAATTAATAAAGACCAGTACGAAGAGTCTTAATTAAGGTTGGCATGTATTGCATCAGCGGTCAAAAAGCTTTTCACTTATCTTATAACCGTATCAACTAAAAGAAATACAGTGTCATTTTTGGCTTAGTGGTAACACCTCTGACTGCAAGCCTTTCACCGCGAGGATTCGAACCTCGTTTGGAATGGTAAAACGTTATCTCAGCCGACTCCCGATGCTTCTACCCAGGCAAACGATCATAATTAGTTACTGCGACGTTTTTCGAAACAAAAACAAACAATATATGTTTAAATAAAAAAAAATTAAGAAAGCATTTCTTAAATGTGCCGTTATAAATCTTGATGCAAACACGAACTTAGTTTAAACCAATACTAAATAAGTAAATACATTCAAGGGAGTAACTAAATAATAAAAATGTAAAAGGAAATATACATTGCATTTAAAATAGTTTAATTTACCTCGTGCCAGCTCGATGCAAGATGACTAGCTTAAAATTGGAAATGTCACGAGACTGAGCGATGCATTTCAGAGCAATAAAATTTCACTCTAGAGTGAGAAAGCGGGACAACAGGTTTCGACATAACATTATAACAATGGATGGATCCTGGCTTTATCGCCTCGATCAATAGAAACTTTCTTTGTTGCTAATTTTGAGAAAAATTGACAAGTATTCTTGAGTTGTGCTTTTTTCTTGACGTCGACATTACGTCGTACGCATGTCGCCGTTTAGCGTTAAAGGAAACTTAGTCTGTTTGTACTTTGCTTGAGTTTGTACAATATCTTTATCCTTTGATAATAATTATATTCGATGTCATTTTTTCATTTGTCCGTCTGATAAACTAACATGGAAGAACCTAAACTTAATACATTATGTATACGTTTGTCCACAATTAATCACGTCGCCATTCAGGTATAACCGATCACGTTAAAACAGGACGGACATCGGACAAATTTGCTTATGACAGGAAGCCAGATTCACATAAGTTATTATCTGCAACCCTAGAAAAACTCATAGGCAGACAATTCTCAGAAACAAATAAGTTTTTAAACTTTACAGTAAGGATTGTTTGCACATTTTATCTTTAAAATTGTATAATCATAGACCATTTTTATCAAAGAAGTTGTATACGTTTAATTAAAACACATGGCATTGTTCAAGTGAAAGTGTAGTATATAAGGACACGAGGATTTAAAACGACGAAAGGTTAAACGTGTAACGAGCAAATGACATCATAACCCCTCTTAACCATAGACACATATTAAACCCTTTTTTATTTGCAGCCAGATATATAACAATATTGCTCGAATTGTCACTACTTGATAGACCAGGCGTCAGTTCTCGCATTAAAAACAGTGTCTGACAGGCACTTAGTGTATAATTGATTAGACAAGTGTGTGTTATTTCATTTGCTGTCTCTTGATTTGCTCTATTTTCCTCTATCTATATCTCGCTTCTATGACATAACCTGTCAGTATATATGTAATCACGATATCTACAATTATCGCAGCCAACATTATGCATTAGGTTATAATTGCAGTTTGACCGTGTGCTAAAACCAGCATATATGTTATAGCTTTTCCAGCGGAAGACAGACAGCCAGTTTAATGACTGATTTCTTAACACCATTAGTCTGCAAATTATTAAAAGTTATCTAAGATTTGATGTTTGGTTAGACATAAAATGTTTGGTTAGGCACTAAAATGTTGTATTGTTTTCATTTATTTTTTATATAATGATTTTCATTGATTACTGTTATTTATTAAATGTTAATGTGCTAAGACATTTTGGTGCCTCTTCTGACTGTCTTGCTCGGTGTGTGACTGCTTTAGAAATAATGTAAAGACAATTATTTTGTACTTTCTCTAATTGTTCTCTGTTACTTTGTCTAATTTATAGCATACCGGATGGTTTGTATGTTGGTTTTGTAACTGGGTTTCCTTTTACTTTTTTCTTCCTTATTTGTGTAACTTTACTTTATGTGCACATACAACAAACCTGAAACGGTGGAGGAAAATAAAATATTGAATTATGTTGTATTCCATCATTAATCACAACTCCAATATAACTTATTCTATCTCTATAATACCTGTTCAGATGTATATTTATTATTTTATTATTTTATTTTTTTGGGGGGGGGGGGGGGGGGGGGGGCGTTGTTACTTGCGACATCGTTCAGAGTTATGTGAAAGCTGGATTTCTTTACTACTCACAGTCAGTTATTCGTTCCTTGGAATAAGCACTGTTTGTACATAACAGACATGTATGTCTTAGAGAATAAACACGTCAGTTGTTCCAGGCATGCTTCATATGTTAATACTAATATGGATGGTGCAATCATGAATATTAGGTTCAGATCATATGGGTGTAGGGTTAATTTCGAAGTCAGTTTATTTTGCTCAAATACGACAGCATGTATGAGCATTTATTTTAGACCTTATTTAAAAATCACCACGTGCATGCAGTTTATATTGCTATTTAATTCATCTTATAAGGATTGTTACGTGTATTTCCTTTAATGGACATTGGACTTTGGTTCCTCAATTCCCTCTTCATATTAGCAGGATACTACAGACATTTTCACTACTCTGGTTACTTTCTTTCCTTGATTCAAAAAAGGAAATCTCACTTATAATCCTCAACTTTGTGTTTTGGACATTATTTTACTTTCGTCATAACATATCACAGAAAACGTCAGCGCTTGGGCATTTTTTTTTTATTCAAATAGACCGTTTTTTCCATTGCTGGCATTTGAGAAACCCCTCAGGAAGTGTGAGTTTTGAGCTCTCTAAAACCTGTTAAAGCCTTTTACCGACTGACCGTTCCAAGGCGGTAAATGTTGGGTTTGCTCATTTAGTTAAATGACTCACCACAGATTTGTACTTTTCTTACATTTGGCTTCCATCTGAATACCTTTGTCCCGTGCCTTTTCAAATTTTGGACATGTTGCCATGCTTATGGGACTCTGTCCTTAATTCTTAATAAATTACAATGCAATCATATTGACAGTCTTGAATGTGAAAGCAAATGGTGCCCCAATGTATAATCTATTATTTAGAATGTGTTTATTTTCAACTGAAGACTTGCCTGCTTTCCAATTTTCAATGCATTGTCCATTTGATTTAATTTTCTACCAAAAATAATATTGACCATTTTTTGCACACTTGTAAACTCCTGGAGGTTCAAACTTACACTACCAAAACAGCTATTCCGTGCCCTTTGATTGTGATACGATTACAGCGGAAACCGTTTGTTGGCTTATTTGAAATAAATAAGTTTCCTACAAGATATTATATAATACTCCTTAGATATAGTATTATTTGTTTACTTGCTCAAAGGTTTACATGTTTGATAATGCTTTTACCTTCAGACATTTCTAGCAATTTTAAATGAATATCATTTTGAATAAGAATATGTGACAAAGTCCTATGAGTATTGCAACATATACCAAACTCCGAAAAGGCACAGAACAAAGGTATTTCACATGCAGAATTAATTACAAATTTATCCCTTTAAAACATAGAACAAACTGACAACTTATTATTTAATCGAAAAAACGTCTTGTATAAAATTAAGTGTTATGCGTACTTACTGGGAAAATGAAATCAGTTTGAAATTTAAGAAATGTCACTATGTTGGCGCTGTAAATCAGTCCCAATGTATACAATAAACAAACGCAGTTATACTTGCAGTGTGGCGGTCGTAAAAAATCTCCCCGTGCATGTAATCTATGTTGTCATTTAATTCATCCTATAAGGACTGTTACTTGTATTTCCTTTGATGGACATTGAACTTTGGTTCTTCAATTCCATCTTCACATGAACAGGATGCTACAACAATTTATTCGTCTCTGATCATGTTTGTTCATGATTCAGAAAGTCAATTTTATTTGTGGTCAACCATTTTTGTGTTGTTTTTTTTTCAAATCGAAATAATACCATATTCCTTTTCTGAACACTATGTGGACATTATTTTTCGATGACGTCACTACTTTTGTCATAACGTATAGAAAATATCAGCGCATGGACATTTTGTTTTTAAATAGATCGTTTTTCTTTTCGTTGCTTGCGTTTGAGAAACTCGTCAGGAAGTGCGAGGTTAGAGCTCTGTAAAACCGGTTTAAGCACCCCAGTCGGTGTCGGTCCATATTGTCGACTGGCCGTTCCAAGGCGGTAACTGTCGGGTTTGCTCTTTTCCTTTAATGACTCATCACAAATTTGTTCCTACCTTTCGCTTGGCTTGCATGTGAAATACCTTTGTTCTGTGCCTTTTCGGAGTTTGGTATATGTTGCAATACTCATAGGACTTTGTCATTTATTCTTATTTGCATATAACTCGTTTAAAGTGACGTTATGCTTAAAATGACATAAAACCTAATTACACAATGATTCGAAAACTATTGGCGACTTAACTGTGATGACATCAACACAAGACATCGGTGACATCTTCGAAGTGATAGCTTCAAACATACATTACAATCATCGTTTTAGAATAAACGTGTTACACTTCCTTTTTATTTCTCTTGAAGTATTTCCAAGTGTTTTTGACCTTCTGGAAAGTTACTAATTTATTTTTGCACGCAACTGTATAGAAACAAGTATCGGTACGCTACAGACAAACCTTTGATGTTGTCTTTGTGGCTTATTATATCGATTTCCAATAAACGTTGACCTGCAAGGTTTAATTCATCTTACTCAATTTCGTGATTGAATCCTCTAAAAGCATTGGGTTTCTTGCAATGTAAGAATTATAAAATAGGTTAGTATTCTTATGAATGAAATAAACAACACAATCATGTAAAAATGCCCAACGGATAGGATAGTAAGTTATTTTTGAAAATAATGATTTTATTCAGCAAAGAAAACTATTTGAACACCTGTCAGAAGCCAAAAAGCCCCCAAATGCTATAGTTCACAATGTCAACGAAGGTTTTACCGATACTGAAGCATGCTTGATAGTACGTACTTCATATAACGATACAAAAGTTGATACCTATTGTGATCCGTTTGTAACAATCACACATCGTGTTTTCTTTTTCATATTGAAAAAGCTGTATATTTATTTCAATCGTTGTGTAATTGTTCATTTGTCTAAGGTTACATGTATTTTACATGTTTATCATTTCTGATATTCATAACAATATATTAAACTATCTCGCAATCATTTTCGAAAGGACATTTCTAGTTCTTGCATATATACACCTGGAAAAAAGTTAAGCACCCCCTAATATTTTTAAAGCGTCTTCAGTATTAAAACGTTCCTATGACATATTTCATATTAAAATAACTAGACAAATTGTAAAGTATGAAATGTCAACATGTTTGCTAACATAGCAAAGAGAAACAGGCCCGAAAAAAGAAGTATTTAATACCGAAAATGTTACATATTCAAGACGTATCATTTTCACAAAAACATACGTAGGTTTAAGTATAGAGCAGCAGATGTCATTAGCAACTTGTTTGTTACAGATGTCGTGGTAAAAAGTCTATTTGATGTCTTAGGATCAATTTTTTACCTTAGTTGGTCAATACCGGGTTAATCCTCCACGTGCATGGATGACTGCCTCGACCCTACGTCTCATTCCACCGGTCAGACGTCATAATCACGTTACGAATGCTGAACTACGCACAATATGCGTTATAAATACCCATAGATATTGCAAGGGCAAACTGCTTTTTGCCAAAAGCACGGGGTGCATGATACTCTTGCCTATATCTGCGTACTGATCTTTTTGTTTTATACACAAAAATATTAGGGGTGCTTAACTTTTTTCCAGATGTATATATTCAGCATTTGGTTTCCACTATCATGGCATTTATATTGCCGTATAAGGTTTTAGGTGGTAGATCCTCTTACACTATTTCTTATTGATCTTGATCAAGGATTGCAGAATTGTTAATTTCTGTCTTGAGATAAGCATTTATACTCGTTTTAATATACAATCAAATGCATGACAAATAACATTCTAGCTATGTCTCAAAGCATATTGTCAACAGGATTTAACAATAATGCAATGCAAAAGGCTCAAATCATATTTAAGTAATTGACGAATATATGAGTATTGACTAAAGAAGGTGAAGAAAGTACACATTCTGCAGCATAAGAAGCAATTATTTCATCAGATACAGCATAATGAAAATGAACATTTCTGACAAACTAAAGGCTAAAATAATAAACAATCGATGTTAATACAAGTCGTATGTATTGCCGTATGTAAAGAATATATGACAAAGTCCTATGAGCATTGCAACATATATCAAACTATGAAAAGGCACAGGACAAGGATATTTCAAGTGCAAGCCAAGTAAAAAGTAGGAAAAAATTACGAGTCATTTAACTAAAAGAGCAAACCCGACAGTTACCGCCTTCGAACGATCAGTCGGCAATATAGGCCGACTGGGGTGCTTAAACCGGTTTTACAAAGCTCTAACCTCGCACTTCCTGATGGGTTTCTCAAATGCAAGCAATGAAAAGGGAACTGATCTATTTGAATACAAAAATGTCCAAGCACTGAAGTTTTCTTTAATAAGTTATGACGAGAGTGACGTCATTGAAAAATTATGTCCTCAGTGTTTAGAAAAGAATGGGGTATTATTTCGATTAGAAAAACTAAAAGGTGGAATATACGTGAAATTAACGTTTTTGTATCAAGAAAAAAACATGACCAGAGACGGAATAAATGGTTATCAGCATCCTGAAGATGGAATTAAGGAACCAAAGTCCAATGTCCATCAAAGAAAATACACGTAACAATCTTTAAAGGATGAATTAAGTGACGGCATAGACTACATGCACGGGGAGATTTTCTACGACCGTCACACTGCACAAGTAACATTGTTGTGATCATGAATAAGAATATATGACAAAGTCCTATGAGCATTGCAACATATATTTAACTATGAAAAGGCACAGGACAAAGGTATTTCACGTGCAAGCCAAGTGAAAAGAAAGGAAAAAAAGAGTCATTCAACTAAAAGAGCAAACCCGACAGTTACCGTCTTGGAACGGTCAGTCGGCAATATGGGCCGACTGGGGTTCTTCTGTTTAATTATTAATAAACTAACTGTATCTCTTTACAAACGATACATTATCATATGATGTAGACAAGTAAAAAAACTACAATTTATCGGAAAAAATGTAATATATGTCGATTCAGTTGGAATAAACATGTTGCATATATAGTTCTTTACATAATAAAGACTCCGAACAGGGTAAAAGAAAGTGAGAATAACCAAGTACCAGCAAATTCTCCATTTGTCCGAGAAGTAACCTATTAAGTTGAATCCTATGAATTAATAGCTGTTGTTGATTCAATATTAGTGGAAATGATAAAATTTAGAGTTTCGCACGAGACAGTATAAATCAATATACAAAATGCTTCTTGGTTGTGCAAGTATTGCGTAATGCAGGATAAAGTATTCGAGAGTTAAAGGGATCTCAAGAGCCTTATATAAGTGACCCCCCCCCCCCCCATTTATTGCCCCACCCAGCATGTGAGGGCATCTGTTTTCTGATAAGCAGGCTGCCACAGTCTGTAACCATGTGTCTGTCACACAGTATTGTTCAAGATCCAAGTGTATGTATGCTATATCTGGGTGGTTGAACATAGTCATTCACAGTTGTAAAGAAACATTGTGAATATACCATTACGCAATATATATATATATATATATATATATATATATATATATATATATATATATATATATATATAGTATATATGAACTAAAAGAATGAAAGAAGTACAAAATGTATAAGAAATAACAAAATCAACCAACAAAGTAAGAAAGAAAACAATAAAGATACATATATATATATATATATATATATATATATATCTATATATAGATATATATATATATATATATTATATATATATAAACGACTTTATATATATATATATATCTATAGATATATATATATATATAGATATTATATATATATTATATATATATATATATTTATATATATATATTATATATCTATATATATATATAATATATATATATATATATATATATATATATATCTTTATTTGTTTTCTTTCTTACTTTGTTGGTTGATTTTGTTATTTCTTATACATTTTGTAATTTCTTTCATTCTTTTAGTTCTCATATATAATTTAAGTTATATTTTATTTGGATTTGTAAAATGTAACGAAACGTTTCTAACAAAAGCAATTTAAAAAAGTCATTCATTGTCAGAATAATGTCCTTCAGACTCATTTTAAGTCATTTTGAATACTAAAACTTGTATCTCTCATGTATTTTCAAAATTAAATATTTAGCTATGAAATAAATACATAATCTTGCAGTTACAAAATTGACACCTAGTAATTAATGCAATAAAGAATTTGTAAGGGATCATATAGTAAACAACCCACATTATCACTAACAATAATGTTTGTGGCTTTGTGCAAACTAGCCCTACTGTCTCACATCCATACTAGCAGGTAATTTAGTTTTGCAATAAGTACCTGTAAGGATAGCTTAAAGCAGATGAATATTTTTTTTTCCTGAATATTTCATTCAGCTTAAACGGTATATATTTTACGACTGCAGCAGAAGTAGTCATTCTGGCGAGAATACTTGCATCGATAGAATTTACATATATAAAAACCGCCCAAAGAATATACTTCCTTTTTTTGAAAACTAGGATGGACAGTAAGAATCATCTCATCATTGTAATGTTTTGAAACCTTCTTGCCATACCGATATGAAAATGTGCTACGAAGTTACATAATAACCATTTACGTGTATGACAAACATTATACAACCCGTCGATCATTTTGTATGTGTGACGAAAGATTTTTCATGTTGTTTTTTTTTACATTTCAATTGGGATTGACGAGGAAGATGATGAAACAAGTCAGGATTACGGACTTAAGTAAGTTTTGGACGCCACATTCTTTGCACGTAGAAAGCTAACGCGTAAAACCTACCATAATATAAGAAAAGGGTTATTAGGTGACAACAAGGTACCGCCATGTTGTCAGATACAACGGACTGCCTGAAAGCGTTAGAACACGTATGTGTTTGTATGCTTATGATTTTGTAATCTTAATTGGGTCTGCTGTCTGTTATAAAGCCGATTATGCCCAGGCCATTTGCATATATGCTGATGGGTTGTTCTTAATGCTTGTTCTGACAAATGTGTACAAAAAGGAAACGTATATCACACATTAATTGGATTACACTATAATATCGGATTTGTATCATAATTTCAATTCGATTGTCTTGTGTGCGTATATGTGTGTTAACATAAAGAACGTTTAAATTATAGTTGCAAGAAACTTCAATTTGGAGATAAAAGTCTACTTTATGTGACTTGGATACAAGTCGTCAGTTCCGAATGATTTATGAACGTGAATACACGCGAATAATGCAATTATGAAACTATTTTCGTTGATTATAGTTCAGACTGCGCTAAACATGCGTTGATGCAGTGCGTGTGTACCTTGCGTGCACCATACGTGCATCATGGTTGCAGAGTACCTGTTGCGTGTTTTCGGTAAGAATTTATATGTGCATCACTGTATTAATAAATAGGTAAATAAGAAAAGGTCTTATCAAAATTTTCAGATATTTAAATTTTATCAACCTGTAGACAAAGGCAAACAAGGTAAATGTAAATGTGACAAAAAAAACAACAACACAGAGACGAGACATAACACACAAAAAGAAAAAAACCCATCAGTTACCGCCTTGGAACGGTCAGTCGGCAAAAGAGCCAACTAAGGTGCTTAAACCTGGTTTGTGGAACGCATTTAGGACAGCTTTTATCTAAACTAAGATTGCCATCACTCAGTTCTGATGATGTTCGATCGGAAATATTGGCGAAATATTTTTTTTTTATAAAATAGTATTAAGAATCACATTTAAATAGTCAGTAGAATTATATTTGAGAAAAACTTATTTCCAACTTAACCTAATATCTTTTTGAATAATCAACAAATAGAGCGCGAAACATAGCAAAATTCTCTATTATTTTATGTATACGGCATTTTTCAAAGATACAATAATGTATGATTTATTGACCGCCCTTGTCTCTAATATGTAGACTCAAGTGCTGTTAAAGCTTTGTGTACATATTTTATCTTCACATTCACTCTTTCCATCCTTTTAATATCTACATACTAGTAGTTCGATTGACTTAAAGTAAAACCTATAACAAAAATTTAAATGTTTACAAATAAACTGATGCTGCCATAATATTAATAAGTTATCAAAACGCTATGCATCACTTTGCCTTTTGCAGCTTTGTTGCAGACAGACTTAAATGTTTATCCGTAATTATAATTGCAATTAATATGGTTGTTTTATCAAGATCTTTGTAAATAAATAAACGTATAGTCCAGTAGGTCTGGATGAAATAACAGCGAAAATTTAACATTTACTTCGTATTGACCTACATGCCACACCACACCACATAAATCTCTCACTGTCTGTCTGTCTGTCCGTCCGTCCCTCCGTCCGTCCGTCCCTCCTACCCTCCCTCTCTCTCTCTCTCTCTCCCTCCCTCCCCCCTCTCTCTCTCTCTCTCCTACCCTCCCTCCCCCTCTCTCTCTCTCTCCCTCCCTCCCTCTCTCTCTCTCCGTCCGTCCCTCCCTTCCTCCCTCCGCCCCTCCCTCCCTCCCCTCCCTCCCTCCCTCTCTCTCTCTCCGTCCGTCCGTCCCTCCCTCCGTCCGTCCGTCCCTCCCCCTCCCCTCTCTCTCCCTCCCTAAATCCCTCCCTCTCTCTCTCTCTCCTACCCTCCCTCCCCCTCTCTCTCCCTCCCTCCCTCCCTCTCTCTCTCTCTCTCTCCGTCCGTCCCTCTCTCTCTCTCTCTCTCTCCGTCCGTCCCTCCCTCCGTCCGTCCCTCCGTCCGTCCCTCCCTCCCTCCGTCCGTCCCTCCCTCCCTCTCTCTCTCTCTCCGTCCGTCCCTCCGTCCGTCCCTCCCCCTCCGTCCCTCCCCTTCCTCCCCTCCCCTCCCCTCCCCTCCCCCTCCCCTCCCTCTCTCTCTCTCTCTCTCTCTCTCTCTCTCTCTCTCTCTCTCTCTCTCTCTCTCTCTCTCTCTCTCTATATATATATATATATATATATATATATATATATTGTAAATATTTGATCTGGAATTTAAATAAAATTTAAATAATTGATTGAAAAAATAAAAATGAACCCCATCCATTGCTATAGATTAAAAGGGCAAAGAGATGCGTGGGAAATTACGGTGTTGTGAAAATGAAACTATTATTTGGACTGTATTAGTTTGTTAGGGATCTGTTAGTATTTACTAAATGTCTCTAATTTAAACCTATTTATTTATTTACAGTCGACTGGGAAACAAGTTCTTTCAACTTACATTAATCCCTCTTATATATGTTAGCGTTATGACCTAAAAAGATTCTTAATGGGACAGTCGTCTTTCGAAACCTAAAAATTGAACATACCGTTTACACTATATTAATATAGACTACATTTCATGTACAAACATAAACATCAGAAACTGATATTTCTTCTTATTATTTTATCAAATAAATAAATAAATTCTATAGGTTTATATTTAGGGCAGTTTGTATTTAATAAAATTACTTATTGAAGCAGAAACGCTACATACAAAAGAATGGACATTCTTTTTTCGGAATACTGTGTCTGGACAAATATTCTTCGAAATACGTAACTTGATTATGAGATAAAGCGCGAATAAAGCTTGCTTAAAAAGTCTTTACCAAATATACATGAAACTATAGCAATTGTTGATGATGGTATGGTACTTTAGCTCTAATAGGAACACTATCCCTATACGGTTTATGGACAGGAATTGTACATTGAGTAAGACCAGGTTCTGTATGATCTTTGAATAAGGAAAAAAAGCGAAACGCATATCGATATTGCACCATTTTAAGTGGGGTTTTGTTTGGTCAGCGGAAGCGGATTTTACCTTCTAACGGATGGATAATGCCTAGTTTCGTCTTTTGAAATCATTTCAAATATAAAGCATCATTATTCAATTAGTAAAAAATAGGAATGTAAGCGGCGTTGTGTAAGTTTTTGTTCAGTGAACATGTTTCAAGGTGTTAATATCTCGTCATATCAATGTATACGTTAATATCGTGGAGATCATAAAGCGTTGTTTTGCTTTTAAACTGCTCTCAAATTGTTTGAACTAAAGCGGGCATATGTGTCGACATATTGCAGAAACATGCTATACAGACCACCGTGATGTATAGCATAGTTATGTTAGCAGATACAGAGAAGACGGCGGACTTGTAACTGCTGTTTTATAAAAAGTTATAAGATATCGACAGGATCCAAATGGCTCTCATTATTTATTTCTAAAGAAATTTTCAGGACTGTTGAGAGATCTGGATTTAGACAACCATTCTTGCGACATGAATTTCAGCCTAAAGAGGAAACTAAACGTAGCTTTGGGGAATGTTTGTTGACTCAGTTTGCCTTCATTTTCTATATAAATAAATAAATATTAGAAAAGTTTAAACATTTTATTGCTTGTTGCACAAATATGACTAGAGTTAACGTAAACATAGTAGGAGGTTTCGCTTTTGTCAGAAATGGTTTGTTGGGTTTATCGTCCCACCAACATTATTTCAGTTATCTTGAGACGGTGTCCATTTGAAGTCGATATAGTGCTGCCTTCCACTGTGTATATCATGAACACCTGGCATGATACCTCACCCAGTCACATTATCCTGACATTGAAACAACCAGTGGAACTGCCCTTAAACTTGCATAAGTGCTAGCAAGGGAGTTATACCACTACCATTTTTAACGACTTTGGTATGTCGTAGACCGGGATCGAACCCGGGGCCTTCTGTACCAGGAGCCGACACTCTACCGATTTCGCTACCAGGTCCGGTGGGTCAGATGTAGTGTTTATTAATTGGAAGTTTTACGGCCAATAAAAGACATTACCGCTAGTTGTCAGTATTATGCTACGAGCATCTATCTAACCTTTTATCTTAAGCGCGTTAAATGGATCAATACAGATCGCGGTATTTAAATATGATTTGTGAATGTTTATATAACGTTATCAATGTTATTTGGTGAATGCTATTTGGTGATGTTCATGTGAGAGCAATACGATTGATTTTACCCTGAAAGTATTTGATTGCACATACTTTGTATCGTTTTGTGTGGTTTTTCATTTACATTTATGCTACTTAATATTTGTACTGGTAGCTATAGACTAGGGATGGCAAAAATCGACCATTGAAGCATTCGAATGTTCGGATCCTTTTTTCAATATTTCAAAGATCCTACAAAACGAAAATGAGCTTATTTGGTTGACGTAAACCTATGAAAAATAGAATAGAATGAGTCAAAATGGTTTTAGCAATAAGATCAAAATTTGTCAATTTATGGGAAGTTTATTACTTGGCAAACTACTTTCAGAATTAAAATTTAAAAAAATGAGAGAAAAAAAAATGAGTTTGAAACAACGGTCTCTTAAGTTGCGTGTTGTACCTGAGCAGTTAAGTGTAATGTTGCAAAGATCCTAACGTTGAAAGCGCTTCCATACAATGGAAGTTACTGATGCAGGCACAATTACTATGTACCGAAAGAATAATTAGGGCAGAAAATCGGGCCAATATATACCCAATCGTAATTTTGAGCAAAACTTTACTGACACTTATATGGTTTAATTCCGTGGTATTATGTCTCCTATAGAGGCTAGTAGACATTGACCAGTTGTCTGTATTATGTACCCGTCACCTGAGGTGGAGGTGGTAGGTGTAAATGTCACCCGCTAAGGCTGCTAGTGGGAGAGGATATCGTTGTCAAGGAAACAGCCAGCATGCCCCCACCATAAGACTTCACTCCTTTCCCCGCCCCCTGCACAGGACCTACTAGCCATCCACGCGTGTGGAAGAATATCGTTCCACTCGTAGCTCTTATCCCTACAAGCCCCTACCCTCACCTTGCTCCTTTCTTGGCATTTATAACATTCATTATTAATTAATAAGTATACTGCCATTGAAAGACTTTACTTTTAGCAGTTTTAAGCCGACACAACAAGCAAAATTGCTTTGTTAATTGATGTCTAAAAGGAGGTTATTCCGTCCTTATTAGTATATGTAATAGACATATCACCTGATAAATTCATGAGTGTAAGAAATATATTGATGTTAATAAATATCGTGAGGGTGATTTCGTTCACAATAAACGGGGGTGGGGGTGGGGAATTAAGTCCTCCTAGGAAAGTTCATGTGTTGGGCAGCGGGGTTCGTCCACCTTTAAAATGAATGGGGGATACTGTCCTTGGGCGTGGTGTGGATGTCTGGATACCTAAATTCATTCATTTTTGCCAGACAGGTTCAATGATATTACTCTTCTACAATGTTGTACAGTAGTACAGTATGCGAGTGGGTAACCAATTGTATCTCACGCTACCGGCTGCTGTGATTAGCCTGAGAGAATTTACCGGGTTGAACACGAGCATAGAGGATAATGGTCCTAGTTCATATGCCACGAAAATAATAGGAAAAATAACCAAAAGGTGAACGATCTTTCTGTCGTGCCGAAATGTTGCTGCTGATTACTTGACCACCACGTTTCAACGCCTCGTTACTAGTAACAGGTGTGAATGTTAAACAGTTATTGTGTGAAAAATAACTGTTTAAGCAAGACAAAGTATAACCTTCGTTGTTTGTTGTTTTAGTTGTTGTTTTGTTTGTGTGTGTGTTTTTTTGTTATATGATTTAAGTTCAGGCAAACCAAATTTGTTGAAATTTTCTTTGCAAAAGAATTTTATATTTATCAAATATTCGAATGCTCAAAATACATTCGAACGATCGGTATCTATTCGAACCTTCGAACGTTAGCTTACATCCCTACTATTTACATAAAATTAATTATTCCTGTATCGGTTAACGATATTTGGGGCAT
Organism: Sinonovacula constricta; assembly: GCA_007844125.1. Taxonomy (NCBI): domain Eukaryota; kingdom Metazoa; phylum Mollusca; class Bivalvia; order Cardiida; family Solecurtidae; genus Sinonovacula; species Sinonovacula constricta. Next base: position 45,618,520 of record CM017572.1, on the reverse strand, counting down.
CAACAACAAATGAAGACCTAATAATGTACAGCAATGTTATTTAAATATGTCCAAAAGTGTTTATTTAATACTTATTCATACGAAATAACACTTTGCATAAAGAAATAAGGGATACACTTACATTGAGTAATACCGCAACTAAAACAAAAAGCGTTTATTTAACATTACTAATTGCATTTTGATACATAAATAATAAATAAAGCATCTGTATTCGATAACATCAAAGGACGGGTTATCGATATCGTTACAGCAATGCAAGCTTTGAAAGTGTAGTATTATCTGGTAATTTAGGCTTTTTTCCTCTATTTTTTTCAGAATTCGTCTATAGAAACATCCACTTCATCTAGCATTGTTCTTCAATCGACCGACGATTGTGTCGACTTTTGTCTTTCTCTCATAGGAAGATTAGTTGTATATATTTTGCATCAAGCGGTCGATCACCATCACCCAATCGATTTCTACGGTAAGTTCCGAGTAAGCCCAAAAGTCATCTGATGCATACAAAAGTATGTGCAAATAAAACCAGCAAATATGAAAGCGATGGGAAAAGGACCAAACAGGCGATCATTGCCAAAAAGGAAAAACGACGATAAGTGATTGCTACTAGTTTTAAACCGTAAACGGTTTGTTTTAAATGAGCAATTCGATTGTTAAGATGATAGTGCAATGGCGAATGATTACTGGACATATATAGTAGCGTCAGAAGCTTACTTTGACGATAACATTTTAAAGATAAAACAACAAACAATTATAAGTTTATATTTTTCAATTTCGAAATAATTCATGAGTATGCGTTGCGCAATCAGTGTAGTACACAGAACCTGAATTATTGCGACAATTTGGCGATTGATAACATCTAGATATAGGGACATTTAGTTGGAAGTTTACAAATATATTTGAAGAAGTGTAAGAAGCAGTACTCAGAGGTAAGCATTTTACGTATGCCAATGTATTATTGTGTTTTATAAAAAAAAATTGTTGTGCTTTCAACGTTCAATGATAATGATCATACTCTATGACTACATGTAATCTAACACGATGCAACTGGATTTGATTCAGAGACTTTATGTTTCAGCGTCCAGCGGTTTAGCCACGAGACCATAAATGCTCACCAGTATACATTGTTTAAAGGAAATTATTTATTTGATGCCTTTTATTTCCATAAGTTTAAATTCTTCTCTTATTTGAAAAAGGCCAGTCATGTGGGGATGCTGCCAATGTCACATAATGCTATTGTCCTCTTCATAACATGAATCCCTGCCAATGTGGCACATAGTAATAGTGCTTTCTAGACAGTTAGCAGTAAGTGTTTCAAAGTGTGTGCATAATTGTCTTATACACTTTTGTGTATCTAGGGAAACTGCGAACACATCAGATTAATACATCAGAAACTTGGATTAGAACGACAACATCGGTGCATTCCTTATCAATACATTCACAGAGACGCATCTATACAGTTTAATTGATAGTCAATGGCTGCTTAATGTTAGCAATCTATAAAATCGTAATTGATCTACTTATATCTTATTATTATATAGCACATTCTAGATTATAAATGGATTGTAATATTGACGTCGCTGCTATAATGTTGGTCATTATAATGATGAAACGCTATTTAGTTGAGACAGATCTCTTGGTAGAACCCCTAGTACCTCGCAGGTCACCTGGAAAATTATCCTGTATAAAATATTTGTCTTGGGCAGGACTCCAGCCCATACGAGAAGTAAGCAATCAGGTAAGTTACAAGTCGGCTACTCTATCAATCCATCACAACTTCCATCAGCAAAGATAAGAAGGTTAAGTCAAGACAATGAAGTGATGTTTTTAAACAATTATCTGTAGTATAATGTTAGTGTTAAACAGGAATATAACCGTCTTTACTAATTAAGATTTTATTATAATCTTAGCCTAATTTGCAGAATCACAGCTGAGATGGAGAGGTAAAGCCAGTTTACTTGTAATTTGTGGAAATGGTTCCCACGCACCGATTTACTGTACAGAATGAGGAACCCGCAGGGAGCAATGTGGCTATAAATACGTACTGAGGTGTCAACCCATAAAAATACAAGAACATTGATGCAAAGCATCAAAGACGATGAAAAAGCATGTCTCGTACCAGAAAGAGAAATATGACAAAAGTAAAAATAAATTCAACATAAAAAATAATAAAAAATAAATTGTCAAAATTAAACATACTTGACTTTTATTATGTGACGACAGTTTTTTCTTGCGACAATCAGGCCTTTTTTTGACGTGACATTGAATTTTTAAGACATATTTTTAGATTATTGCTTGATGATGAACAGTATTTCTGATAACAGCATAGATCTTATCGGTAAACAACCTGGTCAAGTGCCTCTCCAGTGACAATCAGAAAACGTGATCACAGTAGACTCCGTGCTTTAGCGCGTCGTCGAAAAAGCGAAAAACATAAAGTAAGCTTAAATGTAATTTTCCGACTTGCAAAATATGAACAAAGAAATGGGGTCAAATGCATTTTATCTGACATATAACGCCTCAGCCACTCTGTCAAAATGCCAGAGCTCTATTTGGTAAGCAGCTATGCTGTTAATTAATTGATCAAGAGCTTTCTTTTCTATCATGAAGTCAATATGAGATCTAAATGAGGTTTTGTAGCTGACTTACAGTTATTACCTGCTTATGATTCTTCTTGTTATTCCTCAGCCCCTCATAGCGTGTGTTCGTTCCCGGTCAGAAGTGAGAACTATTACGTAAAGAGCTGACATGTGGTGCGCTTGTGATTATCCCCAGATATTCTACTGTTGCATGCCTCCACCAATAAAAGCTAGACGTCAACAGTTTGATCATAATTGTGTCGGTGCGATGTAACAAGCCATACAGATATTTTATCAAAAACATACAACCTACAACCGCATTTCTACGAGTTATCTGGTCAGGTTCGACGCTGTTTTTCTCACATGTTTCAATCTTAGCAGTAGTCACTGCATTATATATGAAATGAAATCTTGTTTGTTATACACTATGTTCACATAAGCAAATGGGTATCAAAGATGCTAAATTGTAATTTTATACAGTTGGTAGGCTTTTTTTATATATTTCACAAGGACTCCCAAACAAACGTGGATGTTTATTTTCCAGCCAGTGAGGAAGGTATCTATCATAATGTTTCCATCTATTATGACTGCAGATAGTTTGTCACGAAATAATGTTTCCAGCATCTATGATGCAAATAGTGTGTCACGAAACCGAAATAATTAGGCGAGATAAACCAAAGGCAATTAAACTCTAACCTAGAATTAGCCATTCAACTAAAGCTGATCACCTATAACAAGGTTAATATGCCCTTCTTTGTTCTGTTCTTATATCGTTAAGATGCAATAATGTATTTTTACAAAAACTAGCAAGTAGTTTAGGACATGTAAATGACTAATATCTCAGGTATACTTGCATCGACCGCCTCCAATATTTTTACTAGTAAGTCACGACATTATTTTCGAAGTAAATAAAACTGTTCAGAAGTGGACACTGGTCTTAGTTTAAATTAAAATGACATAAATGTCAACAAACAGCTTTTGTGCTGATGTTAAGTGGTATTTAGGCAAAAAGCGAAGAAGAGTGAAGTGCATTTTTTTAAATTTAAATCTAAAAGTCTGTTAAGTAAATGCACACATTTGTAAAGACTGAGAATTACAATTTGGTTATTTACAAAAAAGTATGCTAAATCATTTTCATTTAACATGTAACATTATAGTTTTCATTAAAATTACATACAACACGCCTTAACTAAGACTCAGTGGTGCAGTTAGTAGAATCTGATGTACCTGTTTTCCACAAAAAGAAAACCCAAGCATTTTTGTTTTGTTTTTAGCTCTGTAAAACCGGTTTAAGCATCCCAGTCGGTCCATATTGCCGACTGACCGTTTCCAAGGCGGTAACTGTCAGGTTTACCCTTTTCGTTAATGACTCATCACAAATTTGTTCTTACTTTTAGCTTGGCGTGCATGTGAAAACCTTTGCTCTGTGCCTTTTCGCAGTTTGGTATATGTTGCAATGCTCATGGGACTTTCTCATATATTCTTATTCATGTTTGATGTATTCTTACTAAAGCAAATCAGGACCATGCTTATCAGTAAGTTTTTTTGTCAAGGATAAGAATAAATTATATGACAAAGTCCTATGAGCATTGCAACATATACCAAACTCTGAAAAAAGCGCACGACATTGATATATCATATGCAAGCCAAGTGAAAAGTAGGAGCAAATTTGTGATGAGTCATTTTACGAAAAGAACAAACTCGACAGTTAACGCCTTGGAACGGTCAGTTGACAATATCGGCCGACTGGGGTTCTTAAACCTTTTTAATCGCACTTTTTAACCCGGCTCTAACCTCGCACTTCTGATGGGTTTATCAAATGCAAGCAATGAAAAGAAGACCGATCAATTTGAACACAAAATGTCCAAGCGCTGATGCTTTTTTGATAAGTTATGACGAAAGTAGTGACGTAATTGAAAAAGTAATGTCAAGTGTAAAGAAAAGAAAGCGGTAATTTTTTCTATTAGAAAAACTACAAAATAATGGTTGATTGTACGTGAAATTACTTTTTTGAATCAAGAAAAAACATGGCCAGACAATAATAAATGGTTGTAGCATCCTGTTCATGTGAAGATGGATTTGAGGAACCAAAGTCTAATGCCAAACAAAGAAAAGGAGTCCTACTTAATATGCATTAAACATCATATGTACGACCAGTTATTGATATTTTATTTTATTGATATATCTTTTTGCGTGTGAGCTTAGAAAAAACTAAGACAACTTATCCATACAAATAATCATTTCTGTCATTTTGTGACTTTATATATATATAGCATAGACAGACTAGTGGTCATTAAAGTGCTGTCCAGATATTTTCAGTGGAGGCCACAAACAAATGACTGGTTACAGATCGCTAGCCACCACATGTCCACGGGAATACCTCCCCACACGACATCTCACCCCGACTAAGCTAAAAGTGCCCTTCATTCGTTATGACTTATATCAACGATTCAATTAAACTGTTTTAACTTTTGTGTCGTCGTGTTCTTTACATACACTGTTCTTATTTGGGGGAAGTTCGTCGATGACATCATAACAATTCTATTAATATGTCTTAAATGATGGCGTTCATGATAATACAGTGGAGATCGTGATATCAATGTCTTCATATAGTTAATACTAACTCCAAAGAGAAGAATAATTAACGTGCTACTATATAGCGTTCGCTGACCTATAAAATCACCATGCAGTCACGTAGTGCATATTAACGGTATAGGATTTAGTTGATCCTCTTTGGAAGTTTAAAAATTACGGTATGGTACTCGCTAAATAATGTCTGAATTACAACCAACAATGTATTTTAATATGAATTAAGGTACATAATACAATTACCCTCTGTCATTCATATTTTAAAGAATGAGTACAGCAGTTTCAGAAAGAAATATAATTTGAAAATTCAGGGGAGACAATCTTATCAAACAGTCACTTTGGTTTTACTTAGCTTTGCTTATTCTTTGCTTTCGGGGAGAAAGAGGGACATTGGGAAACAGATGGACTACGATACATGCTAAGAACGACCGAAATATAATAGTACGATTTAACAAAATATTAGACAAAATAACATGTTCTCATGATCTAAAAAGTCATTTGTATCAAATGTTTACACAAAGAACTAACACAAGGCAAATCATCACATACATTCTTAAAGAAAATGAAAGTACAGTATACATGGTTAGCGGTTAATATTATTAAATCGATCTGCCAGTATTGATGCCTATCGCAGAGATTTAAGGATTTGTTGCGAGCTTGAAAACTAGATTTTCAAGGAAAAGTATTGTTATCATTATTTGTTCTTGCTTACACATGTCATTCAATTCACATTTTGAGAATCATATTGTTTAAATAAATAGTATCTTAAAGCAGCCTACTCTATAACGTATTAGTAATGTAAGTAGACAATGAAGAAAATATGCCAGAAAAGATTTTGTAAAAAGTTCCATTTATTTCATCTAAGTTACTAAACTGCTACAATGAAAAAAGATAGACGACATATCCTTAGTTTATCTTGTGATGGTTAGTTATATTGACCGGTATATGTAACACTATTTTATCATATGTATAAAGCATAAAAAACAGGAGTCCTACTCGGCTGAATTCCTTTACCAATGTAACATTGCCTTTTAATATTTCTAATTCGATGTATGTACGAAGGATAATATTGAACTGAACATGGGCAAAGAAAACCTCCATACAGGACAGTACACAGATTATCACTAAGGATTAACCCTACATTCTATGGCGTGTCTTTTTGTCTGTCACATTGTAGGAAAAGTCATTAGTCGTGTAAGACAGCTGACATTCAGCATCTTTAAATCTGGGTTGGATAAAAAAAAAAACACGAAAAATGTATTTAAATCTTTAAATGTTTGCGACATCTTCATGGTAAATAAGATATTACGTTTTATAAAGAAAACAATAATCATATCAGAAAAGTTAAAATGAACGAAGAGCGATCGTGGGTAATTTGGACGTTGGCATGCCATAATACCTAAAACATGGTTGTTCATTTACCTCGGGATTAAAGACATGAAGCGATTAGTTCGATAACTTCAAATTTTAAAATTAATTTCGATTTTTGTCACATAACTGAGACAATGTTTTCACTCGTTGCTTCCATTTTTTTACATTTTACAAATATAACTTATTTTTTATCAACGAAATATGATGTGATGTGCTATTGAATTCAGAAAGGGTTCTTATTATTTAAACATGATAAAATCAGTAAAGTTTGAACTAGATTGTTTACCGAATACATTACAACAGTGTATTCTGATAAAAAACACGCCATTAAAACGAAAAAGAGGTAATAGTTCTTCATACTTTCAGTTAACATGAGAAAATCCTAACATCGTTACGTCAGCTCACATCGACAAGACAAAGCGATGTTTTTAGCACTTTCTGATCTCCTCACGCACATTTTTTTGGCCAATTTATCTTGAAGTGACTCTTCATTAATCCCCCTTCCGCTGGCTGTCATTAAAATAATGTGTACCTGTCTTATTGAAGATTAGGTAAAATTCAGAATCCATGATGATTCGGCACATCAATCAAATTGCTCTATTGCCCGTCACTAGTTTAGACTCACTAAGCCCCAAAAAGGCCATTAACCATGTAAACTGCAAAATGGAGTTTGCTGCTTAACTGTATGCTTTTTTTCGTTTAAACGTTTTATGTCTGATGTTTTACATAAAGCTGTAGTACACTCGGACATTTCTCGTATCTCATGCATGCATCTTTCTTTCCTAATAGGTAAATAAGAAAAGGTCCTATCAAACTTTCCACATATATTTAAATCTAATCTACCTCTAGACAAAGGCAAACAAGGTAAATGTAAATGTGACAAGATACAGAGACGAGACATAACACACAAAAAAAGAGAAAAAACAAATTCAGGTACCGCTTTGGAAAGGTCAGTCGGCAAAAGGGCCGACTGGGATGCTTAAACCTGTTTTGTGGAGCGCTCCAACCCCGCACTTCCTGAAGAATTTTCTATAAAACAAACAGTGTAAAGCACCTGCATCGGGAGTTAAAGAATTGTTTAAGTAATAAAACCAATTATTTTATTACAATCTTTTATTAACTGTTCGTTAATGTGTTGAAACCAATGTCACATCCCTTTGAAATATACATGTAACTTGATCATTTCAACCGCTCGACACAACAATATCAATACTTAAATTCTTGTCGATAAAAAAACCCTTAATAACACTCAATACCTACGTATGTATGCTATCGTCACGTCACGTTTAGACAGACATAAAATATCTGGTGACGATTCTTGATTAGATGACTGGTTAATTTATGGTTTACTATTTATCTACCTTATATCATATCAACTTAGGAGACACGCATCCCTAGTGATAACGCGGGAGGTCCAGATAAAGGAAGACTAAAGTCGACTTAATGGAAAGCCTAACATGCAACTTTTACATAACAATGTAGTTAATTTCTCTCATAATAATTATTTCTGATATATACAACGTTAAACAATTCCTTCACAACCCACCTTTGATATGATGACAGGTAGTGATTTTACTAACCTGAATTTCGTAGAAGCGAGAACAAAATAAGAATTTTATAAACCATATAATGCCATCGGATGCTTTGAGTATATCGTTTATATTATCACGTTTTGTCTATAAAATGCCTTACTGTATACAAATATATGTCTTTACTATAGCTGAAATTTTAACAATGGATGGATGACATATTTTTATAACTTATAAAACAACCAATGACTGACGATAACACGACGATTGTTTTTATCAGAGTTCGATGCATTTTTTACATCCTGCTCAGGTCTGATCAGGATGTTAAGATTGCACCGAACTCTTGTATTAGCTCACATGTTCAATGCTATGGCCAGGTTAGCTCACTGTGCAGTCGATATGAAAAGGAGAGTAATGTCAGTGTTATATAAGGAAGATAATAATTATAAATAAGAATATATGACAAAGTGCTATGAGCAGACCCGAAGAGCTACAGATCAATATTACTGTCTATAGTGTAGAACAATTCTACAGGCAAATTTACTGAAGTATACAAAACAAGTGATTCTCAAACGCATTGAACCAATTTATATCAATGTATACATCCTCATTGCGGGTTTTCCCGAACTTCTCGCTCGAGAAGCGATTTAGCAAGCCATAGAAAAAGTAACCTAGAACTATTTTGTTGTAAAACAGGCCGTCGCTATTATTACCCATGCCCATCCACTTCGAGCACCGTCTCTTCTAATTGATTTCCTGTAACGAAAGCAGCAAGAAAAGGGCAGATAATCAGCGCTATAGCCTTTTGCCGAACTGACAGTTCCAAGGCGGTAACTGGCGGTTTTCCTTTTATTGTGTTATATCTCGTCTCATTTTTTGTCTCATTTACATTTGCCCTGTTTGCCTTTGTCTAGGGATAAATTAAATTTAAATATCTGTTGATATTTTGGTAGGACATTTTCTTATTTACATTGCATTGACGAAAGAAAGTTAATTCTTTTTGGTCAGGTGTGTTGACTCTACTCCAACAACAGAGCAAAGACATATTTGCTCACCAACTGTGCCTACGTAATGCGTGCCAAAAGATTTGAGATTCTGTTTTCTTGGCAACAACGACTCACCGTATTTCATGACTGACTATATTGGGATGCTACTTTCCTTACGTACAACATCTGGAAAAAAGACACCTAAGTCGGTGACTGGACGATTCATGTATAATACCGGACCGTTAGTGCAATTTCTAATGACGGTATAACAATGCATACAGTGTTTGTCCCGTGCTTCCTCCTCTGACATATGGCATTTACATATCACAACTTACTAGGTTTGCACCAGTTTGTACTAAAGTAGAAGATTTCAATGCTATAAACCGGTTTATTTCTTCTAAACTGTTACAACAAGGCATTCGTTTTCACAAGTTAAGAAAGGCGTTTTCTGAATTCTTTCACCGCAATGATTTCATTGCTTTTAAATATAATAGCAGTATAAAAAGACGTATGCAGACAGGCACAAGCCATCCTGTATTTTATGATGTTTTGTACAAGTTAAAGAAAACCAAGGGTCTCAATAACTATTTTGACCGCTTTACAAAACTTATCACAAAAAGTATTGCTGACGGTTACAACCCGGGCATCCTTCAGTGTACTGCATTTCTGACCCTTTTACAGTAAAAAAAGACTTGCATTGCTTTTAAATTACACGATGACCGGACATGTCTTTGAGACTATATGAAAACAGTGACTTAAAGCCATAATTGGACAGTCACAGTTAGATTTCTGGTCTCTTCATCTCTCCAGTCGTGCCCTATACAGGTGGGACAACTTGAGCAGTCTCCATTCCCTTTACGTGAGATTGCACAGTAGGTATAACATCGGGATTTGTGTACATTTATTATATAATATGCCTACTGCGGAAAAATCCTAGGCTTTTTATGATATTTATTGTAAAACGTATTAACTCTTTATAATACTACATTTTATTTTGTAAGTGTAGGTGTTTTTTAAAATTCGATTATTTCTTTCGTATTTTTTACATTTCACCTTTGGCATATGTCGTCACGGCATTGTATGACATCATTAAATTGTTCTTATTATATATCAGCGCTTAGACTGTTATTTGTTTATATTATATATCAGCGCTTGGGCTGTTTATTTCAAACTACGACTCATTTGAAATTTTTGGGTTGCCGATGCTTTTATCTACTGTACATATGTTGAAAGTTTATTTAATTGATGGATATTATGTATGTATATAAGTTCATTGTATCTGTTTTAACTCCAGATGTAGGTGCTTACTGTAAGTTGTTTCACTTTGACGTGATATTTTTATTTACACTGTTTGATAGAAAACCCCAAACTCCCGCAGTGATTACTTCCCTTGACAGTACATTATATCACTGCCACCAGCAAGTTTTTCGCCCAAATACAGGCGGATAGTTTTTTTCTGGACTTATCTTCCTCAAAATGTAGTATCTTTCCTTTAAAATTATTAATTTATCATATTAGAAATAAAAAGTAACTTAAAATATGAAAAAATATGAAATTATGAAAGTCAAATGTCACCGTACTGTACAGAATAAAACGTACTATACATACAGAAAACTTAACATGGATGATCACCTCCTCGCTGATTGTGCAAGCGAATTTCAGTCAATTTTATTTATTAAAATCCCGTCTTTGTAATCAGAGACATTAAAATGCCGCTTTTTCTCGTCACATAAAAAAACAATTTTGACTCACTTTCTTTCGTGGCGTGTTTATGGAGGCCGCCATGTTTACTTCACGTGATACTCTATCGTCACGTGATCCTTGCTGGGGGCAGAGATTTAAGTAGCAACGCAGTGACGTAATCGCTGTGAGAAGATTGAGAAAACCCTTCAAGAAGTGCGAGGTTGGAGCGCTCCACAAACCGACTGACCGTTCCAAGGCGGTAACTGATGGTTTTTTCTTTTTGTATATTATGTCTCGTCTCTGTGTTTTTGTCACATTTATTTTTACCATGTTTGCCTTTGCCTAGATGTAAATTAAATTTAAATATCTGTGGAAATTTTGATAGGACCTTTTCTTATTAACCTATTATATAGACAGGTCTTCTATGACAATTCAGAACGGTACTTAACTTGCGTTGCTTAAGACAATATGAGAGTCTGTGTTTAAACAATATCGAACCTAGTCTCGCACCTTATTCTGAACTGTGACCATCATGAACGAGACCAATCCTTTGGAGTAATCCTTTTTTATCATTAGACACAAACTTCCAACTTTTTATCCACATGCACCAACACAGCAGATTATTATGTTGTTTTCCGAATGTATGACAGAGGTTACACTGGACTATAACGTGTCTAAGACACATCCATGCAAACAGTGTCTTATTGCATTTCAATAATTAGTTTCAAAAACAAAGGCAATTATGACGAATAATCTTCATGAAATATTGCATTAACTCTGTTTAACCAGGATTAATGCAGCGACAAACTTGACTTATATAATAAAGAACACAGTGACGGTGATGATGATACGGGCAGTGATGTTGTTAGTGGTGTTGAGGATATCATTGTTAATATATGTAATCTATATTAATGTCCTTTAGTTAATCCTATAAGGATTGTTGCGTGTATTTCCTTTGATGAACATTGGACTTTGCTTCCCTAATCTTCACATAAACGGGATGCTTCCACCATAGACACTTCTCTGGTCATTTTCTTTTCTTTATTCAAAGAATTAATTTCACTTACGATCAACAAATTTGTGGAGTTCTTCTAATGGAAACAACAGTTCTCTCTGTTTGATGTGGATATCATTTTTCAATGACGTCACTACTTTTGTCATAACATATCAAAAGAAAACATCAGCGCTAGGAAATTTTTTATTCAAATAGCGGCTCTTTTCATTGCTTGTATTTGAAAAAACACACAACATTAATAAAACATTTTAAAACATTTTTACTTCTTCTCTTGTCATTTTTGTCTTGATTCCAAGATTTCATTTCATTTACAATCGACAAAATTTGGTCAAGTCCTTCAAATTGAAATAGCACTTCCTTCTAAATGCCATGCTGAAATTATTTTAAATATCTGCACTATTTTCCTTAACGACGTCATCAGTTCTCTAAGAAAACGTCAGCGCTTGGACTTGTTTATTTAAATGGATCGGTCTCTACTTTTCAGTGCATGCATTTGAGAAACCCATCGGGAAATGCGAGTTTTAAGCACCCTAGTCCATCGCTTTTGCCGACCGACCGTTCCAAGGGTTGGGTTTGCTGTTATTGTTAAATACTCATTGCAGATTTGTTCTAACATTTACATTTGGCTTGCATGAATACATTTGTCATGTGCCTTTTTAAAATTTGGTATATGTTTCAGTGCACACAGGACTTTCTCATATATTCTTATTAAAATGACCATAATAAACGTTTTGTTGTAAATGTTGGTGCAAAGGCTGTAACATGTTTTATTAAATGCTTAAGAGCTGTGAAGATAAAACACACATGCCAAAAAGATTTTTTTTTTCTATATTGTAACAGCTTAATCGTTATGTGTTCATTATGAAATGCTTTAAAGATGATGACGATGAAAATGGTAATGGTAATCTTAAAATGTTTCTGTTTGTCCCTTTAATGTATCCTTCTCTCTCAACAGAAATGCCATTTGAATGATCTTGATGATCTGTTTCAATGGCCTTTGTCAAATGATTAGCTTGACATGTTTCTAAACTTCTATAGTCTACAACTTCTTGTATCGTGAACAACTTTCTTTTTAAAGCGTTAGAAATGTTAAAATAAAACTTTAATTTATTTTTATGACCTTCATTTGAATCCTCTTGTACTTCATTTCGGCAATAGAATTTCTCAAATAAGACGCATCTTTTACATTTCTGTCTACAATTTGTCTCTATTCCCTTTGTAAATGACGAGACTTTCCATTTTAATTATGTACTCTTTTGCTGCCTTCAGCCCATTTTTCTACTTAACTTTCTTACTCTTTGTCACTTTCTCCATTTCTTTTATGACTGTTCTGAGGCATTCAAATTTCTGACTGTCTGAATATATTGTCCCACAGCGCCATTGTGTTATAATTACAAACATTTTTTCATATACATAGACCTTGACCTTGAGTAACCAGAAAGTTCAATAGCCACATTAGTCCAGAAAATTTCTAAATCAATGGAAGCAAAACACCTTTTTGCTTTCTGTAATATGCTCGAATAAAACGGGCAATACATTTCGTTCGTGATCACAACGATTATATATAGCCATAAACATGCCAGTCTATTCCAGAACCGTTGCTTTTTCTCCATACTTTGTAACATTGGAGAAACACTTATAGTGTATAGTTTATGTTGTTGAGCTTTACTGTTGCTATATTTGTCTAGCCTTCAAGTAAAGTAATTTGTAATGTGGAAGAAAATAACCACGTTTGCATTTCATTTTTTTAATTTTTTGACAGCAAAAGATATATTTTTAGTGATGTATTTGAAGATTGAATGTTAATTTACTGCATTTCATTGGGATATAATCTGCAGTTGTCTAGAATTGTCTTTTCTCGGACAAGTACAAAGTAGGAAGTTAGTATTGTATTTATAATTTTGCATCCATTTATCGTTGTTGTATTTGCTGTTGTTTTTTAAATTTTCTAAGAATCCGATTTTCCTCACTGCTTTAGAGAACAGTAGAGAAAAAATCTCGAACAAGAACATGATGTAGTAACTATGCCTCGTAGTGACATGTAAACAATGTAATAATACAACATTTCTGGAGTCAGCATGTGTAAGACCACAACTTAAACCAAATGGAGAAAACACCGGACATAGTATTTAGTCGACCATATATGTCAGTAGATATAGACTGTAGATAAAACATTCAACAAGATTCAAACATGTATGTCAAAATCAGTTGGAATACAGTTTGAGATGTGAAAGTAAAGAATCGAAACAATTTGCTATCTAAATAAAGTAGAAACGAAAAGAAGTTTAATTGATTTCAATATTAAATAAAACGACGAACCGTGCTTGTTGTTTTTTTTCACTTCATATGCGTTTGTGATTGTCTGTAACGTGTAACTTTTAGTAAGTTCGTATTAAAATGTCCTAAAGTGATCTTTTATTATTATTATTATTATTTATTGGCTCAAGTTAAAGCTTTTGCAATTAACTCCAATCAATATTTATAGATAATAGGTCTGAATATAAATTCCCTTAAGGTTTTATTATTATTTCTCCCTATACTAATAAACGTCGTCAATGTCTGAGTCAGAAGATTTTAGGATTATACCAGTCTTACTTTATTGGGTGATAGACTTTAGTTAGCGCCCTGTCGCATCTTGTCAACAACAACTAACTTGCACGTTCTTTGGTGACAAGTCCAGCACTGATTACAGTTGTACGACTTCCTTTCACGCCATAGGAATATGTGGAAATTTTAATATTTAATATTATGCCTTCAAATGACATGTAAATGTACTTCCACATAAATAAGCATATTCAATATGCAAATATGTAATATCCAAAACACATGATATTTATGTTTTCTACAACAAAAATCTTATAAATAATTCATTTTAATCTAGAAGAAATAGTCTATGGAAGGGACAAATGCAATTTGAGGTATCTTAGGTATACAATCACTATTTATACCAGAATATCATCAAACAGTTGATGAAAAAATGGTAATAGTATTAACAAGGTGTATGTAAATAATTGGCAAATAGTTTTATTCTTTTCTATTTTGGTGTGAATGTTTGGTATTGTCTCCTCGGGCTTCGGTCATGAATTTTGTGTTAAAGCCTGTGAACATCTTTAAACAGTCATGCTTTAGTATTTTATGAACTATTAAATTGTAAATTATTATATGAGTTTTAACTTAATATATACGAGAAAAGAAATTAACAAAGCACACAATGCTTAACGTATAAGTGTGTTGTCTTTGTGTACATCGCTGCAACATAATAAAAGTCCTTATAGCGATGTCCAACAAGCGTCTAGCGAGCCGTCAGAAAATGTTTGAGTAGATCCATCTGTACACTACATGTCAGCTGGAAATTTTCAACTTTCAGAGCCATTTGAATCTACCTTCCAGAGAAAACTCACCTAGAAGAGACTGACGTCATATACATTTTATGGAGCATTTCAAGCGTATGTTTTACATATGAAAATCGTATACATAATAACTAATATCATGATTTCTCTACTAGTCAATTGTTTAACTTGTTTAATGGTAAGTACTATATTCCTAGCTTAAACGAACATACAGTTATGATAATAATATATATTTAATCCGTATAATCATGTGTAAAATCTAATCAACAAACATAAATATTTACCATAATAGATACCCTCAATGACATACGTTTTACTTTAATGTTTATTGTGAAAGCGAGAGGTTTCTTTTCATAAGTTTTTTGCGATTTTTGTAATTTACATGCATACTGCTCTTAGCAATATAGGAAAGGAAAAAGAAAAGTTCGAAGGAAGGAAATGTTGCTTATTTATTGTTTGCTGGTATAATTGGGTTTTTCATTTACAGAAAACACCGGCAGCTGAATACAGGAAAAGTGAGTTTGATATCAATATCGTAGAACATAACACAGACTGATAGATCAAGTAAACGGCAATGGTCACGCAGAACTCATTTATTACCTTAGTTTGATATGGTATTTACTATTTTGGTTCTGTACAATGTCCTTATGAATAATTACATCAAGTGAAAAATTATAAAAAGCGTTTCGTTACGGCGAGATAGCGTTTGTTAAGCTACTCTTGTACTGCAAATCATGTCAAATTATTCTTAAGAGAAAATCTATCGACAAAACTGTTTTAGTGTTTTATTTTATTGGTGTATACGATTACAATATATTGACAAATTTTTCTTCAGTTATTTGTTTTGGAAGATCAGTAAATATGTTATGAGTTAGCATGTTTTTTTAAAGACACTATACTTAATAAGAAGAAATTTCAATAAACTTTGTCAAATGAGACTTGGAGTGTACAAACGTACCTACCATATGTCATATGTACGTGAACTTAAATCCCAACCATATGTTATATGTACGTTGCCTTAAATCTTAACCATACGTTATATGTACATGGCCTTAAATCCACACCATATATTATATATACATGGACATAAATCCCTACCATGTTATATGTACGTACATTAAAAATCCCAATATATACTATGTGTACGTGGCATTAAAATCCCACCATATGTTATATGTACTTAGGCGTAAATCCCCACCATATTTTATATGCATTTGGCATCTCAACCATTTCGTATATGTAATTGTACTAAAATCCCCACCAGCAGTTATATATGTACGTGCACTAAAATCCCAACCACATGTTATATGTACGTTGTCTTAAATCTCAACCATACGTTATATGTACATGGCCTTAAATCCCCACCATATATTATATATACATTGACATAAATCCTAAACATTTGTTCTATGAATTTGGCCTTAAATCTCCACCATATGTTATATTACGTGGCCTTAAATCTCCACCTTATGTTATATGTACGTGGCCTTAAATCTCCACCAAGTATTATATGTACGTGGACAAAAATCCCCACCATATGTTATATGTACGTGCATTCAAATCCCCACCATATGTTATATGTACGTGGACAAAGATCCCCACCATATGTTATATGTACGTGCATTCAAATCCCCACCATATGTTATATGTACGTGGACAAAGATCCCCACCATATGTTATATGTACGTGCATTCAAATCCCCACCATATGTTATATTACGTGGCCTTAAATCTCCACCTTATGTTATATGTACGTGGCCTTAAATCTCCACCAAGTATTATATGTACGTGGACAAAGATCCCCACCATATGTTATATGTACGTGCATTCAAATCCCCACTATATGTTATATGTACGTACTCTTAAATCCCTACTGTATGTTATATGTACATGTCCTTAAATCCCCACCATATGTTATATGTACGTACATTAAAAATCCCAATATATACTATGTGTACGTGGCATTAAAACCCCACCATATTTTATATGCATTTGGCATCTCAACCATTTCTTATATGTAATTTACTAAAATCCCCACCAGCAGTTATATATGTACGTGCACTAAAATCCCAACCATGTGTTATATGTACGTGCACTAAATTCTCCATCAAGTGTTATATGTACGTGTACTAGAATCCCTATCATATGTTATATGTACGTGCACTTAAATCTCCACCGTATGTTACATGTGCATGCATTAAATTTACCCGTGTTTTATATGTACGTGCACTAAAATCCCAATCTTATGTTGTATGTACGTGGACTTAAATCCCTACCATATGTTTAATGTTCGTACACTTAAATCCCCACTATGTTATATGTACATGTCCTTAAATCCCAACCATATGTTATATGTACCTGGACCTTAATCCTCATTATATGTTATATGTACGTGTAGTTAAATCCCCACTGTATGTTATGTGTACATGTCCTTATGTCCCCACCATATGTAATATGAACGTACACTAAAAAAAACAGTATATACTCTGTGTAGGTGGCCTTAAATTCCCACCATATATTACATGTACGTGGCCTTAAATCCCCACCATATGTTATATGTATTTGGCCATGCATGTCAACCATATGTTATATGTACTTGTACTAAAATCCTCACCAGCAGTTATATGTACGTGCACTAAAATCTCCACTATATGTGATTTGTACCTGCACTAAATTCCTCCATATGTTATGTACCTGCGCAAAAATCTCCACCATATGTTATATGTATGTGCACTAAAATCCCACATATGTTATATGTACATGGACTAAAATCCCCACCATATGTCATATATACGTGGTCTTTAATCCCCACAATATGTTACATGTACGTGACCTTAAATGCCCACAATATGTTAGATGTACGTGACCTTAAATGCCCACAATATGTTATATGTACGTTGACTTAAATCTCCACCCTATATTATACATACGTGCACTAAAATCACCACAATATGTTATATGTACTGTGTCCTAAATCTCCAACATATGTTATAAGTACATGTCCTTACATCCCCACCATATGTTATACATGTATGTACGTGCACTCACATCCCCATAACATATCTTATAAGTACATGTCCTTAAATCCCCACCATATGTTGTATGTACGTGCACTCAAATCCGCACCATATGATGTATGTACCTGCACTCAAATCCCCAACATATGTTACATGTACGTGCACTCAAATCCCCAACATATGTTATAAATACATGTCCTAAATCCCCACCATACCTTTTATGTACGTGTACTCAAATCCCCAACATATGTTATAGTACGTGCACTCAAATCTCCAAAGTATTTTTAACGGATATGTCCCTAAATCCCCACCATACGTTATATGTACGTGCACTTAAATCCCCACCATATGTTGTATGTACGTGCACTCAAATCCCCAACATATGTTATATGTACGTGTACTCAAATCCCCACCATATGTTGTATGTACGTGCACTCAAATCCCCAACATATGTTATCTGTACGTGTACTCAAATCCCCAACATATGTTATATGTACGTGTACTTAAATCCCCACCATACGTTATATGTACGTGTACTCAAATCCCCAACATATGTTATATGTACGTGTACTCAAATCCCCACCATATGTTGTATGTACGTGTACTCAAATCCCCAACATATGTTATAAATACATGTCCTTAAATCCCCACCATACGTTATATGTACGTGCACTCAAATCCCCAACATATGTTATAAGAACATGTCCTTAAATCCCCCCCCAATATGTTATATGTACGTATACATAAATCCCCACCATATTATATTTTCATGCAGTATGATGATAAGTCATCTGAAGTGAAATGAACTTGTGTTAAACAACTGTGTTTCTTGAAATTATAAAACGAGAAGAAAGAAGCAGATGTCATAAATGAAGCCGGAGAAAATTTAATTCATCCAAAGGAAAGGCTTGCCATATTACACAATCTTATTTTCAATCATAAATGTTTTTAAAACCTTTTGTCATAAAAAAAACTCCAAAAATTATTGTAAACATGTGAAAATTGTAATTCAATATTTCCGTATTAAATCTAACTGTCCTTATTCCACACCACAATATGTTGTATGTACGTGCACTTAGTCCCAGTTATCACGTTTTCACAACAGATGTAAAGCATTTTTTGTCGGAATCGCACTTCGATCTTACACATTTTGTAAGTGCTAATCAAGAAGTTAAAAAAAGTGCAAAATTATGCAGAACGACTGTACTTCTGTATGAGACAAAATTACAAATATTTCTAGATGGCATTTCAGTATTAGTATTTCAGTGCATTTAATTTATTTTAAATGTTTCCCTGATATTTATGTTAAGGTGTGAATAATACGGGCAGATCTAAAACTCTCATTAGCTACGTTTATAGCATCGAACAGCAAGTTTCAAATGGCTTGTATCAAGGAATTAAATCAAATTTTGAACAATGTAAAATTAATGACAATATTAATCGCCATGAAAACAGGCAAAATGTAATAAAAGAATAAGAACAAAACAAAATACTATGTGTATTTATGTTTGTATGAATTACGATTAATTGATTTGCTAAAAACTTTAAATATACACTTATAAAGCGCAAACTGCAATTGGACACAGTAATGCAATGGAATATCTGGAACAGTTGTTCTTTATTTCATTACGCATCAACATGTCTAAACGAACGTGCCTTACAATAGACCATCGTGTCCAAGTTGTCAAACTTTTGAACCGTAGGAAATGTTGTCGTGCTGTTGCATCTGAGATTGGTGTCGGAAAAAACGCAGATTCAGACATTGCAAAACGAAAACGTGAAATACTGGACGAATATGAACATGGAATTTCGAAAGTGAAACGAGTTAAACGTTCAACTCAAAATGACTCGCTGAACGACTTATGTTATTGTTGGTTTTTGGATGCGACCGGACGTCAAGTGCCAGTGTCACATTCTAATTGATATGCGAATGACATCATCTTTGAAACAAACTACAATTCATAATTATTTCAGTGCTTAGTGATGGTTTTAGAACTGTTGTTTGCAATTTGATAACATGTAAATTGTAGTGTATATACTTTAATAACATACTAATTTTATTACAAGACGACAGAGGATTTAGCACAAAATACAAACTGACTGTGAAAATCCAGGAGGAATGTACACAATACAAAATGCACAAACATAATATTTGATAAACATACATGTATTTATGTGCTGATTTATTTATTTTTATAGACATAAGTTGACCTTTACATGCCTAACTGTTCTGTTACACTAATAAAATATATTGATGTTATTGCTTTCTCTACTCCTTGCTTATACAACACAATTTGTAAATTTCAAGTGTGGTTCTCACAAAAAGTAACCATGCTGCATTAAGAGACCACCTGTCTTAAGAGACCACTTTTGCCCTGTCCCGATGGTGGTCTTTAAATACAGGTTTGACTGTACTATGATTATTTGTAGAAGCAATTTATATGTACGACAATAATGCAATAATGTCCCATATATATATATATATATATATATATATATATATTATATATATATATATATATATATATATATATATATATATGGGACATTATTATATATATTGTCAAATCTCTAGAGTGCTTACTTTTAGTTGTCTCACTTTGACTAAAAAAGATAAAGACTATCAGCAGGTGCGAGGTTGGAGCGCTCCACAAACCAGGATTAAGCACCCCTGTCGGTCCTTTTGCCGACTGACAGTTCCAAGACGGTAACCGCTGTTTTTTGTGTGTTATGTCTCGTCTCTGTATTTTGTCACATTTACATATGCCCTGTTTGCCTTTGTCTAAGGGAAGATTTAATTAAAATATCTGTACAAATTTCCAAAGGACATTTTCTTATTTACCTTGCAATGACGAAAGTTAGTTAATTCTTTTTGGTCAGGTGTGTTGATTCTGCTTCAACAACAGGGCAAAGACATATGTACTAAGCAACTGAGCAACGTGATGCGTGCCAAGAGATTTGAGTTGAGATTCTGTATTCTTGGCAACAACGACTTACCGCACCTCATGGCTGACTATATTGAGAATGATTTTCTTACGTACAACACCTGGAAAAAAGACACCTAAATCGGTGACTGGACGATTCACGTTTAACATCCGGACCGTGAGTGCAATTTCTAATAACGGCGTAACAATGCATACAGCGTTTGCCCCGTGCTTCCTCCTCTAGTATATTAGTCTTATATACACAAAGCTTCTCTGACAATTCAGAACGGTACTAAACCTGCTTTGCTTCAGACAATATAAGGGTCTGTGATCAAACAATATCGTGCCTAGTCTCGCACTTTATTCTGAACTGTGGCCATCATGAACGAGACCAATCCTTTGGAGTAATCTTTTTTTATCATTTGACACAAACTTCCAACTTTTTATCCACATGCACCAACATAGCAGATTATTATACTGTTATCCGAATTACATCTAAAGGAAAGACAGAGGTTACATTGGACTATAAAGTGTCCAAAACACATCCATGCAAACAGTGTCTAATTGCGTTTCAATAATTAGTTTCAATAACGAAAGGCAATTCTGACGAATAAGCAGGACATCTTCATGAAATAACATTTCATTAACTCTGTTTAACAAGGTTTAATGAAGTGACAAACTTGACTTAAATAATAAAGAACACAGTGACGGTGATGATGATACGGGCAGTGATGATGTTAGTGGTGAGAAGGATATCATTGTTAATATATGTAATCTATGTTGTCCTTTAGTTAATCCTATAAGGATTGTTGCGTGTATTTACTTTGATGAACATTGGACTTTGGTTCCCTAATCTTCACATGAACGGGATGCTTCCACCATATACACTTCTCTGGTCATTTTCTTTTCTTGATTAAGAGAAATTAATTTCACTTACACTCAACAATTTTGTGTAGTTCTTCTAATGGAAACAGTCGTTCTCTCTGTTGTATGTGGACTGTTTTATGTGGACATTATTTTTCAATGACGTCACTACTTTTGTTATAATATATCGAAAGAAAACATCAGCGCTTGGAAATCTTTTTATTCAAATAGAGTTCAAATATGGGCTATTTTCTTGTGAATTAAAAAAACAACATTTACACTTCTCCGGTCATTTTGTCTTGATTCCAAAATTTCATTTACATTCAACAATTTTGTGTAGTTCTTTAAATTGAAATAGCACTTTCTTCTAAATGCCATGCGGAAATTATTTTTTGGTGACTGCACTTTTTTCTTTTAACGACGTCATCATTTCTCTAAGAGAACGTCAGAGCTTGGACAATTTTGGATCGGTTTTCGTTTCATTTCATGCATTTGAGAAACCCATAGGGGAAATGCGAGTTTAAAGCACCCTAGACCATCCCTTTTGCCGACTAACCGTTCCATAGAAGTTCTAGAGGAAGTTTAGATTTAAATATCTGTGGAATTTTTGGTAGGACCTTTTCTTATTTCCTTATATGATTTTGTTATAATTAACTATGTAAACAAGTAACACATAACGGGGAAACAACTTAGTACCATTGGTTTTTACCAATCATTCTAAAGGTAAACGGACTGAAAATGGTTGCGACCATCGCTCAATTAACTAGTAGTTGGGAAAATTACTTGACGATGGCCACTTCTGATAAAATAATTGGGTCAGGTGTTCATTTAAAAGGCTGTGCATGGCTGGCTCATAATAAAACCACCAATTAATCTCATCAAACAATCTTGAGGAAGTAATTACACGATGAGCATCGAGATAAGGTGTCACGCCGCTTTCTTACCAACAATACTTATCAACAGCCAATCCTGCAAAGACCATAAACGGTCTTTAAAAAAACGGTAGAGAAACGTTTAGTCCATTGATGGTTGTATATCTGAAAGCAGTCATTATAAAAATATATTGCTATTTTATTTTATCAATTCTTTGTATGCTAGTTCGATAAGGGTGTTTTTAAACATTTACTAGAGAATCACCGCTAGCATTAACCATAGACATAGTGAAGGAGCCGCTGACTCCGCAAGGTGCGCGAACAGCTTATTGCGCAGTGCTCTCACCGGAAGTCATAGAAAGACTTCCAGTCGGTGCTTCGAATCTGCTTAAAAGAAGAGAAAACAGCCACTGAAAATGAATCAACTAAATGATTGAAGGTAAGTATTTTCTGTGTATGGGTATGCATTGCCCGTTTAAAATTCCCCCAGAACAG
Source organism: Sinonovacula constricta (assembly GCA_007844125.1). Lineage (NCBI taxonomy): Eukaryota > Metazoa > Mollusca > Bivalvia > Cardiida > Solecurtidae > Sinonovacula > Sinonovacula constricta. The sequence goes on along the minus strand of CM017572.1, from coordinate 45,595,250 downwards.
GGGTGAGCTATTGTTACATGTATTTATAAGTTATTCTGTGCTATGCAATAAGCTTATTAAATACAAACTTCACTTTGAATACATGAACATTTGTATTATTCGACAGCATATATATTTTGTTTATTAAAGTGGCACTTATTAACCATATACAAATCCCCGAACAATGATGTCTCGATTTTCATACATATCAAATTTTAAAGGCCATATATGCCATATTAATAACATTATTTAACATAGTTTCTTTCATTCATAGTTTTATTTACATGCCTAGTTTAAGCAAAAAGTAATGTTTATAGTAAGTGTCAGCTATTATTACAGGCCTGATACCGTACCAGTTGTCCAAAACATTGTATATCGTGCGTATTTCTATCGTAAAGGTATCGTATGGTAACGTAGCTATCGTGCGACATTTTTGTTTGTTTATTTGTTTATTGGGTTTATCGTCCCACCAACAGTATTTCAGTTATCTGGAGACGGTTGCGACATTTTTCTAATGACATTATCATGCTCATACAAAAGTTCACAGGAAATTTAAATGCCATAATAAATGCTTCACAAATACCAAAAAAGGTTTATGGTTGTAAACAGAAACTTAACTATATATTACATTTCCGGTACATTCATACTATCGATGAGCGGATTAATTTTGCACACCTTCGAACTTGAATGGCAATATGCTTAGATTATGAATATGAATGGACGTTTATGAAAATAATCGTGAAAACTAGGATTCTGGTTATTTGCCCACGCTTTTATGGAAACAAGAGCAGTAAGACGTTATTGGAATAAACATACAGCTGGAAAAGCTAGCTATAACACCATCTAGCTCTATGTCAGGTTATGGAAAAGAGGTTTGTCTCAAATATGGGATTCAAATGATACGGTTCATATACAATGAATATTGTTAATAAATAATTGGACCGTGTGGAATCATCTCTAATATTCCAACAAGTTAATTGTAAAGCTAGCTTACCTATGTCATCGCTGGGCACAATCAACACTGATATAGTCTCTTTCGCCAATTATTTTAAACGCATAAATTTTATACACATTTATGCGAATTTAAATAAACTTGAAATCAATTAAGTGCTCGACGGAAATTCAATACAAGTACGTTCACAAGTGTAGCAAACAAATTAATATAAAACCACTATTCTTCTGCCAGTGATATGATCAAACGTTTAAGATGTGAATGTGTCAAAACAATGTGCTAGTATCATAAATAACAGTAAACATCTGTCATCATGCCCTTAATTTCCGTACATTTTCCCGCCCTGCCAATCACGTGCACGTGTGTTAATTCCAATTAATTGGTGACACTTTTATGACACCACTAATCTTAAAGGAAGTAGAATTTGAAGCCGTTCGTTATGTTGATTGGTTTGATCCTTTACGTGTTGACGGGATGTGTTAATTGGTCTGTTCTTAAATCGATTTCCTCATTATAACGAAAAGGTCCTTTGTAAGTCTTTTTAGAATGATTAAGCCATTTACATACTCTCCTTAAATAACAAGCGCACATCGACATGTACTTTGACGGCAGTATAGATACTGAAAAGAATGCCGTTGGGGTAACAATGGAAATTGATATAATATCTAATCATTAGCAAAATCAAGCAAGTCAGCAGACATACTAGTATACTCTTTACAGTCTTCCTGTCCAAAAAAAAACCCAATGCCTTTATAAAACTATGGTGGATGGAGAAAGAGCAATAATTAATAATATAAATATAATAAATAACGCACAAATTCAGATATTCGGATATGTTGGTAGGACTCTAAGGTGAATATTTACTGCCACAATATCGTTAGTTTAGAATAGTTTTTTTTTAATTAAAACTAGGATCAAATTATCCTGGTAAAAATGCAAGTTCACCAATAGGAACTGTGAAATAGAGAAATACTTTTATCCCGTGCTGTTTTGGTTAAGGCAGCACACAATAGCAAGAGATTAAATATAAAGACCTATATTATTCACACATGTCTTTGCTTTTTGTACCAGCAGAAAAAGGTAGATTTAATATAAATGCAACACTTTAATACATAGAAGATATTAAATACATTAAATACATTTAATTCTCTACTAAAATATATATTATATATTATATACTATATACTAAACTAACTGATTTACCAACCCAAGCTATTTACACATTTTTCCCGTATTTCTTTCACTTTAAAACATCCTCGTAAATAGTGTGTAACTTAATGTGTTATTTTGTTCATAGTCATCCGATTTCATGTCCACTTTTAGTTCAAAAAGTGCCAGCTCTAATCAGGAGTAGAAAACATTTTAATGGTGAGGTGTAATGCCATTAATCAAAGAAATTGGGGTCAAACCATTCAGAAAATGGGTTTACTATGAATGTCTAGATTTTAAAGAGATTTAACCGCATCACGTGTCTTGTGGGTTGAAACTTTAGTTATTGTTTGATTTGGATATGTTATCAGTTGAACATCGTAATTATTCAGCTTATGTAGAATGTAGGTGTTGTCCTATATAATTAATTAAATATTTAATGAAATGCATTTATTCTTAAATATTATTAGTTGTGCTTTGTCGACGGGGGGGGGGGGGGGGGGGGGGCGTAGGAGGCGGAAAGCCATACCTAGGTAGCTGGATCCAGAACAGAACAGAACAGAACGATCCGAGTCGGAGTCTAATAAATATTTAATCATAGGCTATATTATGATGGTGAGTTCCAATCTCCATATTCATATTATAGATTTTGCTTAACATTTGTAATTTAGTATTTTATCTAAATATTTCTTTGATTAGTTCTAGTCTATTCTTTCCGTAAATTGTCTGAAATGTTTGTAAATAACTAAGAGAGCCGGGGTAAGTATTGCTGTTGATCGGCAATTTTTATTCTATTTGAACACATTTTATGGGTTAAAATTAAAAGTTCGCATCTAAATATAGAATGCCTAGTGTCTAGTTTTTTTTGGCCTTGTTTATTTATTGTGCTGATTTTCAATTATAATAACTCCTGCTCCTATATTTTTGTTTGTATCCTTGCTACCGTCGGTGTAGATGTGGATGTGAGTAGCGATATCTCAGTACTCAGTATTTGAGTTGAGTTGAGTTTAAAGGCATCTCGAAAGGAATGTGGTATCCCACTGAGCCAGGCCCCCACATGCTATGACCAGACCTGCTAATTGCTGGTCATCACTGCAGGGAGTCTTTAGCCAACATAGTACTAATCTGTCACAGTAAACCTCTGATGGGTTAATGCAAAACTAAATTACCTGCTAGTATGGATGTGAGACAGTAGGCTAGTTTTACACAATGCCACAAACATTATTGTTAGTGATAATGTTGGTTGTTTACTATATGATCCCTTACAAATTCTTTATTGCATTAATTACTAATAATTTTGTAACTGCACGATTATGTATTTATTTCATAGCTAAATATTTGATTTTGAAAATACATGAGAAATACAAGTTTTAGGTTTTCAAAATAACTTAAAATGAGTCTGAAGGGCATTATTCTGACAATGAATGACTTTTTAAATTGCTTTTGTTAGAAATGTTTTGTTACATTTTACAAATCAAAATAAATTCTAACTTAAAATATATATGAGAACTAAAATAATGAAAGAAATAACAAAATGTATAAGAAATAACAAAATCAACCAACAAAGTAAGAAAGAAAACAAATAAAGATATATATATATATATATATATATATATATATATATATATATATATATATATATATATATATATATATATATATATATATATATATATATATATATATATATGATTGCGTAATTGGTATATTGTGGTATATTCACAACTGTTTCCTTTACAAACTGTGAATGACTATGTTCAACCACCAGATATAGCATACATACACTTGGATCTTGAACAATACCTGTGTGACAGACACATCGTTACAGACTGTGGCAGCCTGGCTTATCAGAAAACAGATGCCCTCACATGCTGGGTGGGGCAATAAATGGGGGGGGGGGGTCACTTATATAAGGGTTTTGAGATGCCTTTAACTAAGGGAATAATCTTATCGATTACGTCTTCTAGATTTGATCCCTACATGGAACGGATTAAGTGGAGGTGTTAATTTGTCAGCGGATAGTCCAATTGTGTCTCATAATAATATAATGATCATTTGTGTGTATGGTTCTGTCAGTTGGTTTGGCTACTCTCCTACCGTGTTAAATATATCTTTAGTTGTGCTTAATGTGTTTCTTAGTCTAATTTAGCGGGCCCAGTATTTTAAGCTGCATATTTCTATTTGGTTTTTTATAGAATGATCTCCTATCGCTGCATGTATTTGTTCTGTGCGTGAGTAATGGTGTTCCTCTAATATTATTTAAATAGCTATGTTTTGAAATCTTTGTAGTTTGTCAAGTTTTTTTTTCCGATTGACCCATATGCTACTATACCTTACCGATTTTTTTATTTAAATAGTGCTTGAAAAAGTGTTAAGTATGAGACAATGTTATGTTTCTGATGTTATTTATTTTCTAGCAGCTAGCCCATTTATGTAAGTTATTCGGTACATGTACCTACAAATCACGTAAGCGATTATAAGTCCCCACACAGATTGCCACTTTTATGACACAACGTATCTATTCAAATTAGACGGGCAGTGGTCATTTAGCTGTAGTGCACAACTCCTGCATCCGGTCTAAAGACATGTCATACATGTATGAAGATCCTAGCACACATCATCTGGCTGTGAAATTTCACTTCAGTAAAATGCAGATACGGATGCGGGGAATAGGGTAGAAAATTGGAATATACGTGTATAGAAGAGTGGTGTAAGAATTTTTGTAAATTACATATTTAAAATAATTTGTCTTAACATGGTACATTTTTATACACTCATTCAATGTTTAAGCAGGGTATCATATTGGCTTAACTTACTTATCGTTTGCCTACACATTTTACCATTTAGACGGAAATAGTTGTATTGTCTCATTTGAAAGGTGTGAAAACATTACCGCCTATATGCGCTGGAAGTGGGCCGATTGGGGCAGAACGATTTAGACTAAACCGAGTTGGAAATGTATGGGTTTGTTAATAGCTGAGCGTTGTCAGTATGACCATAATTGTGTTGGTGAGATTAAAAACATAAGCGGATGGCTCAGATATAGATATGTCAGAATTACCTTTCATCACACTCCTTCATTGGCCTGAGTGGACAAGAATATATCATCTAGCCTGTTTCAGTTGTTCTAAACGACTTGAGTTGCTTGAAAACCTCTTGCCATGAGTGCAAGTATGGAATAAAAAGTGCATATTATGTGATAAATCACCTACATGAGTAACATATACTACCCTCAAAATGAATGTTTGGCGAGTGAGTCAAGGAGAGTAAATTGCTTCATTTAAAAGTATGATCCTAAAATGTGACGTTACACAGTGATACATACGTTTGATAGATAGTTCAATCTAAAGAATGGTATTTAATATATTTTGCACAGTGAAAATAAAATATGAACGAATGACCAGGACAATTTAGGACATGTCATTTTTCATAACGGTATCACTTTTTTGTCGTTCTAACGTGTTTCTAGCAAGGTGTAACATTGCATATAAACAGTTGCTAGGACATGAAACAGAACATCAATGTATTTCAAAGACACAGTATTATCACGTCAGTCTTGTCAGTAGAAATTTAACCGAGGAATAAATAAAGTTGAATATTATTTACAGCACATTTCACAAGAGAATAAAGACAAAGAAAAAGTATTATATTTACAAAATTCATATTTACAAAATTCAACAAACTAAGACCGAAAGTGAGTGTGAGAGAGTGAGAGAGAGATAATGGGACGTGAAAAAGAAATAATTGGATAATAAAGGTAGATGGTGATATTAGAAATAGAAATAACATTTTTATTCTTCATCAAACTGTTGGATATTTAACGACTGTCTTCTAGAAACAAATCACTGTTGCATAAAACAGTTATAAATGGCAAGGATCCAATACATAAATACCGAGATCAAGGTTCGTAATGTGCTGTTTACAATGGGTCCGCACATTGATTTTTGGGTTGATAAGTGTAAGAGGAATGTTAGTTTGTTTGTTCAAAACGAAAAAAAAAACAACATTCAACATCCTTTATACCCAAGGACACAGTATAACTGTAGTTTTGATATATATATTATATAAAATAAGTAAGTCTGATGAAAGAAAGATTTAGTTTTCTTGTGCTTTCTAACGGACAAAAGTAATGATTATGGAATCGCATTGCCGAAACGTGTTGAAAGGTGGCAGATATATATTAAGTACGAATAAGATGTGTTTCATTTAAACTGGACAAATAATATATAATTACATACTGGCAAATTCCTTGCTCACATTTAAATAGCGTGTTGGCGGACCTTGCATTGTTTAATCAGCGAAGAGTGGAGATTTCGATTTAAACTTTTCGTAACATCATAAATACCCGGGAGTGTTTTCAGTCGTCTGTAATGTTAACGTATTACCATCAAACATGCGCACATGTGCGTGCCAGAGTGACACTTGCACGCAGCTTTTCAGTCTGTGTTAAAACAAAAGCTGTGTTAATCCACAATTGATTATCATGTAAATGTAAATATAGAGAGCTGCGTTGAGTGACCAGAAATGTTTCTCCATTCAAGATCGGAACAGCGTATGCTTTAGGTATCATTATCATGGAACATCTCCCATCTAGTTTTAATGGATAACATGTGTTCGTGTTTCTATGTTTTCATTAACAGGATCATGTTTATCTTTGACATTTGTAAACTGGTTGAGCTTATCCGCTTGGTTACTGTTGGGTTTGCTCTTTTTGTTTAATGACTCAGCACAGATTTGTTCTTACTTTTATATTTCGCTTGCATGTGAATACCTTTGTCCTGTGCCTTTTCGGGGTCTGGTATATGTTGCACTGCTCATAGGACCTTGTCATATATTCTTACCCATATATTTGTGCATATATTTCTATGATCAACAGACACAATTTGACTAATCGTCGGGAAGTAATATATATGTATTTAAAACCAGAACGAACCAGTTAAATTTGTGTACAGAAAACCTTCCAAAATAACAAGCTTAAGAACCGCAACTGGCTGATCTCAAGTTAATTATCGAAGAGCATATTCTTATTTAATACTGTACTAAACATGCTCCTTATAAATGTCCGACAAATTGTATTTTAACATCACTGGCTTTAAGACTTTTCTTTTGTTAAATGTCCGTTAAATACCCAAAACAATTTGTATAATAAATGTTTTATGTGACGTCCCATTTTGGGTGATTATGACGCCAATTTTTTACTTGAAATTGTCTAGGGTCGATGCGCACATCTTTGGATGTATTTTTCTCATTTCTCGCCAAACATCGTCAGATTTAAAGGAGATGAGATGGTCACCAAATGTTTCGCACAACCATGAAATGACATGACGGCTTGGTGTCGCACCATCCTGTTGAAACCATATGTCATTTACATTTATTTCCCTTCTCTGTAATGCCGGTAGGAAATTATCCCTTAGCAGTTGCAGACAGCGATCGCTCTTAACAGTCTGTATCTCACACCGTCTTTAAAAAAAAAGCTTCATTCACGCAGCATTCGCTTAATGTTGTTCAAACTGTCACGTTTTCGTCATGTAGCGGCTTTTGATGGGAAGTTAGATTTTTCAGTGGCCCAATAGCGAAAATAATGTGCATTTACAACGGCATTAAGGCTAAAATGTGATTTATCTGAAAACCAAATTATGGCTCTCCATTTCCGATTGCTTCAAATGCTGCATGATTGAAATATACGGAAAAAGTTTTGAATACTTAATATAGTATATATATATATATATATATATATATATATATATATATATATATATATATATATATATATATATATATATAGTTATAGTTATAGATATAATTATAGATGTATATTTAAAGTTATGTTATTGGTTGTATCTGATACATGTAAATTGTGATAATTAACGATGACAATGATTATTAAAGTTCAGAGAAATTTAGATTCTTAAAAGGGGTCAAGTTCTGAGTTAAAGTCTACTTATGTGTCAATGCATATTTAGACGACTTTTCAGTTTTAGCTCCTGGTCATTGGGTTTATTCGTAAATCCAATATCTGCGACCGAACATATGGATCAAGGTAGTCATGTGCATGAGCTGAATAATCCTCACAGGTATCCAATTATACACCTAGGCAGAGTGGAATAATTTGAGGTAAATATTTTGCTTAATGAAATAAGCGGCGACCCAACCGAGGTTCGAACCACGGACTCCGTGATCCGGATTCCTGCATCCTTCCACTGGACTATCACTGGACTATCCTGCTCCTACATATATAATCAGCTGTATTTAGGAATTACTTTTTATCAGTTAATTGGCATGTTATTTTATTCACAACTGCATTTGTTAAAATAAAAGGCATACGTTCATAGTATAACTTTCTAGGCAATGATAAACGTATTGTAACTTGATACATGTATCAGAACAACTACAAATAATGATTTAATCAGTAGTGCTTGTTACGTATCCTAGACTTGGCATTTTCTTCTAATGACAAGATGTAGTTGTTTCAGCAGTGAGAAAATTTCCTCACTGCCACTATCAATTATACTCAGTTAGTGTAATAAAATCAAATAAATCTACAAGAAATGAAGCCTAAGTGTACGTTGTTATCCCTTTTCGCGATATTATTAAATAGTAGTATACGCGTTGGGGTTCTGGAACACCTACCTTTTTAGCCAATATTGGCGTATAAAGCCCCCCCCCCCACCCCCCCTGGCGGGGCGTTCTGCCCCACCTTGCTATGCGATAGGCCCCGTAGTCCACCTGTCTTTTCAGTCATCTTTTGGCGAAACAAGCTTCCTGCTGGGTGGTCCTGCCCCACCTTGCTATGCAATAAGGCCCGCCCCACAACACCCCTGCTCCACAATCAATGATTTCTTTTTGGGGGATTTCCCCCAGAGCCTCGTAGGAATCAGTCCAATGCATCATATAGGCCACCAGAATGATTGTGGCGACAGGGGTAATGATCTGGAACAGATCGATAATAGTAGGGGGACAAGGGTCCAAGCCTTTAATACATACACACCTTACGATGTTTTTGATTTTCCCATCGCGAAATGTTGATAAGCTTAACAGATCGCCATGAGAAGTGGGGCTACGGCAAAAAAGTCTTCACACATTATTTATTCCTGGTATGCTATAGGGGGTCTACATCTATGGGTATTTCTACAGAAACTCTCCGTTTTGAATTTGGAAAAACTTCATTTTCTGACCTCTTTCAGTTTGAAAATATTTTGTCCTGCTGAACATTATAACTTTTTTTAGAGTCTATGTAAGACATCCACAACACTAACGGACGACCTATAGCCGCATTGTATCCACTAAAACTGTACTGGCGTTTGCATTTTTTCATCTACCGTAACAAATAATAAATTTATTTAAAAATACTAATTGTTTGTTAAATCACACGGAATCTTTGCATGAGTTTTGTTATATATTATTGATTCGTTTTTCCAAGAGCTTATAGTGATGGTATGAATATAAACAAAATATGTTTTGGTTTTACAGCACACCGACACTTGATAGATGATACGACGCCGAACAAACAAAATAATTGCAAAAGCAATATGACAAAAATACCTATTTTGAAATCTTTAACATAGCCCGAATTTAAAATCGTTTAAAAATTGTCAATATTTCTGCATAGGCTAATCAAGTATTACATAAGGTATTCACTCAGTTTTTTCTGTTAGTGTGTTATGGAAGTGAAAACCGTTGTTAACTGATATTTATTTTATTCATCAGCACGGTAATTAACAGGAATACAACATAATATACCACTCAACTGATGAATGTTAACAAACTGTTGAATAAAAATTCAAAGGTCAAGTTGTTCTTGAATTGCCACCCAAAACTTTGGTTGAACTCGGTGATGGCGCAACCCAATCTTAGTAGGTGAATGGATCAGCGTGACGAAATGAGTACCACAGAACATCCTGTACTCTTGGCCAGAAGATCCGGCTTGGTTCAATGCTGTGCATGACATTCACTTCAATTTCTGAATCATCGATATCCTGCACTATGCTTGCGTACGTTTTTTTCCATCATACGTGACTATGCAGAACTCGCCTTTCAGTGTCTCGTCCAATTGTTCAGCTCCCCTGTTAGAAAAAAGTTTCAAAATCAACGAGGACAAAAACATAACATGTCGCTGCCATGTATTTCAAAGATTAAAACCAAACCATACTGATTTCGATATTTTAGACTTTCAAACATGAGTAGACTGACTTTAAATTTTACATGATTAATTAGATACACATTGGTGATTGACATGTATTGTAGGAATAAAGCAATCATAAAAATTAATAAATAATAAAAGTTGGATTTAATGTTATTTCAAGTATGCAAGCGATGTATTAGTCAGTGGATTGCCAATCTATCTTGCTGATAGTCCTCATCTGGTGCAACGGGAAAAGCAGCCGGAGGATCTTGTGTACGATTCTCTGGAATACACACATGATGCTTAGGATGGTAACATTCGCATCCATCCGGGGAGTGACAAAAGTAGCTGACATCTATGTACAAAAACTCTTCTGGAGTTGTGGTAAACGTCTGAAAATATATGATGCATACTGTTGAGTAAAAATGTGAGTAGTAGTACATGTCTTTGTAGACGTAGTAGTAGTTGTAAAAGCAGTTGTTGTTGTAGTTGTTGTAGTAGTTGTGGTAGTAGCAGTAGTAGTAGCTGTTGTTGTTTTGAAATATGATAGCCGTAAACAAGCAACATCAGTAATAGTAGGAGTAAATGAGGTGATAAAATGCAGAATCGTGAAGTTGTAATACATTACCTGGTGTATTTTCATTGTTCCAGTGACTGGCCGGACATCTGACAAATGGTAGTGACCAGGCTCCATGAACTGGTCATCTGCTATCAGAAACAGGTGTGGGACAATTGCATACTGCTTCACTACTGTGTACATGGATGTTACATCAATTATGTCTTGTCAATTCAGCTAAACTTTGTTAGCAGTCATATTAATGACAGCCCCGATGCCATCAGGGGCACCTTTTTCATTTCCTGCTTCCATGAACGTACTTTGAACAGATCTGAATCCAGGATGAATGGGAATTGTTCTCAGCAGACAACAGTTGTCCTTGAATCGGTAATGAGTGGTGGGTCCATCACTCACAAATACCAAGTGTTCTGCGTTGGGAAACTTCTCTTTTGCCCTTTTTAATACAGAGTTATGATGGGCCCAAATCACAACTAGTCCATGTTCAATTCATCTGTAAAGGAACAAAACTTTCCGTTGTCCCTTGGGAATACAGAACTCCGGTATGCGGTGACACCTGTCGCTAAGATGCACCAAAGTGCATACTTTGAATCTCTTTTTGATACCTACAGACAAAGTTTTTTTCTGAAAAGTCAATATGGCATATTAAGTCATTGTCAGCTTAGCTTTGAGGGCCTTTAAAGACTCGTACTGGTTTGTGATACTGAAGAAGTGTTTGCAGCATTTTACAAGTTCATTTTGGAATTCTTCTTCAAGATGTTCAATTGTACCCCTTTCTTTCTTTTTGACTGTCATAGTCACTGATATCATGGCTTTATTTTCACTTGGTATTTCAACTCTTTTAATTTTCCATTTATACCATTGTGTCATTTGTCCATTCCATTAGTACTCATTTAGTAGACATATTTTTGTTTCTCCTTATTGAACGTCTTGGAAGATTTCTTCCCTGCCTTAACGCTGGTGTTGTCATCACGGCATAATTTCTTTTTTACGGACCACTTCATTCGTTCTACTATTTTCTCTTTTCTTCTTAATACAGTTTTATGATCGCGCATCCTCTTTTAAATTGATGTCGAGCTTTTTTTATGCCATTGATTTTAGTCTGTACTTTTTAATAAGAATAAATAAGACACAGTCCTATGAGCATTGCAACATATACAAAAATTAAAAAGATACAGGACCAAGGTATCCACATGCACGCAAAATGTGAATGTGAGAACAAATCTGTGATGAGTCATTTAACAATGAGAGCAAACCCGACAGTTACCGCCTTGAGACGAGATTTGAGGAACATTTTGTCGAGAAGTTGCTTCTCTCTATTTGCTTTTGCTTTGGGGTTTTTTTCTTTCAGGCCCTGTGTCAACACATTGTGGAAAAGGAGTGATCTTCGTGTAATATTGCAGACCTTTCGACCTCTTAAGAAATTCTTTGAAGAGTCTTTGTTCTGGGCGAATCAAGGTTCTGTGTTCTCATTTCGTGGAGCTGTAATCGCCTTCTTTAATTATCTGCCGTCTTTCTTGATTCCCTTCTATATTCAACTTCAACTAATGAGCTAGGAGCTGACGGCGGTGTAGCATTGACAATGCAGTCCATAGCAGTTTTCCTGTCTCTTTGACGTTGTTTCCGTTGTCTGCATGATTTTTCTTGCATGCCTCTTTTATCTGTTGGTCATCTCGTGTACCAGTTTTATACCTTCCCTGTCATTTGCCTCGCTCATATCGGTCGTGTTTCTTTCTAAAATACTCGTTGTTAATGCAGGATTTTGCTTGATCTTTTCTCTATGCCTATTGGCTCTTTCTGCTGCAGTCAATGGCATTTATTTTGCTCTTCTTTAAGAAACAGCTGAGTAAATCTTAAGCAAACAAAGGTTTCTCAAATGTGTTTAAAACCTTTTGGTTCCTCTCAAAACTGCCCTTGGCGGACAGAAGATAACGCTATTAAGTTGTTTTTGCATTCGTAGTACTTATCATTGTTTTCATTGTTCCATTTTCAAATTATATGTTAGATCTACTTGCAACAAAGAAGATTAACATGTATATACTGAAACTGAATATCATTGTCTAATATTATTTAATTACACTTGTATTGTTCAAAGAAATATAATAAACTGTGATATATTTATTTATTTTTTTATTGTAAAATTAGGTTAACTATTTTGCTCGGAACTGTGATGTTTTAATTCAATACTTAAATCTATCCTCAAACAATGAGTTTTTCTATAATGTTTGCTTATTTGCTCGTGTGTCTTTTTCAATACTTATGTCACTACCGTTACAAAACATTCTCTACCGAAACGAAAATAGTCGTTAAGGTTGTGAACGTTGCGTCAGTGAAAATGTGCGCAGGTAAAAGAAACAATTCATTATTTTTTCCTTTTCATTGACTGCATTCTATGATATTGATACAAGGCAAATACATGCAAGTGTACACGTATAATGCAGCGTTCGGTAGTGAGCAGCTATAAGTATTCAGACAAAATATCTTACCATTTTCTGCTGTTTTCTCGCTGCCCACGCTTCATTTTTCTTTCGACCTTGCCCATCCAATCGCAATGCTAATGACGTCATTATGATGTCACGTTGTTTGCTCACTCTATTTGTAGGGTTACATATATAAACAATAGTCAAGTGGCGTGACAGTAGTTAACTTAACATTTACGGACATTTTACAAAGACAAATATTTCTGACACATCCAATGAAATAATCTACAATTAAAACGTGTTTTCAACTTACATTTCTGTGTGAAGGTTTATGCCGTGTTCATATAAAAAGATAATTAATAAATAAAATGATATGTTTCGACATGACGGTTGTTTAGGATATGAGACATTACTCTGATTAGCAAACTTGCAGGATTATAAAGAACAATGTAATTAAAAATCAAATAATACTTCACTTGTTTAAAAAAAATGAACACTAAAACAAATATGCCGAAAAGTCAGGAAATATTCCCGTTTGCCAGGGCTTTGCTCACGATGTCGGAGATGGTATTCAGCTTTGCTTGGGCCATCGCCTCAATGCGCCGATGCTTAACGAGTTTATGGGATAGCCACCTCCCAGCCACATTGCTTATAACACAGAGACCCGCGCATCTAAAAGACCCAATCTCGAACCCTACAGCGATCGGAAGGGCTATGAACGTCGATATGAAAAATACCATGGAATTCAACACCCACTTGTATATTTTGCTGACGCTTGCCCTTTTTTTCGGCTTCTCGCATTAACTCTGCCTGGATTCTGATTATATGCTGAAGACGTTAAGCGTGCGCATCACCCTCAGTTGGCGAGTGGGATATATTAGTGGGGCTGTTGGAATCTCTTTCATATCTCGGTTCAATGTTTACTCCCTCAAATCTCTAGTTTAAATAACAGCGCAACCCGAATCAATAGTCCGACTCGAATCCCGTGTCTGAAATTCTAGTGGTTGTTTGAAAGTTTGTTTTTCAACTGAATAATAGTCTGGTTATATAATAACCGAATGGATAAATTCGACCTACTGCAACAACCACACTAGCCTTTTCTTCCGAGTTTTTATTACTTGAGCCGCAGACAAAGACATAGCCAGTATATTTCAGTTTGCCATCATGACGTAGCCCACTTTACTCTGGCTAATACGACCAACCACCGACAGCGACGACAGCGACAACAGCGAGCAGACTACTGGGGGCCCCGTTAAAGACGTTCTTGGAGGTGTTCGTCTCTTCTAGGTCGATAAACAATAACTTGTGCGGGCTGATATTTACAGGACGGTCCCCTTGGGCACTTCGCCCTGGTTGGAAGAGAAGACGGCTCTGTTCGAAGCCTAGCAGCTCCAGCAATCCTTTAGAGATTCGAATGGACCCTAGCGAATAATAAACTTATAGATCGAGTAATCCGGTAGTTTCATCAAGCCTTAGGAGTGGGACGCTGGCTCTTGGGTATTCTTGCAGCTGCTGAAGGAAAAGAAGGCTCTGGTTGTGGGTGGTGTTGCCGTAGGGCTAATTTCCTAATGGATCGATCAGAATCAGCAGCTCTTAGTGAGGTTTCCGAATTTCCGAAAGATACCGCTATCGCCCAGGCTTACGGCAACCGTTTCTCCATCCCACTCGATTTCGAAATCCTGGATAGTCGCACGATTTTCTTTCAATCGCTTTCGGCGATAGGCTCGAGTACGAACTTACGTTCAATGAATACAGGCGCCTTGTTTGGGCGACCGGCGATGAGAATGCCAAATACTCAATCTAAGGCATTGCCTTGGAGTTGGCCGAAAATATCCGCAACCAGTACCCAGGGAAGATGGCGATCCTCTACGACCGGGTCCTTCGCCACCGAAGGATAGTGAAAAACAAGTCCGACACACCGTGGGACAAAAACCTGAACGTCCCCGCTCGTTTGCTGAAGGGGGTCTTAATGCTCTTCGTGGAACCAACTCAGCCTTTTCAACACCAGGGCGAAGGCTTCTATAAGCCCTAGATCACGAAGGTGGGGGTCACTGTCGAGGCCATTCTGAACCAGCTGTACGCTCTATGCATGCGCCTTTACCAGGAGTGGGACGAGGTCAGAAAACTTGCGGTTGAAATAAAACGGCACCCCGAAGTGGCCATGGTTGCCCAGGACCTTGGGCTTCACGCTTGCGACCAAAGTAAGTACCTCACAGAGGAGTTCATATCCTGGCTGGATTTAAGGTCCACCGATGACGACGGCTTACATGGCAACGGCCGCCGGATCGAAAACGCCAATGAGGGGATTCAGCTCGCCAAGGAAGCGGAAGCTCGGGGAGCATTGAACATATACCTATTCGTCCTTGTGGACGGGCAGCTCAACATAGAAAATGGCTATGCCCGCCTAAGCAAGGCAAATCTCAGAGAGTGGGTATCCTAAACTGGAATTTACCCCTAGGGCCGTTGGCATGACCAGAGTCGGCGTCACGGCCTCAAGCAAAGGATAATCCCCGCTGACGTACTGAAATAGGGCGCCTATGTAAAATACCATGGCAGGCCGGCATTGCACTGATGTTGGGCGGCGCTTGCCATTGCGGCAGCTTTCACCGAAAGCAATTATCTATTTAGATTTTTTAAAGACTCCGACATCGAAGAAGAACGTCGACGGCTTGACATCGCCGTAGAACAGCTTCAGGCAGCTCAGGCCGCTTGGGCCCCTAGCAGGACCCAGTGCATCGATTTGATTCATGACGAGCTTCGCCGGCAATGCCACGCCGTACGAACTTTTCAGACGTAGACGCTGCCATGCAGGAGTATGTCCTGGTCATGCCAAAGGCGAACAAAAAGCTTGATCCCATTGCGCCCGTCTTCTACCATCCGTCCGACGATCAAAAAGCTGGAGCGATTGGATTTATCGTATTATCTCGGAGCGGCCGGGTTCGCGGGTTAGTACTTAGAAAAAACAGATTAATTAATACTGTCTCTACTTCTTTTTCCGCCCCTAATACACAACCTTTAGTTAACCTATATCTTTCAGAGAAACTGTTTACTAATATGCTGGAAGTAGGCTACGCCGCTCTGGACCCTTAGCTCCTCATGACAGATGTTGCGCGTAATTCACTCGATACTTGGCGGTAGGATAAAAGGATCATGATGCCTTTCACAGAAATTTCATTTCCAATATCTTTGGTCTGGTTTTATTTATTAATCAAGCCATTGGCGCATTTAGTAATGAGCAACTTAACCATCCAGCGAACATTGAGTTTTACAGTTAACAAGATAAGTCATGAAGTTTATTAAATTTTTATTGTAGAAAAAGCAGCACTGGCAAAGAAACGTATAAATAATAGAACGTCTCAATAATGCGAATTTTATATTTAATAATAATTTTATATTGACTAATCAGCTATATCCACGCTGCAGGTCACATGTTCGTTGAGTGTTATATATTCTTAAATGAAAGGAATGTCAATGTCTAAAACAATCGAAGCTACTGGAATTTTACAGCCAAAACCTTTGACTTGACTCGCAGCCGCAACAACATCATTTTCAGAAAAAATACAACCCATTCTAGCAGAGTAAAGTGCAATGTTAAACTAAGATTTTCCTGGATATTACAAATACCACATATGGTTGAAATATTTCTTAGCCTAGAGGAACAAATAATAATCATGAATGTTCTTTCTTTTCCTCTATTTCGTTTGTGGTTAAGTTCATAAGTAGATAAAATATATTTTGCTTTTTATAACAACATTTGATATTTATGCGCGCCAAAATTAATGTTAAACAAAAATCCCACTACCCCTAACGAGTGCATCATTATTGGAGACCATTACCATTGACAACCGGCGTAGTTATCTGACAAATGATTTGTTCAGTCGCCTAAAAGTAACACATTTATTTTCTCACAGACTTTTGTGATCCTGTAAGTAAGGCAAAGTACTGTGTCTCGTTAAGAAAAGTTAAGATTCTTAGGATGTCATAATTGACCGATCGATGCCTACGCCCCAAAATAACTGTTCGCAGGGACCTATCAGCGCTTTTCTTGAGGACATGGTATAATATTTACCTTTGATAACTCATACATATGTGTGTGTGTTAATGTGTGAAGTGGTTGGGATTGGTTTGATAAATCATTTGCATTTGGCTTCCATATGAATACCTTGGTGCTGTACCTTTTTCTGTATATGTTGCAATGCCCATAGTACTTTGTCATATATATTCTTAATATTATTGGGCATTGTGTTTATAACGAATACAACAATTGTTACAAGTAGCTCCTAAACTTGGTTGTAAAAACGATGGTTTAATGAAAATATGACACTTCCACCAAGGTGAAGAAACACTCATTGTAAAGTCGAGAAACAGTACACGTCTTCCTCGACTAATTGCACCAAACTGTGTTATCGTCAATGTTCATGCAATAAACAGTTTAATATTTGGCAGACTTGATCATAGACTTGTCGGGTTTGTGGTTACGTGGCTCTGTCGCTCGTTCAATTGGATGTAAATTCGGAACATCCAAACCCGAGTGTTATTCTTTGTAACAGAAACGATCTTTTGCGAGACGAATTCTGTGATGTCGAACAATGAGGACTAAATATTTGAACCTGTGCTTGTAATGAAAGTATAAATGTTTGACTCGTTTGTATGAAATGCAATTAACGTAAATATTTATTCTGTCACATAAAGCATTTTACAAGTTCTGTTTCTATCTTCATTGTCAAGAAGCAAATTAATGAGACGGTCATTAAGATTTCAATATTAGCACTGAACGCGGTAGCCTCTAAATCTAACAACCAAATATCCTTTTACATGTATTTATGTTTAGCCCCAGAAATGGGAAATATCACTTCTTATCATATTATGCAGATTCATTTGAATAGGTTTGCCTAGAGTAAAAGAGGGACATTTAACACTCGTATAGGATTTAACAAAACATTTTCAGTCAAAATTTAGATTTGTTCATTCATCAGGCAAAATGTTTCATTTAATGCCTTAAAATGTGGTGAAAGGTACTTTTTAGCATACCGCATCAGAAGTTTTTTACACATATGTACTTCCGAAGATTTTTGCGTGATAAAAATATACAACAATTAGCTTTAGTTATTAGCTTGGTTTAAACAGCTGAAATATGTCTTAAAACAAATTGTTGATATTGTTTTTATTGTTATTTTTTTTAAGTTTACATCTGAAGGTTGCATGTCAATGACATTACCATACGATACCATATCCAAAGCTTATCGTCAACCATGTCGAAGCATAGCTTGACTCTATTGTATTTAGAGTTGTTTGAATAAACAAAATGTCTACAGATTGTACACAATATACCTTTTATGTACCTGACATGCCTTTCAAATATGAATATTCCTGTTACACATACATCTAAGAATGTTGAATATCAACAGTTAAACACGATTATCATTAAGAGACTAGATCGCATGCTCACAGAATGTCTAGCATATAAATCAGCACATGCATTGGTGTTGTCACGGAATCTTGATAAGAAACAATTATCTTTTATTATAGTCATAAAATTACTCGTTATTCCAGACAGATGTTTCTATAGATTAATAAAGCACCGACTATGTCAGAACATGTATAATTACCGTATTGTTTTGAGAAGTGTCGTAGTGCTCTTTTATACAGAAAAAAGGGTGTTCAAAAGAGCTGATTTTTCTTTAATTTGGAATTCCCACGGACCTTTCACTTCCGTTTTAAAAAACCTAGCCATAATGGCCCTTTATTGCTCATGAGTAATCGGGCTGTCACTAGGTTCATATCTGGCATCAAATCGTGTTTACCGGGTTCTGCTAACATTTCAACCATTGAGGTATTTTTGGACGTCATGTTGTTCAGTTCTGAACGCATCCAAGGTTTTAAATTTCTCACATTCCAGCAAGTTTTCGTGAATTTTGGAATGTAAATATCTTGGGTGCTAAGAAAGTTTTCTAAGCGTAGCCCTTGTGACTCACTGTTTGGCACCGCGTGACCCATTTATGAACTTATATGCAGACAAGCTTGCTGACTAAGTCGGGTGATGGTGAGCCATAAATGTGGCCTAACGGTGTTCTCAGCGTTTTTATAACATTTGGCCTAGTGACTTCTTTTTTAATCGAATTTGACCTAAATCCTACTTGTCATTAAACCAAGCGTTGTTTGCAAAGTTTGGTGGAGATTTGGCTATAAATGTGGCCTCTACGATGTTCACAACGTTTAAACTAAAATATGACCTGTAATTAGCCCTATTGTGATAAGTTAGCAATGCGTCTAACATAAGAAATCAATTAAATTTCCTTGCCGGAAACATTTCGGTCAAGCTTGGGTCATATATGTGACCACTAGAGTTTTGACAAGTGTTTTTATACAGATTGATCAACGTGTTCCAGTTTCGAACACATCCTAGATTTAATGCAGACAGACATTCGGACCAAGTTTGGTTAACAATTTGATTAAAAAAACTCTAGCCTCTAGTGTGTGCACAAATAAATTGTTGACACTGACGACACACGACGGGCGAATGGGTTTTAGAAAAGTCCGGCCTGAGCACATCGTGCTCATGTGAGTTTAAAACGACATTAATACCTTATTGTTTCATCAGCTTTAATTATAAAAGCCTCCCATTTGATATGTCTCATTGTTTACTTCTCAGGTGAATCATCTCTTTTCCAATGTACGCATTTGGAAAAAGAAAACAAACGTCGCTAAAAGGTGAAGGCAAATGATCATTGCGCACTCATAATTTGACATCTCCGAGGAAACATGGACCTAGAGAAAAATGAAAGGTTTCCTATCTTGGCTCTACCGACAAGACGTTCGTCAGAAAAAGTAACTACACACGTGTAAGGTAGCAAACCATTATCTACAGTATAAATGCAGTAAGTCAACATATGTTACATAATTCACATTATAAATGTACTGCCTGTCAAATAATTTAGGAATACAAGGAAGACAGACTTTCACATACCATTCACTATGCTGCAATATCCAACAACGTCTCAAAAAGCACGTGGTCATGCTTGTGTAGTCTAAATCGGTGTGATTGTTAATGAGTTTGCAAGGTTCATTTGTAACAAAAGCGTACTTGTCGAAAGAATTTTGGAGATACTATCGTCAATGTGATTTTTATTTACGATATGAACTTTTGAAAGGTATGCAAATCAAATTTGAACTGACAAGAATGTTTGGTTGGTATTCTTTATTTGTTTAGTATGCGCATTTTATTACTGTTGTTTGAAAGGCAAGTGACCTGCTTGGACGGTGACGATTTTCAATGCACCTTTCCACATTTACATTTACCATGTTTGCATTTTTCAGGATGTAGATTAGATTTAAATGTCTGTGGAAATTTTTTAATCGGACCTTTTCTTATTTACCTATTACACGATTAACTACTACTGGAGTCGTTTTATTGCGCCACTTCATGTTACATATCTTTATCTTCTTGAACTGTGGTACAGTCGTTTCCAGCCCCGAGCATTTCATTGACAGATCGGAAGGCATGAACATTACCATAAGTTCTGCAAACACGGTTAACCCTTACCTTAACAACAGGTTGCTTATCTTGAAACAACACAATATTTTACAAGACACCATGATCACATCTAGTGATCAAATTAAATATTTATTTCACTGTGCATAATGATTAAAAAGTGGGCTGCTTATTTAAGAGAAAAAAAAAGATCGACTTTGGCCTAATTTATTTGAAAAGCTTCGCATATAATAGAAATACAGTGAGATGTGATTTTTTTTTAATTATATTTTTATGAACGGTTATTACACATGTACATTTAAACCAATTATGCCGTTAATATGTTGGTTGACAGAGTAATGAATTTATTACATAGATATATATATAAAATTTTACACAAGTTCCTTCCATGACTTTCCTTTACTAACACCTCTTTCACACACGGTGATTTGCCCTGCTCGACCGCTGGAACTATTCTAGTTTACACATTGTTCCGAACGCCATGAGTCATATTCTGGTGATGATTATGGTGGTGTTGTCGTTCATGTGAGTGTTGTTTGGCAGAGTTAGACAGCTTTCCTTCGACCGTCGGTCGACGACTCAGAATCATGGCATTCTCCATGTTATATTCACTGTATACAGACGTCGGCCCGTCGTTTGATAGAGACCCTGTCGACAATTAAAACAAAAAAAAATCATTTCATATGAAAGTCAATTTTAAAATACATTTAAAACCATTTATTACGGGTAAGGTGACGGCCCACACCTTCTTAGAGGAAGATAAAAGGTTTGATATTAAGAAACTGACTAATGGGTTCCATTTCTAATCATACTTTAAAACAATTACCAGATCACTAGCCAAATTATGGGGATGATTTATTTGTAACATTGACATACGGTGGGTATAAACTTTTCATTGTGTGTTCGATAGCAAAAATGACGGACATCTGGTAAACAAGTCGCAAGAAATATTAGTGCTACAGGTTAACTGCTGGACCAGAGAGAAAAGGACAATAATGTACTTGCAATCTCCATAAACAGTAAGTCATTTAGGAGTGTAACCTTAAACGACCTCGAAAAATGCGTTTTATCCTTTCAGACAAGGTCTTTTCAACGCTGTTGTTAAGTATATATATAGCGTGAACAGCTTAATAGCTAAAACTGTGAATACCCTGCAAAGAATAAGCCACAAAATTAATTTAATATAAACTGTTTTTCGCTACATTATTATGTGATTTAAGTTTCTTTTTTATTAGATTGTATTTGAACTGCGTATTTGGGGGTTTTTTTGTTAACATTTTTTATTAAACCAATAACATGGTTGCGAAGGTGATCATAAAAAGGACTTCTCAATCAATTTTCAATTCTTTCTTAATTCAACTTAATAAACAAGAACAAGTATTTTGTCATGTCAATAAGTATGTATGACGACATAAAACTAACTATATTGAAATGTTTTGTAATACATGTACCAGGTTTATGTTAACCGGTTTATGTCACCATCCTGGACCGGCAGGTCTGGGATCCATCCATACATTGGTTGCATGGGTTTTGTCAATAATAGACAGTCTTTATAAAGTATAAAATCCTCTTCATTTAGCCTTTCTCTTTATAGTATATAGAGAGACGACTCTGCGCTAAGTGTGCAGAGTATGCCACGACGTGATGTGCCATTA
Organism: Sinonovacula constricta; assembly: GCA_007844125.1. NCBI lineage: Eukaryota > Metazoa > Mollusca > Bivalvia > Cardiida > Solecurtidae > Sinonovacula > Sinonovacula constricta. Next base: position 45,572,907 of record CM017572.1, on the reverse strand, counting down.
GAATTTGTTTCACTTCAGACTGTATTGATTATACATCAAATAAACCATTTACGAACGAAATTATTTTAGTAAATTGTTCATACATATTCTGAATAATAAAACGTCGCTTTCTTACCACACAGTATTCCTTTGAAGGCACGCCTAAACTTTACAGACATAGCATTGTACAGGATTGGGTTGATGGCGCTGTTCATGTAGACCATTGTTCGGCAGAACAAGAGGAACCACAGGTCCATGTACCTGTTCTTGGCCAGAGAATTATACACGACCAGGGTCCGATACGGCATCCATGTCAACATAAAGACCAAAACAACTACCGCTAGCATTCGGACGACCTAAACAACCAACAAAATAGAATGTTAAGTACACAATAATAAACGATGACTAATTATTTCCATAAACAAGCGCTGAGAAAGGGGAACTTTAAATATACCGGAAATTCCGAAATAAAACGAAATCCGGACATATGCTCATCATGATTAAAGCTTGGCAAAATCAACCTTGTAATTGATGTATGAACCTCTGGTATGACCATCTACAAATTTCCAACCAGGACAAAAATAATTCCGTTAGTTTTATACGGACTCTTGTGTATTATGGTCTAGTGTTATCTCTGGCGCCTTTTATCATGAAGTTTGTATGGAATGATTGTCTATGTTTATCATCATTGTCCCATAGTTATTTATACCATACTTGCATATGTTGTTTACAGTGTTCTTATAAAACAATGCGATTGCTCGTCACTGAGCGTGCAAAGAGACAAAAAGTAAAACAATATCTCTGTTCCGGAAAATGTAACTTAAAGACTTGTCTGCCAAAACGATTTCCTATCGCTGTGTATGTACTTTGCACAGTAATTTCTGATCGTTTTTATATTTTTTATTAAAATCATCATGCTTATAAACTTAATAATAATAATTAAAGTATAATTTGATTACAGATCCTAAGTTTAAAGTATGCAAAACCCAGGTCAGGGTATTTTAATACAATCTTAATAGCAAATTGACATTCCGTTTGCATAAAATAAATGCTATGAGTAGCAGCTATAAATCACGTATTATTTGTGTTAACTAAATATAATCGGTATCCATTATACTTAGCTAACAATATATAGAGCAGCTGATATCCTGCCCGCTGGTAAATTAATATCTAATGGGCCTTTAGGTCCAATAGACACTTTGGGCCTGGGTCTGGGCCTAAATATCAGCGCTCGGCCCAGCTCTACCGTATACTATTTATTAATAAACATATTGAGTAAATTCGTTACCTTTTCGGTTACAACCTACTATTGTTTGCGAACAGTTGCTAACTTTGCTAATTAAAATAGAAACATTGGCTAGAAGGTCGTTGTGTATTTTAGGTCGTTTTCTGATACTTGTTTTGTTAAATATGACATTAAGCAGGTTGCCGATGTGTTTACGTTAACTGGACCGATTGTTGATAAAATAAGTCAGAGCATGTACAGAAATATCGACTCCTATCATGGTCAACTTGTTACTATTTATAGTAAGACTAAAAGGTTCTGTAAACATATTAAACCAAACTACGGAAAGTAAATTAATTGCAGATAGATAAGCACAGACTTTACCCATTAAATCGTTAAATTTTCGTTTATAGAGTGTTGTTAGAAACATAAGACACAAAATTATGTATCCAGATGAATGTGTTTTAGACATTAAAAGTGCTGCCTTCCATGTAAATAGCTTGACATAGAAGGACCTATACCATAACAACTGTTGGCACTATCTTGGCTCAACCTGGAACCCGGTGCTTTTCGTATCTTTATCCAACACTAAGTGATATACAAGCGACCTTGTTCCAGTTAAATACAAGGGAACTTTGTCATTTAAAGATATTGTCAATAAACATCGAATTTTTTTCTTGAATGCCCGCTAAATTAAACATTGATCGAGTCGAACTTACAGAATTAACATAACGATTGTGCTAGCAAAGTGTAAGACGGTGTTAACTTTTGTTAAGTAATATTTGGAATACTTGGAAAAACGCTCAAAGGTAGACCGTTTGGGAATACTTTTCTTATCATTCATGTGTAATTTGATTTGCCTTACATAATATCGGAAAAGGAATCCCTTCATTATAAATTTACTGTCATAGACAATATCTGTAATATTCCAGTTTCATTTGTACAAAACGTAGGAAACCATGTAAAACTACCACAAGAAACAGCTTACGATACTTGAGAAATTCGATACGGAACTATAAGTACTGTATATTTATTTGATGGTCAATTAGAGGTTTAGTTTAACCCAAATGTTAATGGTGAAAGAAGGTATATTGAAAATAAACTGTGTTAACCAGCAATTCGCAGACTAATGTATCTTTAAATAAGCCGAATTTTATATTGGGTATATTAATAATACACTGACAATTTCTTTTACTTCAAAGTAAACAAATAACGCCAAATACGCAAATCTCTAAAACGTATAACGGATTTTTATATAACGCACGCCTTATTGATATCGTAACATTTAAACTACTGACTAAACGGGTTTCTCTTCGATATGTCAGGAATAAAGAAGGATAGTTACCTTGACATTATTTCGCGTATTACGCTTTTCAACGATATTTGTATAAGATCAGCCTAAAATCAACTCAAAACGGAAGAAAACTACAAATGCATTTTCACGCAGCCTGGCATTATCACGAATGACATCAGAATTCATAGGCTGATTGCAATATCTTTCGTCCAACATTATAAGCAGATTCGTGGGACTGCTGCGGTGTCCGTGTTTAAATAAAAGGGATGTGTCTGAGCTCTATTTGCACACGGGCCAATGCCGAAAACCGGGAAATATTGCATGGTATTGAGCAAATTTCAAGAGGCGTAAACCCTATCCATTAGTATATTTAAATCTCGAAAGAGTTTATTCTTTATCGTCAAGATGACCTGTGAAGAATGACATGTAATATCTTATCTAAATGATAATACCAACATTCTCTTGTTGCTTAAAGTTTAAATATTACTTTCAAAACAACAACGTTAAAAATGAGTTAATGACATCAAAAGTCGTCACATTGAATAAGAAGACGGGAGGTACCTGAAAAATTATTTAGTCTTGTAACAGTCACAGTAGAAGATATACAACTACTCTTAATTTAAGCGTATTTCAAAGTGACGCAGGTTAAGCAATGGTCAGTGTGGTTGGTGTATGAATAGGTAACCGCTGGCGTGCGCCAACCCGCGTTATAGTATATGCTCTTGTGATAATGCATATGAATATAAGCCTGGGCTGATATTATTACCGTTCTTGCATAATTTCATGCAAACGAACAAATTAAACTCATTACCCCCCCCCCCCCCCCCCCCCCCCCCCAAATATAAATTTATTTAAAAAAAAATATAATGATGCGCAGTAAAAACCACATAAAACCATCCTCAAAACGCATACAACCTAATTGGCTTTCAACTACAAATAATGAAACGTACGACAATAAAAAAGCTTAAGAGGCCTTTATACAATTCAGATGAAGAATGATGTGAAAAACCCATGCCTAAAATGTCAAACAACGATAGCTAAAATCTGCAATAACCAGCTGTAAATTATGTTTAGAACTTATCGTCTGCAAACCAATACTGGTTTCTTGTTGAATTGATTCTTTTTTTTATACGGGAATTTGGAACTATTTTATAACTTTCCTGAAAGAAGACAACGAAAATGTAGAAACCTCTATATTCCAGAGGAATATATGTCGAAAAACATTTATATACATTCTGATTTTTAGTTAAATATCTTAACTTTGTGCAATAACCACAGCATATTTAACGGCGCCAAAATGACATCAGCAGAGAATTATTGCCGTATTTTATTTATTATAGTGTGTCCAACTTGGCATGATGTATAAGGCGTTTTGCCAGTGACACGAGATGACTGTTGAGTATTCGCCAAACACTACTTAAAATGATTGTGTCGCCATCTTTTCCAAGGATTTGGCAACGGCTTGATTTTGAATGTCTTTATTGCATTGTATTGCCGTGCGGTCTATATAAAAGGGTAGATGTTCATTTAAAGACTGAAACATAGTGTCGATACAATGTAATTGAATTCACGTGTAATATTAACATGGTGCGTGGTCATGACACATTATAATGTTTAAAAGAAAAAAAGAAATCATGACCACAAGTATTAAAATCTGAACTACCTAGAGACAAAGGCATACATGGTAAATGTTAAAGTGACAAAATCACACAGACAAATCATTTCACACAAAAAGTAACACCCACAGTTTCCGCCTTGGAATGGTCAGTCGGCATAAGATCGATTGGGGTGCTTAAACCTGATTTGCGGAGCGCTCCAAACCTGCATGCCCTGAAGGTTTTTCTCACAAACAGTGTAAACAAATATGTCCCATTAAAGTGAGACAACTAACTGCAAACACATGCATCGAAGATAAACTGATGAAAGAATATTATATAAAACAAACTAACTCTTATTATAATGAACAAGCAACATATCTACAATATGTTTTGAGATAAATGCCTCGGCAAATTAAAAGTTCCAAACAAGAAAGAAGTTTGAAATAAAACAGCCCATGCGATGTCGTATAATAAGAACAACTAAATGACGTCGTATATCTTCGATATCTTTGATAATCAAGTGTTCGTCTGTAATGTTCAGTGTTGATAATCCGCCGTCCTTATATGCAACACGTTAATATAAAAAACAGCGTCACCTTAATTTTAATGTAGATATTGAAATTAAAAGTACAATTTAGTCTTATAAGAACTAAATCAAATTAATTACAGCAATGTTCTATCCAGCGGACGACTTTTAAACTTTTCTAATAAGTACCTTAGCAACGACTGATTCATCATTATTTACCACTCAAAATGGAGAGAAAAAACAACAGACAAACAAACTGCAAGCGCGCTTAGTCTTGTCTTATGATGCGGATTCCATTTTATTTCTGTATACTTAATTGACTGCTAAAGAGCTGTGGATTCAGACTGGTACTTGAAGGTATAATGTCTGACGAAGCCAATAAGTAATAGTGCATCTGTCAGAGGCACAAGATGAAGCAGAGACAGTCTGTATCACAAGGGGTTTACGGTAAGATCAAAACATTACAAGATCAGGACACTTGTCCACTTACAAATCGAGAACAGATCGCAGTATGGTCGACGTTTCAAGGTTACACACGTAAGTAGCAAGTAGAAAGTCTGTATCAATGTATACAGGTACTGACCTAGCATTTATCGCCAGTAGGAAATTCAACCAAAGTGAGTGAAGGCGAATAGAAGTGAAACACATCAATGGCAATATATGTTTGAAACAATACAATTATCTGACGTGCGACAAAGAATGTCATGTAAGGAATATACAAAATTCGATGATTACTATTCCAGAATGTGCACTGAAAATATTACCACTTTGCTTTGGAGTACAATGTGTTCAAATGCCTTGTCTAAATGTCACTAATCAAACTATTTCGTTCCAAATGTTTCAGAAATATTTCCATCACTATACAGTCGAGATTCTTAAAATAAGAAATATATTGACGTCTTTGATTAAATAACCAGCATTTTGTTCTATAATGTTTGAAAATCTGCTACATACATGTCAGAAGAAAGTATCACCGGGTAATGAAGCCGTTCAAAGAATTTACATTAACCTTTAAATGTATGCAATCATCATTAATATTTTTTTTTTTTTAGAATAGAAATATTACGGTCGAACAGGTGCAAACTAATTAAATAGATGCTGTCTTGAAATGACATAAAATATACATTGTTTCTAAATAAAAATATGAAATGCAATTCAACGAGACAACAATCAATTGATGTATTAGTTATTCAACTATTTTGCTGACAGAGCCTGTGTTTTTCCTTAACTTAAATATATAATATATTAATTGTAAAAAATTAATATATTTTATATTAGTTAAACAAACACAATAAAACGAAATGAAGCAAACTGTTTTGAATTGTTATCCAAAACAAATGATATGCCGAAAATACTGCTGACAAAGTTCATGTGTTTTGCATAATAACTTAAAAAATTAATTATATATTTTGAGTGTATTAGTTTATTAAGCAAAGTTAAATGTCTATGAAAACTATTATTTTTATTAAAATTTGAAATAAAGCATAGCTTTAAATGTGCCTTCGTACCTGCATACGGGACAGTTCTTGTCTCTTTTTCGACGATCTGCCTGTGAGATGACTGTTGTTTTCTGTAGATATGCTAGATTTAAACAATATCCTAGCTATCAGAATATACAAAATAGCTGCTATGAAGAGAGGAATTATGTAAAACACAATAAGGTCAGTCATGTAGTATGTTAAATACTGGCTCCTTGCTAGTCGAATACTGCAAATCTTAACTTCTGTATGCATGCGTCTTTTCGTATTCAGCACAGTAAGACCAAGCCATGGTGAGCAGTACATTATACCAAATATCCATATTCCGACGATGATCCGTTTAGCCCGTTTCACCGTGCACATGGTTTGAGACTTGAGAGGGTGACATATGGCAATGTATCTTTCCACGGTAAATGCAGTTATGGACAGAGATGAACAATCAACCCCGAGGTACTGCAAAAACACTAACAAAGAGCACATAACACGACCGAAAGGCCATTCATCAATCTGGAAAAATGTCTCTGGGATGGCAGGGAGGGTTGCTGACAGAAGGACCACACAGTCAGCAATTGCAAGACTCATCAGATAACAGTTAGTAGGTGTTCTCATCCGCCGGGTTCTAACAACTACAAGCACCACCAGGCAGTTGCCAACAAACCCAACGACGAAGATAAGAATGTTCAAGCTTACTGCAATCACACGGTACAACAAAGTGTAATTTAACACCTGAGAGTTGCCTAATGATAAATTGACTGTTCTGTTGTCTTCACTAAGGTTCGAACCTCGGTCGATAAAATCGGACCCATTAAGATCCACAAGCGCCATTGGATGCAACCATGTAATATTATACATACCACAATATCACATCATTCTCGAATAACATCGACCAAAAATTGCCTCGCCTTTGAAGTGTCCAAAATCATCCGTTGCAGTTATCTTAACGAACGAATAATAACATGTAAAATGATTTGAACATAATTTATTTCACTGTATATCATCCAGAGGACCTAGTTCGTGCGACAAACGTGGTGATTTCATTAAAACGCACAATTTAAAGTATGTTTCTCTACCGAAAGCGCACATTTAGTTCTATCCGATTTTCAGAAATATATAACACGATAGCATGTTATATTACTGAATATATCCTTTTTTATTAATCAATTATTGCCACGATATACTGTCACTGCGCGAATTCACAACGAGTCAGACCGCAAGCCAGATGCTTCTGCGAGAAGCTTCCCACCGCATACAGCCGCTATATGCCCAGTAGTGCTGCTTCATCCATAGCCAGCCCTCTAGCAAGATAATATTGGCTAAACGGCTAGCAGTGCGCAGGACGACTCTGTTAGGCTTAGATTGATTGTTTTTACCATGGATATTTGATACGATACATGTTCCTTTCCGCGATGGATACAAGAAAATAAGAAGTTCTGTTTCTGTTGTCAAAAAGAGGGGATAAAGAAACATGTTTAGGAAAAGTTTCACACTTCACGAAGGACAACTTTCGGACAGGAAACAAAAATATGCTTAATTTATATCTTTGTTTAAACAAATAATAAATACAGCGATGCATGCTATATGTGAATGGTGAAGTCATTACTTTTCTAAAATATCAGAGTGTTAATATTTTCTTGAATTCTTAATATATTTTAAAGTTAATTGAAGCATACTCTTAAGCAGTTACACAAAATAACAACACTAAAGATACTGGACAAATGTATCTTGTATCGTGCATACCGGTCTTATTTTCATCATTTTCCATTTTTTTCATGGTTAAACCGACGACTTAACCAGGTACAGACTGTTGTATCAATACGTTTTGACTGTAGACGTATTACCGTGGTACCAAACGTGATAATTTTAGTGGTTAATATACGGCCCTTTAAATCTGAAACGAACTATTTCCTTAAAAGCAACAGCACATTTGTCATATATGATTTTCGAATCGGACAGATTATTATTTAAACCAATGTGAGGTAAATTAGAGATGAAACAATAGCTTTGCACCAAATCAAATCGGCGAGTTTAAGAGAGCTTTATTTTCACGTGTCCATTGATATTGTCTCTTTATCACATGTGATCTGTGAAGTCCCGAATGTCGCTTCAACAATGTATATGTTTTGATATTTTATAAATAACAAGGATATGATTTCAAATTGTGCAATGCCTCATAGGCCTAACAGCATGTTATACTTAAGAACATATTTTGTACTTATAATACGCTTAACTGTGTTTATTAGCTTCGATTATAGTGTTCATCACGTAGGCTGTAATAAATTAGATGACACTTGACGTACATATTTTTATACCGACATTGCTCCTTTAATTATCTTCTCACAAATCGAGAGCGGCAGAATAAAATATTTACCTTGCTATCAGACACAAGAGACGTCAGATATTCATTACCTATTAGGACATGCAAGTCTGAATTATGATGGCATAATAAAGCAAGTAACACTTATATCACTTTAGGTAAATAGTGACGGATGTGTTAACAATAGAGATGCTGCTATTCATTTAAGTAAACCCCAACACACTGTATATATTTAAGCATACGAAATGCAATGGTTGTTGATATGTCAAGATGTAAATGATGTTGGTGCTTACACCTGATTTACTCTGTAGTTTGTTCTTTGTTAAATTGCATTGGGTATATACTCCCCTAATGGAAGAAATAAAGACGAATAATAACTATGACAATCCAAACGCAGGACAAAAGAAATGTCCGAAGACGGTGTTGGTGTTTGGCCTGAAAAGGGTGAACCATAATTTACAATTGCTACGGTGTATGTTTCTAATGTGCTCTATGCTAATATCATCGGGAAGGGAAATGATTAAGCTGAAAGTGAATATACTTGTAAAGAAGGATGCATACACATTGAGAGAACAATGAAGCTCTTTTCGAGCAGCGAGATTGAAGATATAGTTTAATGATAATTGTACAATTTTTGTATTAAGAGTCTTATACAGTTTCAGTCAAATTTATTTCGTACTTACCTTCTTTATCGTTAGATATAATTATGGTTAATTATATGGTGCCTTCATACAGCTGTGTTTAGATCCTTTGTAAATTGTTTATGGTTAGATTATTCTGTTTATTTGAAAGTATCGCAGTGCAATATTCTTTTTATATTATACGTATAACCTCTGCCTTTGTTGCAGTGATATGAATATGTAATATATATATTCGGGGGTCTACAGAAACAATCACCAAGTCTAGACGACAGTATGTGTATCTTAGCATGACATCTAGATGTAAAGTCGAACTAATAGAAAAATGTGACAAAACCTTAATTTAACGCAAACGAAGAAAATAATAAACATGTTAATATTGACTAGTCCTATCATTAAATAGCAACACTGTTTCTGGTACATTAATCCTTACAGTAATTTCAAATTCTGTTTTTCTTACAACTAGAGCCTTTTCAATTTTAAACTTTGTAAATTATTTGTTCCCCAATAACATAACACTCCTTCTTTAGTAAATGCCTCTTACCTTTTCGTAACCTTAACTGAGTGTTGTTACAGTAATGGTCAGGTAATTTAAAGCTTAAACCATTACAGTTCCAATCAAACTGTTCTATGCGGAGTTACAAGTTCTAGTCACAGCTAAGCAAAAATCTCTTAATTTGTATTTTGTTATATTATTGGTATTGAATGTTGCTTTCCTTAGTCGCTCGAATTTATACACAGGCTCTGTGTCTCTTTGATAGGTCTGCGTCTTGGACTGTAACTAATCTAGTCTAACTTCATATCACGTAAACTGTTACTGTTTAAACTCCGATTGTAGCCATTTGAATCGTCTTACAGCCTTATCGCTTGGCAGGCAAGGTACTGTTGTTCTTTCTCCTTTAGTTATCATTACAATTATTAATGCACTGCAGTTACACTTACTTGCATACATATCGAAACTAGAATTATTAATTTCTGGACAAAGCGTTTAACAATCTAATATCGTTTAAGCGGTATACATAGATCTACAATAGGGATACTAAAAATCTAAAAATATGATTTCTAAATGGCTACATGCTATGCAAAAAGATATGAATTGATGTTGATAAATTAACTGTTGGAATACTTTTTGCTTGAAGATGAACTTAATTCAAACCTGAAGTTACGCCAAAACACTTGAAACCTAGAGTTAAGAATATCCTTATAGACAAAAATGGCATTTTCACAGTTGGAATCAAACAAAGCAATTAGCAACTCTATTTCCAAAGAATGCGTTGCCTTGGATATTATTTCCCATACCTAAATAAATCCGAAGCAATAATAACGATCAAATGTAGAACTGGTAACCATTTTTTGCCAATAAAAAACAGGGAAATGGAAAAGATTAATCTATCACAGAGAGAATGTTGGCTGAATCCCGACCAAAAGGAGATCGCTGATGAATTGCATTACCTATTAGAGTGTCACTTCTTTGACAAATCTACGGTACTGTATAGTAAGCATTACTGCTATACAAGAAATATAAATTTAAACAATTACTGTCATCTTTATCAATAAAAAATACTGAATAAATGCTGCAATTTTTAAAGATAATTTATTATACAGTTTAAAGATAATTCAGAAACCTTGTATACTGCGTATTACGATTTTTGGAAACGTTTCAGCCTGCAGCAATCTGTGAAGCAATGAAATGGACTTCTTTTGTAAGTTACATGTTTATTAATGTGTTGGTCGAGTTGCTTTAGCAATAGTTTTACTTTGATTGTTGATAATCTGTTTTACACATGTTAAAGTGTATAAATGTGTGTAAAACAGTGTATAGCTCATGTGAACAATCTTATAAGTGGTTTAAGCTTTATAGTTAGCTCGAACATCTTCCTTATATGATCGTCAAGGAAGGGGAGATAAATCATGGAAATAAGAGCTTATTGACTTATACTTTTTCTTACTCCTTCTTACATTTCTGTCTGGTAAGTGGGTGCGCCACGGACAGGTTAGAACTTGATCACCCGTTTCCACGTCCTAACGTTCTAATACACCGATTTACAATAAACATGGGGCCCGCAGTACACACTGGCAGGTGCACTGACTTCGAGTAAGCAAATACGGCACACCTATGGCTGTAATGTCCCTATATACACGGATGTCAACTTCTTTTGCTTTGTTTTGTCAGTTAAAATTACAACAAATGAAATCCACCGAAACGCAATACATTTTGGAAAATTCGCTGTGACGAAAGTATAGTTAAACCATAATTGTTCAAGAGACAAATGGGTTCGTAGCGAGTTCATGTGCTAGCTATAAGAGGCAGAAGAAAGTATCAGTTGTGTGTGGATCGATTCGAATGGCATTTTTACAGGTCCCTGACAATTCTTTTGTATAAAATTAAGTAAACGATTAAGCCTAACATTAATGCTGATTATATATATTACGTAAGTAATTCAAGTATATACATGTATTATAGGTAATTCATAGATGTGTTTTCCGCACCATGTAACAACGCTGCAGCGGCGTACACTGGCGAACTGGAAAGATTGATTCAAGGGCAAAACGTTTACTTTGTTACTGGCGTAACACACTGCAAATTCTCATTTGAAAATTACATAGTTTATCTAATATATACTCATGATGAATAGTGGCAGTGCATAAACATCTTAAACCGACGGTCGAGTGTCTTTATTTTTCGGTCGGCCGTGTTCTTCTATCGTCGGTTGCATGTACTGTTCTGTCGTCTGTGCTGTTCTGTCGCCTTTACTCTTCTGGCCGCGCGCATGTATGTATGCACTTATACCTATTTAGCATATGACCAAAAAATGTTGTCCATGAATATATGTGCACTTCAGGCTAATCTAAGTATAGTATGAAAGCTAGGTAAGTAATAATGTTATAGTAATCGTATATCACCAACTGTATATATATATATATATATATATATATATATATATATATTACTATTTGCTTTTTTTTAAAACTTTACTTTTAGATCAAACCACACTTTGGATATATTAAGTATATTTTAACGGAGGCATAACGTTCCTCGCAATCTGCATAAACTGTTGTAATAAACATGTCTGTACTCTCAAAATGTCAAAATATTACACTAATAACCAGAAATAAAAAAAAAGAAATGTTATGTATTCCTTGTGTTCTCCACCTTGTTCTGTAAGTTGCCACGTCTAAAAGGTAGCCTTGGTTAATGTTTTGTTAAGGACATAATTTAACCGTTAGGAGGTGGGGTGGCTGATTGATGCCATGTGATACGTATTTGACCTTAAAATATCATTAATTGGTTAGGAATACGAGCCTAACAGCTGATCCCCATACAGAACATTGTGTCATGTAAGTTTTATGACCTTTACCCCAAATGTGTGGTTTGTATAGCAATTTCAACATTGCGTAAAGGTATTTGCTGAGAGGTAACTTATTTAGGATAGCCAGAGTACCATGTGATTGTTTTGTAATACAACAAAAGATTTACTTTATGTGGAGATCTTCAAATGACGTTTAGGCATACGGCGGGATTCTTTTTAATTTAGTATGTTAACCGATTAAACTAAATAAAAAGGTGTTTCTTTGTAATTTTAATAGTGGGTGAAACATCCACTCGTCCACACGCTTAAGTGATTGGAATCTTTATAATTTTGAATGTATCGTCGTCACTTTATAACATTAACATTTGTTAAACAAGTGCGGTCTCTAAACTTTAGAATACAAGCGATTTACTTAACATATTGAAATTTTATTATATGTAGAAATAAACAAAGCGTGTTGAGTTTTCAGCTTTCACGTGTAACATTTCGAGCCTCGAAAGTTGCGCGCAAAATCCAATATGCATAATCAGACAGCGAAAATGTCTGATTTTCTATCGCATAAGGTTGCCTATGCAAACTCGCACATACATATAAACTCAAATTTTCCTATGTATACACAGTAAAACTATATCCTAACATTATACCTCCATACACGTATAAGGCACACTGCGCAGTTTTACTCGAAATTTCAGGGAAGACAGCTCTTGTCGTTCCACATGCGCAGACGTCCACTGTAAATCTGAGTATTCAAGGCCCGTATCCAGGATATTTTACCTGGGGCTGGGTGTGTAAGGGGGTGGGGGATGGGGGATTGGGCGAAGATCGATTTGGACGGCGGACGGACAAAATTTCTCCAGGACAAATTCCCCTCCTTACACAATCACAGGCAGACAAAATCACACACACGTACGTACACACTCCTCGTAATATTTCGATGGCAGACAACCCCAAACCCGGTAATTTTTTAACAGCAATAACTTTTATATACGCTCTAGGTGAATACGGGGACATGCTCACCAATAAAATCTGTGTTTCTAAAATTTTGGAGATCCGTTTTGAAGTGTTTCTAAACAAAAAACATGTTTAATGGGTTCTGAAACTAAAGAAACACACTGTTCCATTTGAGTTGGATTATATAATGCAGCTTCGGTACATTTCTCGGCTCGGTTTTTCCATTAATTGCATTTGCATATTTGGCAAGAAAAATAATAATAAAAATATCTTGCCAACTGAGCGCCATTTTTCAGCAAAGATTCATGGGCGTGTCATCAGATTTTATGCTTAACAAATATACAAAGATATTTTCTAAGATAAGATTTTTATTGGATGCTCGATAAGATGTTGTGTTTAAGTTACGCAATGCATTGCAATTTCAGAACAAAACATTTTATTGAATTCAGTTTCCAAGCAAAGCGTGTTAAAGACTGGATAAAACAGCTGGTGTACACATTGTCAAATTATCATTGTATTTCCGTGCACGCCTCATTTGAAGTTAGAAAAAAAATCTGAATAAAAAATTTCCCCGTGGCCGAGCGATAATATAATACTACTCCACGTTTCTTTTCAACTTGTTCCGGTTTTGTTATATGCAAACTTAATGACATGTAACATACTGCATTAAAATTTCTGTGCATCTTAACTTTACTATCACCTTTTATAAACATAACTGTTAACTTAATTATGTATCCTGTTGTACTCTCTAATAATAACCATGTGTATTTTAATGTAATTGGTGGGAATGTAAACATTCAGCTGCTTTAAACTACGTGACTATCAATTATCCAGCGATACCTAGCATGGCCAACCAACCTGCGTAGCAGTAGTTGTGTATAGTGTTGCAATTTACATTTGCATTCAAATTCATTTTAGATGCATACATTGTCCAAATACAATCTAATCCGCAGTTATCGAACACAATAATGCTTATCACTTATATTTATGTTTGTGTCAAATCCACCCCACCCAGTTTAGCATAGAACAAAACGGCCACACTCCAATACGGGTTTTCATTCATTTGTACGCACGAGGTCCAGTCAAACCACTGGCAAATTTTCGAAGTAACTCTCTCCAGTTGTACGATTATGCGATCAGTATCATCGTACCCAACAACAACTCGTCCGCAGTAAGGTCGATTCTCTTTATTTTGATTGTTCAGATTGTGTTTCTGTTGTTGTTGTGTTTCTGGCAATCGTGGAATGTATGCAAAACTACCACCGATCAGCACTTGTTTATAAATTATTCCACCCTGGTGCAAACATTTAATTATCCAACCTCAGTCTTTGCCATATTAATTATAATTGCACTACTCTTAAATACAGGTTTTTTTTCCTTTTGTCATATTGCATGGTTTATCCTTGGAATTATCTATTTCTCGCTCTAACTCCTCTCCCCGCCCTGTCTCTTCCTCTGTCTCTGTCTGTTTGTATGACTCTCTCTCTGTCTCTCTCCGTCTCTCTCTCTCCCTCTCTGCCTTCCCTCAATACCCATCTATCTTTCTTGAATTATTAGAAATCTGTCAATCTTATATCTTTCTATTTCTTAAATATTTACATTTTCTTTTAAATTGTCGATATTGTGCGAATATAATGTCTTGTAAGATTAATCATATTTACAATATTAACATGATGATAACTGGAATCAAATGTCATCCTAAATTACCATTCACTTTAAAATTTCTGTATCATTAATTACTTCATAGAATAATTACGTAGAAACTAGGCCAAGTTAGTATGTTTTTTATTCCTAGCCATTAAATACCAATGTATTCTTCGCGTGATCACCAAACGGAAGCATTTCCCTTCATAATCTTTAGACGACAGAGGGTCGCCATTATTTGCGTTTGTCTGACCCTTTTACATAGTGAACAGGGAACAGGAAGTTCAAGCTAAACAACCAAACTGCTATGCTTATTTCTATTAGTAAATATTAAGGAACTGTTGAAAACAGGAATATAATGATTATCGGAAAGACCTGTTTCATTGGACATTATGAAACTATGATATCGGCAGAATTTCCGCTATAAATCTTTTTAACAATGTGTGCACCGTACATATACATATATACAAGTTTTTCACAACATGGAGAAAGAAAATAATGCTTATTAGCATTTTCCTACAGTCTATGTCTATCTAATAAACCGTTTGTCGCTCGCGCACAAGAGCTAAATAAGCACTCATTTCTCGATGGAATCCTAATCGAGTTGCCTCATACATACCAATGAGTTATCAGGACAAACGAAGAAAATCAACATCTTCAGACAGGTAGGTTGTTACACCATTAACCATTAAACATAAAGAAATTCTCACTGTATATAATGTAAATGCATTTGCTAATTATGTTCAAATACAAGTAGCAAACATAGAATAACAAATCAAACACCAGTTAGTACAAGCAATAAATTCTTACATGAACCACATTTCCACAAACATCATGTATGTAGCTGAATGTAAACGCGTCTCTTTACTTGGTATCCTAACCATTGTGAAAGTAGAAGGAAGTGATCTAGTAGAACACGACGAAATGTAACTAAAAAAAGATAATATTTAGTTAATTCACTATAACAATGATGCATACAATAACTATGAATAAAAAGGGGCAATTTGTACGGAAATATAGGTAGACCAAAGAACTATATTTGAGCTGCATTACAGTACTCCAAATATTCAAAAATAATATCAGTCATAGTCGAGTCGACCTTGCTCTTGTCATTAATTCACGTGTTGTTACGATAACTATCCCACCACCCAGGAAAAAAGAACATTTTTTATATTCTCAAAATTGACTGAATCCTATCCTATTTGTTCGTACATATTGGACATACATATATCTTAAGTAAACTCGCGTATGCCAAACATTTCACAAAGCAGGAAAGTATGGAACCACAATCGAATATATTTCATATACTTTGGTCACTATTTTATACATTAGCTATGTCTACGAATGCATATATTTGCAGAGATAACAACAAAGGGGACATGAATTCTCGTGATAGAGGTTTCTAACCCCCATTAAACACAATACTGTATAGGAACAACAATTGTGAATACAGAAAAATGTCAGGTAAAAGTATTGTTTATGCAAGTAAATCCTAGTGTCATGGGATTAACTCACTAAATGAGTGTTTATTGAAAAAATAGCATTGCTAAAGTATTCACAGTAAACATGTAATCCGTTGCCACTGGGAAGTTTGATACAGATTTTTCTCGACGATATTAATTTCAAGATAGTTCACATTTGTAGGTTGTACTTTTTTCTTAAAATCGTGAAAATTGTAACTGCCTGTTTTATACGATGCTGACTTTTATCATGGTAAAAGTGAGGAATCAGAAAATATATATTTCACAAAAAGATTTAAAAGTTTATACACCATTTATACCGCAGTAAACATGTGATATTTTGCTTAAGTTCAATTCATTCTTACTATTATATAGCGCGTGTTTATGTCTGAATGTATTGAACTTTTATTAGATTTTAGACGTAACATAACATTAACTCATTTCTCTTTAAACATGTTTTGTCCATTCATGATCACTATATCTTTTAACCAAAACATGACTATGGTAGCGGGCACTTAGGAAAGGAAAACAGTGTGTAAATTATTCGCTTCAATCTGTTATCTTTGCTGCTTACAGCTAACGTGGTATTATGTATGATCCGGCTTAAAAGTAAAGTGACTATATGAAATGTACAGATACATGTTTATATTTTTAAACGCAAAAATACATGCGTATCTGAGAAAGCAACATTCTGGCGGCTTATCTTTTTTTTTCAATTGTCATCCGCGCATTTTTGTTTCCTAGTGGGCGATAGAAGCACATGGACATATCTTGCATTTGATTCCGTTTGTGCAACTTTTGCACGTGCAAAACCTCTAAAGTCATGGAACAGTCACGTGTCAATAGTTCGTGTGCAATGCTTTTTTAAAAATGCCTTCAAGTCACTAAGAATATATAAACGAACATATGCGGAGAAAGTTAAGTTATTAGTCAAGTTATTAAAACGATATTATAATATTGAAGGGGATCATTTAAGAAAGTTGTTGAGCATATTTCAATTTTAAGTTACTCACTTGAGTTCCTTGTTTTTTTTGGCAAAGGAAAATGATTTCAAAATGTTTAAAGAATAAGGACTGCTTTACCTAATCCTAGTTATTGCTTAAATGCTTCAAGATAACAACAACAACAAAAGACATCTAACGCAACTTAAAAAACATGCCTAAATTTCTTGTAAAGAAAACCTTGCTAAAAATTTTTTAACCAAAAGCGTTCTCTGTCGTAATTGATGAGATTGAGGATGTAATACTCCTTGCTTTAACTTTCATTTAAGCTTATTACAGCTGTATTTGTTACGATATTCCCCGTGAATTGTATCTTATACAACGAAAACAAGAATATATTTGCAAGTGTTCAATTACAGAATATATCCATTGATATACAGACACATGAGTACATCTGCAGATGATATATAATAAAGTTGCTAAATATTTGTGCAACTTCAAATGTCCGGTTCACTTTAGTTAACAATTAATGATTATCATGTACACTTAATGTTAAGAGAGAAACAAGCATACATCGGTTTCCTTTTTTAATTGTAATATTACTGGCAAAACATACTTTTAATCACAGCCCCATTAATTAAGTGATAAACAGGTATTTATTAAGTGGCAAATTTTTAATGACAGTTTCAAATAGTTTAATGCCAGAATACATTACCTATAACCATTAATTTACCTGACGAATTTACAGATACCAACATTTCACTATTTGTCATATTACAGATAAAATCACACTTTCGAAAGATGTGGTTGTCATGTCTTTTTAGAAGTAAATAGGTTTCGATTTTCTTTTGCATTCATAATAGCGCTGTGTCTATATATTGCTACAATTTGGAGGTTAGGAGATCAAAATCTGTGCAATTTTTTCCATACTTACCGGTAGTTGTAATGTAGCTCATGATTAATCGCTTGTTACGTTCACGCTAGGGACTGTACTTTGTGATGTACGTGTCAAAGTATTTATATTTTAGTCACATATAAAACATGTTTTGGGTGACAAGGAAGAAAAGAGCACAAATGATTACGATCAACACATACCGCTTTCACCAACCCAAACATTTGTTAAATACTCTACGCGAACTTACACATACTAATACAGTCGATTCAAAGTCGTCGAGACCGCCAATTTACATTTCATGGGTTGGAATCATTAAAATTACTTCCACTTAAAAATCTGAATAGAAGTTCTCCGTCGTTGACTTGCGTTATTCTCTGTGGTAATGAGCAAGAAGCAATTGATATAAAATAATATTTTTCACAGTGAAAGATACGAAAAGTCAATTGTTGGAAAAGAAATACAAATAGAAAAAAACGTAATGTTTTACTATTAAAACATTATGCATGTATGTGTAAAGCATAATATTATATAGAGAAAAAATCAAGACCGGCCAATGACTTCGAATAACACATCGGCTTTGGACAACCCGAGGTTTAATAACCGAGGTTCGACTGTATTGTGCCGAATCGCCACCTTATGTTGATTGGTGACAATACTAGATTAATTCTAGATTATAATGCAGATTCTTTTTTTTCTTTTTTAATGAGTCGCTTTCACAACGTTGCTTTAGGAAGTGCAGTTTATTGATGTCTGTGCGTATCATAATGCTGCTAGAATAAATTAGCTATAAATAATAAAGGCTAAACAAACTATCGATAATACAGAAGCTGGCGTAAAATTGAGACAAATAGACTAGCATCTGAAAATTGCTGACATAGCAAGAAAATACTTAAGCATTGATATTGTGTGCAGACATATATTTTATGTGCATGCAGTTTTCTTTATTACGATTTTAATAGGTATGTGTTTTCAAAAGTATTTTGGAGCCCGTTATATTTTACTTGCAGATATGTAATGGAATTTCACAAAACATTTATTTATAGTTTCTACGTGTTCTCTCTGCGAATAATAGTGATTTGGTTGGAATAAAGGTGTTTCTGTTTTTAGTGACTTCAATGTTCTGTAAAGTAGTATACCATTTAGAATTGACAATTATAAATTCTTCAATTTAACATATTACACATCGAACTAATAAAAAGGTACGTTTATGATAAGTACATGTCATACATACATTTAGTCTAGCCTAATGGAATGCATACTGTTAGCGCTCTATCCTTTTATACAACAAAACCATGCATGTACATTATCTTAAAACCGTTTTGTATTATCTGCCATAGTACATGAACAGCGTGATACGTTACCAGTTATGTTGTTAAATTAGTAAACAAAACAGTAGTATCATTCACTCAAGCAATTACATTTTCACACAATTATTAACTTGATCCTACGCTGCAAGATGATTCCAAAGATCAAATTAAGAAATAATTAAATTACAGACACAGATACAATTTATATCCACATTTCAAACCCGGTTGTAACCACAAAGGAGGGTCGCTGTCATTTCTCCTGTAGAATAGTTCACTTGGATCGCGCGCAGTTTATAGGTACATTTGCATAATTGCACCCAAACCCATTATTGCGATGGAGTAGCAACAAAACATATATAAAGGTGAATTACGCTCCTCTTTAGAACTTTAAAGCTGCTGAAACATTCAAACATCGGTTTCTACCAACAAGATTGCAGTGTTATAGGTTTCTTTATCGTCTCATGACGGCTACATTAACATAATTTCCGCCCTAATTGTCAAATGAAACTAAAATGCACCGATGCGAAGAATTAAAATGTAGCATTTCTTTCAAAAGGACTTAAATAGTTAGTTCATAGGGGCTAGGGTGTTTTCGTTCTCGTAGAACCCCTTTTTTGAAAACAATCCAAACTAAACAAAACTAAAACTATAATTTAGGATCCTATCGGAAAGTAAGAATACGCGTTCAGGTTGGAAATTTTATTTTATTGTGAGAATACAACGTTCATATATATTAGCGGTTAATACTTTATAGAACCACTAAGTAAACACACTGGAACATTTTGTAAATTAAAGATTAATGTTATTTGTGTGCATTTCATCGTGTTATAAATGCTGTTTTCTAATATCTAATTGGTACATCAACACCCTGTTGTTCTGCAAATTAGATGTTAAGGAACTGCTTTTCATACCACGATAATCGTGTGACATCTTTCCTACGTACCACAAATTAAGAGAAAGAAGTGTTTAAATGACTTCAAATAATGATTTCAAGAGAAAGAAACTGGCAGGTTAAAGAACAAAATTACCCATGTATTACATTAAAAATTATTAACCGGTTATAGAAACTGTAACCTCTAAGACTACATCGGAAGACGTAAAGCGGTCAGTGGTTGTCATGCCCACATTGGTACGGTAAATTATTTAATCAAAGCACTTTAAGGTAGGCAGACTCTCGGCAAGTCTGCACATATTATGCATGCCTATGGATACAGATGTTGTAATGGTGGGAATATAAATTCTCATGCAAACAATACTTTTTTACTCATTCTTAAAACTAATTACAAGTTATTACTCCGCATGACCCATCTTCGAAGTCACCCATGGCAGTATTACCAAGAAAACAAATTAGGATTAAAAAAAATTGCTATCATTTTCTTCTTAATTTATAGCGTGAAAAGTGTAAAATGAAACTATCTTAGTGTTCATTTGAAATAAAATGCGACAAAACATTGCATAGCATGTTTGACTTTCTTTGATCTGTATAGTTAATAGTTAGGTGATACCTATTTAATTATTGGTTTTTACTTAAATCAGACTGTAAAATTGGATGCGGCTTGAGTAGTTTGTAATCTAAGAGATTTCACAAAAGCTGACATTTAAGATGGAACTTGTAGAACTTTTTAAATCAAACAAGTAAACATCTTAACTAAAAGGATTTTAATTTGTTAACCTTTTAGGTAGCTGACGGTAGGAAATGGGGAAAAACACTAGTCGTATTAACAACACAAACACTAATGAACTTACAAGCTCACTTGAAACATTTGTCCGTTGGCGTCATGGATACGGAGGTAGCTGTTTGTAAGAGCTGATTTTAAGGCTATTACAAAAGCAATTTATTTTCTTCCAATGCGTGTCCACTAATTAGTTATCAGTTGAAAGGTATTATTAAAGACAATATAGGACATGACAGTTTGCATATTACATACACCAGTCAGCAATACTTAGGCAGTTTAAGGAATTAGTATTCATATATGTAAAATAATTTGAGACAGAAAATCATTAAAGGTCATATCAAAAACATCCGCAAAATGAATCTAAATGTCTCGTTATAAGTGCCTTGCAGACATATATGATTCGATAAAAGAATTAAGGAGTCAAGGAAGAAAACTAATAATAATGAGGCCTTCCAACTGACCTGTGTTAGGCCGGTGGTTCAAGCCACACAAATGTTTAGGGTTTTCCTCTGCCAATTTTATGTTGGATGCTGCCAATATGTCCATTTTGTAATGGTTTGGTGAAATCAAATACGAAACAAACAAAGGTATAAACCACTTATTTATATTCAATATGATTTTTTTTTAATTTTCAAACATATTAATCTCTCTCGACAGCCCGCTCCCTCGGTAGAATCAGTACTAAAATACAGATTACCTCAAGCACAGTGCAGTCAAAAGTCTTTACCATGAACTAACATCGCGTAATTTTGGGACCTTAACCAGGGACCCGCCGACCCTGTGTCCAACGTCCTAACTACTAGACCACATACGCCCACACTAGACCCCGGGCGACCAACGTATACCACAGACGCCCACACTAGACCCCGGGCGACCAACGTATACCACAGACGCCCACACTAGACCCCGGGCGACCAACCTATACCACGGACGCCCACAAACATATAGAAGACGCATTCAGTCTATAGTTAATCACTCTACACGTAATGAAATCCATTCAGCGTATCACCTTACCTCTTGTATTAACTAAAGCAACATTAGTTGTAGTAATTACCTTCTTTTGATCCTGTTTGAACTAAATGAACATTTCCTAATGACAACATCTAAAACTAATTGTTGTGTTGTTTGTTATATGTATTTGACCTTTAGCAAAGTATGTAGACAATTACCCTTGGGAGTTTACCAACCTATTCCTTCAATGCTTTCGTTAGAACTCGTGCTTTTTGTTCGACATTACGTTGACAGTTTCCATCAGTGTGTATGCTGCAATTTGTCCGTAAATGATAAGCTACATTCAGCCAAAAAAGGAATATTGCAAACAAACAATGTATTTTAAAATCTAAACCCGACTAAGCTTTTTGTTACCCACAGATTGCATTCTGTTAAAAGGACTTATTGTATACTGTGAAAGCATTTTATTTCGTGGGGCATTTAATGTCGTGGAATTCGTGGGCAAGCCAATCCACGAATTTAAGTACCAACGATATAAAATCCCCTCGGTTAGACTTTCGAATGCTAGATTTACTTGTAAATCATGTCAACATATTTTTACTAAACAGGAATAAAGCTCAAACAAACAGACGATTTTACCACACTTTATTTACATTGTATTGACATAGAACGATAGAACATGTTTACGAACATAAGCCATTTAATCATAAAAAAACGATCTATGCTAAGTAATTTTATACTGTAATATATACATGAGCACTATCAACTTTATAGGTGTAGGGTGTTTACTCAAGGGTCTGTTTTGTGTCAGTTTGCATCGTACACTAATTGGCGTAAATTGACAGTCAATGGCTACGTTAGATTAGACCCTTAAAAGAACCCGCGCCCCTAACATCTTTATGAATATAATCCCTTAAATGACACGCTAATTGACAGGTGTAATAAAAGTCGTCTGATGAGACTCGGCTGTGAAAACATTGACCGGCTGCCGTGGATCAATATCACCAGGCGTGACGTAAGACAATAGGCAGAGTCACTCGCTAATCCGTAGTTTCGCAATTGACCCTGTTTCAGTGTTAGGCCTCAGTTTCGCATCTGTCAAAAATCGAAGGTATTTTTTTTATTTTCGTGGGTAGGGCAATCCACGAAATCAAGTACCCACGAATATGCCCGTCCTCTTCAAACAACGAAATTTCTTCCCCACGAAATAAAATGCTTTCACAGTAGATCTAACAGCACTACAAGATGACCATAAATAAATCAATACAGGTACTTAACTTATAATATATATACATGGGATTTGGCGGCATTTTTGCCGATACTGTGCAGCAACATTTCTATCATTATAGCACAGACGCACTTATAAGGTGTTTAGGGACTGAACCCGGCCGGTCCATTATACAGACACCGAAGAGTCAGGCGTAATGCCGGTCCCTTAGCCCCGAGCGTAAGGAGGGAATATAAATAACAGCGAAATATCTCGAAAGGTGTTATCCAAATATCTATTATATTAAATTTCATAATTTTAGCTGCATATTTTTATAATAAAATTAAATTTAACTTAAACAAAATCGCACTTTCATGATAAAGATATTTTCAAATTGTGTCACTGATGCAATATTTTTCATCAAATGAAATATGACCTTTAAGATAAATGCTGCAACTAATTATTTCCTCACAAGTAATATAACACCAGAAATTAAACAAACAGTAATTAGCTCACTTCTAGAATGCAATTTCGTTTTTAAATGTGTGTTTTTTCAATAGACATACAAGAAATGATTGGTGGATTTTCAGTTACCAAATGTTTGTATAAGAAAATACTTGTCAACGTTTTAGCTGTTCTATTATAACGATATATTCATGCTGATCATGTGATCTGCTTTCATCTTTTTCCACAAATTGGATAGCACAAAAGTAGTGAAACTCATCTGCATACATTCACAAAGTTTACGGATAGATCATACTGTACACACATTTCACTGCAATGTCCATTTTTTGATGAACAAGTAAACTGCTTTCATATCTCTGATAACATCTGAGGCGCATCATCTGAATATCGTTCTATACAATCTTTAAGATTACATTAAGAATAAGAGTAACTATGTACATGGCATTTTGGTTAAGGACCTATTGTATCACATAAATCGGGCCTAGACGTTTAAAAATTATCAACTACTTGACAGTAACTGCAAATATGTTTTTTGTTTCGTTTTGCTATGCTTATGGGGTGACAACAGTTATTTACTTTAACAACCAGGCTTATGACATGCTAATATTATCTACACAAACAAGGATTTCAAATCACTTATTATTTCGGCAACATTTTACCCCAAATATATCTTTAGTGTAGGCGTTTTAGTATCATTTTTCAATAATGATCGATGGAGCCACATGATGTATGTAATTGGTTCCCGTCTATATCGGAGAATTATAACGATGTCAATATATCTCATAAGTATCTTCCTAGTCTCATGTTTATGTTCTTGACTATGTACAATCCTAAATCACTAAGTGTTATCCTACAGAAACCGTGCATTTATTGTATACTGTTAACATACAATAATGTTTAACAGTTTTGATCTGCCTTGAAAAGAAAGAAACTACATGCACACTTGTATACTGACATAATACAAGGGATTAGGAAAATGAAATTCAAAACCATTCTAAAATTTATAGTTCTCGTTTTGACACCTGTGAAATCAAGAAAAAGTCATTGTCAAGAAAATTCAAGAAATGCTATGACGAGGCATGAAGCCTATCCAATCTCGAGGTTTGGATACGAGCCATATAACCTACCCATTCTCGAGGTATGAAGACGAGCCATATAACCTACGCAATCTCGAGGTATGAAGACGAGCCATATGACCTATGCAATCTCGAGGTATGAAGAAGAGCCATATAACCTACGCAATCTAAAGTTATGAAGACGAGACATATAACGTACCCAATCTCGAGGTATGAAGACGAGTTATTTAACCTACCCAATCTCGAGGTATGAATACGAGCCATAAAACGTACCTAATCTCGACGTATGAAGACGAGTCATATTACCTACTCAATTTCGAGGTATGAAGAAGAGTCATATAACCTAACCAATCTTAAGATATAAAGACGAGTGATATAACCTATCCCATCTAAAGCTATGATGAAGAGTCATATAACCTTCCGAATCTCGAGGTATGAAGACGAGCCATATAACCTACCAATCTCGAGGTATAAAGACGTCATTTAGCCTACCCAAAACTCGAAGTATGAAGACATCATACAACCTACCTAATCTTGAGCTATGAAGACGAGTCAAATAACCTACCAAATCTCGAGGTGCGAAGACGTCATATAACAAACCCGATCTAGAGCTAGGAAGAAAAGTAATTTAACCTTCCCAATCCCGAGGTATGAAAGCGAGTCACATATCCTAACTAATCTTGGCGTACAAAAACGAGTCACATAGCCTACCTAATATTGAGGTAAAATGACGAGTCACATAACCTGCCCAACCTCGAGCTAGGAAAAGGTCATATAACCTACCCAATCTCGAGCTATGAAGACGTTATATAACCTACCCATTCTCGACCTATAAAGACGAGTCATAAAACCTACTTAATCTCAATGTATGAATATGTCATATAACATACCCAATCTCAAGCTATGAAGACGAGTCATATATTCTACCCAATCTCGAGGTATAAAGACGTCATATAGCCGACCAAATCTCGAGGTATGAAGACGTCATATAGCCGACCAAATCTCGAGGTATGAAGACGAGTTATATAATCTACCCAATCTCGAGGTATGAAAACGAGTCATATAACTTACCTTAGCTCGAGCTATGAAGACGTGTCATACAACCTACCCAATCTAGAGTTATGAAGACGAGTTATTTAACGTACCCAATTCCGAGTTATGAAGACGTCATAGAACCTAGCCAATCCCGAGCTATGAAGACGAGTCATATTACCTACCCAATCTCGAGGTATAAGGTTTTTAGAACACTTTTTGGTCGGAAAGACTCGAAACATAAGACATTTTGAAACACCTGAATGGGTTCTTTCGAAAAACTCTACATCGACATTTTGACTGCATATAGCAATTTTGTGCGATAGCGGTGTACTTTTCGCACAAGACTAAAAGATGCATATCTTCAGGTACCAATAATTATAATAAAAACTGTATCTCAAATTTTGCATTAAAACAAATGTTACTTTTATAGATATTTCCCTTTTGATCCTCCAGAAGCACCTCAGTTTAAAAAAGTTTGCGGCACCCCATGGAATAATCAAAAGCAGACTGTTAACAGTTTACCTGGACAAATGAGCTGTAGACAACCACCTTAAAACATACTGGTTTTAAATGGAGCTCAATCATAATCTTCGGTCATCGGTCACCCTACAAACTCAGCTACTGTCATCGTTACTTAAGCATGCAACTTAGGGAGTTTGGTTTTAAGTGCTAATATTTCTGCCATGGTGACTGTTACAATGTTACTCAAAATTTTGACAAGCTTATATAATACAAGTTATATATCTAGAAATGTCTCAGATGACACTGATGCAAAATAAAACATGCATTTAGTTCATTCACAGTTAGAGCAAGATCTTTATTTACCCGCAGGATAAAGTGATTAGTCACTCTAAATTTGTGTAAAGAGAATGCTCACTAAAAAGAAGTGCAACCTAATGTGTCATTGGATCATGCAAACTTCTAGCTAAAATATTTACGTGACTCCAAATACAAATCTTTAAAGATGTCAAAGTTGACAATAATATTTCCACTCATGCTTTAAAACTCTCTTAAAGGCACCATGTCTACAATCAGTTTGCTCTTGATAAATGATTCGAGTGAGAACAAGTTCTAAATAAAATTTGATGAGAATGAGACAAACCTAATATTTGAAAATGTCAGTTAAGCTTAATTCATTTTGTGAAGTTCAGCAATACAATAATTTGCCAGTGTCTACTTTCGTGTTCACAAATATTGCATACTAGAAGCATAGACGTTCCGAATTGTCAAAACCAATTGACAGTGACGTAAGTTTGCAAAGTTATTCTTCTATTTAAAATTATTGTTTAAGACTAAGATATATATTTATTGCTTCAGATCTTGCAGCGGATCTGCAGTGTGCAGTTCATTCTTACTAGACACATGCCTTGGGTTTTCCACAAGTACGATAATAGGACATCAATGTGACTGAGGTTACAAAAATTAAAGCAATGATGTCTACGTTCACTGAGGTTTTCCAAATGTTTTTATATCGATTTGAACTATTCCAGTTAAACAGTTTGTCTGCCGCATTTTATTTTAGTTGCTGAAATGCAGCCTTTATTTTCTTCATTCCCGGCACATTGCTAGAAGACAAAAATCTTCCTCCACTTAAACTGAATTAGATTCGTATCGCATTAACATACAGCATTTCTCAAGGTTTTTACATAACGGTCATAAACGATCATGACCTGAAAATTAATGTTTGTGTTTAAGTAGCTTCCCTATATATATATATACTTATATACTTAGCTGCGTCCGTGTACATTTAAATGACCGTTGAAAGGGAATGTATTAACAAATCGTCGTCTCACGTATTTCTATAAAAACCGACCTAAATAACCAAGATTTATTACCGCGGTCTTCTCTACGCCTTTTTTTTGTAACTAGCAGACTATAGCAACAGCTAAAAACACCCAGCCTTGTGTAAGGATTTCAAACTGTCTACTTGCCAAGAACGTATGAAAAGAGTAATTAATTATATAGCATTTTAACAAAACCATATGCATTACAATGCTATAAATACTACACAATTAAAACTATTTTTGTTTTAACAGTTATGCATTTATTTCGATATTTTACAATGTATAAAGGACGCCATTGAGCTAAAAAGCATTTTTGCTTAAAAGTAACTATTACCATATTAACTACTTTATAGTAGCGGGCCTCGGGGTTAACATCACTTAACTGTCGATGCTCTACCGATTGTGATGCGAGGCTTTTTAAGTTCAATATTAAAGGAATATACGATACATGCATTGAGTAACCAAATCACAAATCTTAAGCTTACCCTATGAATAAAAGTGCGTTTGCCTCGATTAAGGAATGTGTGAGATTCATGAAATGAAAGCTAATTTATTCTTTTTTAAAACAAAAAACATTTCAACTAAATTTCTTATACTTCTTCTACTACATTGTACTACTACTACTACTAATTCTACTACCACTACTACAACTACTTCGACTACCACTTTTACTACTACTTCTACTACCACTACTTCTACTACTACCATTGCTTCTACTACTACTACTACTACTACTACTACTTACTTTTTGGAATACTACTACTTATGATTCTTTTACTACTGCTGTTACTTCTACTACTTATACTACTACTGCTACATGAACTACCACTAATAGTGCAATAACTACTTATACAACTACTACTTATACTGTTACTACTACTACTGCTGCTACAACTAATACTACTTGTACTACTATCATTACTACTACTACTACTGACTCTTTTACTACTACTACTACTTCTACTTATACTACTATTATTGCTTCTACTATTACTACTACTACTAATGCTGTTGTTACTTATACTAATTGTACTACTACTGCTACTACAACTAGTTCAACTACAACGTCTTCTACTACTGCTTCTACTTCTACTGCTTCTACTACTACTGCTTCTACTATTTATAATATTGCTGCTAATACTAGTACTTGTACGCATTTTTTTATTAAATAAAATGTATTTTAAAATTTCTTATTAAAATAATTCAGTAACAAGGTAATATACATGATACAATTTTGACGAAATATAGCTTAATGATGGCTCGTTACTGGAATCATTTTTACGCATAGTTTTATCCTTTTAACAGCTTTCCATTCAGGAGAAAAATCATATTCCGATAAACAGTAGTCGAAGTCGTACATGTGTTTTTTTAACGTCGCATACCTTTTAAAGAACATAAATGATGCCAAATAAGTGTGTGAAGGTTTCTTGTTAATAAAGGAAATTGTGAAACCTTATAAGTCCATAATCTAGACAACTGTATACATTATTATTCTCTTGTGTTTTTTAGCGAAGAATCTAGAAAGAATAAAATTCAAACTGTATATATATATATATATATATATATATATATATATATATATATATATATATATATATATATATATATATATATATATATATATATAGGATTAGCCGGCATTTAGGCCGATACTGCGCAGCGACATTTCTATCATTATAGCACTTATGAGGTGCCCAGGGACTGAACCCGGCCGGTCCATTATACTGACATCGACGAGTCAGGCGTAATGCTGTCCCCTTAGCCCCGGGCGTTAGGAGGGAAGCCATTACTACCAACTTTAAAGTCTTTGGTATGACCCGGCCGGGGATCGAACATATATATATATATATATATATATATATATATATATATATATATATATATATATATATATATATATATATATATATATATATATATATATATATGCTTATATTATATTTCTGTTTCCTATAGAAGTACAGCGTAAATAATGAAGAATACAAATACACATTTAAGCAAGAAATCCTGTTAGAACTGAGACGAAACAATATGCATATTTGAAACTAAAGGTCATTTACACTGTTTTAGTTCCTGTTTTTATTGAAAAACGATCTATAACAATAAAAGAAGCTTCGCGCTCTTTCTTTATCCCATTTGACTTCTAAACTATTGTCACAGACATACTCTGATAAAAGCACTTATTCAACTAAGTGATAATCTTAAGTGGTAGTTTCCTAAAGCAAGACGAAAATATGTGCAAACAATAACGAAATTTAAAGCTTTTATATACTTAATAGTGGAAATCTTGGGCCATTATGAAATTATTATGCAAGTTAAAGCAGAAGGTTTAGTTGAGTCCAGTTATAACGGTTGAATGGCAAAAGAGATGTCAGTGGTGTAAAATCCGTGTTTTTAACTATATTTTGACTAGGCAAATGGATGTAGATTTGCAAATTAAATAACGTCAAAGATGCATAATGATGTAATTCAACATTAGCTACTTGCCTTTGTCATGGTTTTGAATTGGTTTGTTTGGTGCATGTATTAAATGGAATCAATTGCTGGTTACGTTAGAAGAAACTATTTTGAAGCTTTTTCATTTGAAAATTGTTAACAGAGTTTAAGAAATTTAAATAAAATCTTATTAAAGGAATGACACAGAAAATCAACGAATCCGCATTTAGTACGTCATTTTACTACAGTAGAGCCGGCGCTCCGGTGTGGCTGACGTGTAACGTAACCGACCGCGTGGTTCGAAGATATACTTGAATGCTTAGAAGGTCTAAAACTAGTTCAGCGTCACACGACCTAATCTAAAGACACTTGATTCTATTAAAGGACAGAATGTTCAAACGTAGGCTTTTTATAGGAGTTAGTGTTTTCGTCGAAGTTCAATGGATTTTTTAAATCAAAGATTTACTCTTTTCGCTTTGAAAAATATGTTTATTGATATAACGAACTAAATTTGATGCTGGAACATATTGTAAAATTAGGGTACTATAATGATAAAACTGAAAATAAAACACCTTGTAAGCATTAACTCTATATATGCTCGAGTATCAACAGCATTATATAAATAATCTAGTATATTTTTTTTATTTTGTTTCTCAACAATGTATTTATCGACACAGAAAAGCAAATAATAAACGTTAAAACCTTGTCTTGCTAAAAATTTAGATTTAAGATTATTTACGAAGACCAATTTACATGATGGATAATTCAAACATTAAATTGTCTACATGTAAGCCTTAAAGAAAACAAAAGTTTCAAAGTGATTTCACAATATCATGCTTACATGTGGTTTAAACCAGATCCTCAACCAAATTCATTTTTTATGTTACATCGAACCGGAGGAGGACTCCAGACATATATCTTGGTAGAACCCCCGTCGACCAACTGGTCACCACGAATATCTTCCCAGTTAAAGTATTTTGCCAGGACCTGGGCTCGAAACCCCACGACAGGGGTGCTGAGGATTTACAAGTCGCCGGCAAATATAAGCGCTCTGTCATGAGCTTGCATTCTAAGCAAATCATAAAATTAAAAGTAATAAGAAAACTTCCTACAAAATGAAACTAAAAAACAGATACAATCGGGATAAAAAGGACACATTCATATAAAATTTGAACGAACATTTGTCAGACTAAATACCGTATCTGTTTAAGAGTAAAAACTAGACATCTTATAAATTCTTCATGCCGGTCGACATGGCGAACGATAGCTATCCTCAATCTCAAATTATTTGTGTGGGTTCCTCGTTGTGGCTTCATTAATGTGTTTGTATGTGTCAGCTTCGTGCGCCGTCCTTTTCTTTGAAATAAGATATCAATAAGATTTAGTAAAACTGCTGGGAATGTCCGTTATTGATTTTCTCTAGCATGTCTGTTATTGCCTGCGAAAATGAGTTTTTGTAATTGTCTGCTACATTGACATGCTTTATCATTGCCAGCTACATTAAACCGTTCATAAATACATAACTCTTTTCAGAACATGTTCTCAAGACATTGCTGAAAGGTCTTAATTCTATTTATTTTTTTCGGCTACAGAGTTTTCAAGTAAGAGACGCCTCTCGCCTGAGAAATGAATCTTAACATTTCAAATACATTTTGAAACTAGGTATCTAAAACCAGTTTAGTTTTATTATTTCGCGCCTGTATTAACGGTTACATTCGAGTGGAAAGTCACCTTCATGAAAGAAATAAATTGGGCTTAAAACACATTAGCTACATAAACCTTCCATTTAATTCAAGACAAAAAGTCGATGAACTCTGACAGAAACTGTCTTAATGTAGATACACTGTAACTTTAAAAATTATGGTAAAACTGTGGTAAAATGCTATGATCTGGCCATATCATTTTTCTGTAATTAGATATGTGTTTGTTCTCAAACAAATTATCTAAAAGAGAACACATTCACTTGCAGCAAACAAAGTGAACATATGTGTCGTGAACCAACTATAAGACCACAAACAAACACATAGCAAGAAAAAACAAACATTCAAAGCATCGAAGGAAAAGTTTAATTTAGTAAGCTCACAAAAAGGAAATCAATTTCTTAGCTATAAAAGGTTGGCAATTACAGCAACTTATGTCCATACATTTGGTGTCAGGATAACAATGTCATGGCAGCTTCTTTCTACACCAAAAGATACCGACAGTGTACTTTAATGACCAGTTGTACCACTTGCATTTAACATAGCGCATACATTTTACTAGGTCATTTTGTTACTGGGTAGCCATCACCTGACTTGACCACTGAACTAATAAGAATTATAAGTGTTTCTTAACACATTGTGAGAATCATATTTATTAGGGTCAAAAACTAGACCTACGGATAGTATGCAAAATAAAGACGTTCCCATGTCGTGCAATCCTAGTGGAACTTTTACTAATAAATAATTTTTGTCTATTTGATTTATGGAATTAATTAACATGTGAAATAAATTATGCTGAACTGTAAACTTTTAAATTAAATCAATTGTTTTGAGTATTCGCGTGCCTGAAATGTCGTATCATTGAGTCCTTCTAAATCCTTTCCTGAATCCGAAATATTTCAGAAAGTGTATAAGTAATTATATATTACTGCTTTTAGAGACAAAAATGGTAATAAACAAAAACTGGTCTGGCACACTGGTCCATCGATTTATAATTGTGAAAAGCAACATTTAAAATTATTAACGGTTTTGCAAAAGCATGCATGTTTTGAAGTGAACACAGTTATATTGTAATTTTAAAGCATTTCAAGCTGAACGCCATTTCTAACACAGACGGTATCTGTTGTGTGTTGGCGTTTGATAGATTGAAATAGGAAAAGATAAAAGAAAGTAAAGAACTATTAAGTTTTAGTATATGGACTTATCTTTTGTGTACTCATTAGCGCTCAAGCACTTGAAAGGATATTCAAGCGAATTGCACTAAACAATGTTTTATAAGACAAACGAACACCTAATAATACAGGGCATTAATCTTTTCCTTAATAATATTTTTCTAAGATGGGAATGTCATGCGTGTCACAGTATTTAGAATTTAAGAGTTTGTCTGGATACGATAACGATGGCAATTAAATATGCATTTGCAGAAAGTCAAAGCTGTAAATGCATCTTTGGAATCCAAAACTAAAACAATGGTCTCCCTGTATGAACAGCCTATATGGTGCCATTTAAAAGCTATCAATACAGATTTTAAAGGACACTGTCAATGTACAGACTACAGAGAACAATTGAGTGTATTAAGTAAAATTAGCGAACCTTTAATTGAACAGTTATTGTGTTTATCTTCCAGCATTCATAAAACATGGAAAATATATCGACTATTTTATGTAAAACTATGCATAAGAGGTTATCCTGGACTAGTGCAGTGTTTTGCTGTTTTGGATTTTTGTGATTTTTTTTTTTAATTCTTTCATAGGTCGTTACGTTTAATAGATATTACATTATCGAATATCATACGTTATAAGCCGTCAAATCAGATATTTGACGCTTTCAACATTTAGAGTACCTCCTCGATACGTTAATGCATTTCGATTTCTCTCTGTCAAACTTTAATAACTTCAAAGAAAGCGTTGAGTTCATACCGTTTTGTTTGCATTATTTTCTTTTTAAAAAATAGCACAGGGACCAATAATGGCCATTATAGCGACGGCTAGCTAGTTCACTGGACTCAATCCAACGACAATTGACTTTAATCTGTACTAATAATATCAGTGTATACTCCATGTCAGCTGTCATGTAACTATAAAAAATGTAAATGCATCATTTCAATAACAAAAAAAAGAAAAGAAAAACACTATATCTCTTCCGTCTATATGTAATCACTGAATATCATTCAAAATAACTTTAAATGCCTCATAATGTGTCTACCAGACTGCCTCGACGGACGTTATATAGACAGAATCTTCGTAAAACAAGTCAATTCCATTTTGTTTGAGCCAGGTAAAAGCAAGATGGGAACCGTTTAAATTCATTTGTGATTTAAATACTTCCCAGCTAATAAGTAATAGTTCTATATTGTTTTTTCTAATTCCTTAAATGATTTCAGTGTATACCGTTTGTGTCGGCCTTATCATGAATGTAAAATATTAATTATGAGCTGAAATAGGTTTTATTTCAAAATGGAGTGTTTTCCTTGACAATTTTCACATTTGGTAAATTTTTATTTTTATGATTTTGTTTCATTATTTTATTTTTATATTTTTACACTGGAACTGAAACATTTAACTAAACTCATGCACTTAGCCTGCACATGTTTTGAATAATATGGGTATTATATGATAATTTACACAAAATGTATTATACTCAGATCCAAACCGAGCTGATTAACATCAAGTTTAAGCACCCTGATGCGTCCTTTTGCCAACTCACCTTTCCAATGCTATGACTGTTTGATATACTCCTTGTGCTTTTGTCTATTATTTGTCCAGTTTTAAATAAGTGTAGTAAGTCTTTAATGATCTTTGTATTTCCATTCTTGTTTATAATTCTCTTCTAGGCGTAAGAAAAGTCCATACATTGTTAAACCTATATTCACAAATATTGTCTTTATCAAAAATGGTGTACCTTTCTATTAACTTCAAGTTAATATATGCTTTAACACTCATTATTTCTGTTTCATAGCATAGGTCTCATCAAAGGATCAGATTTAAACAAATTGATTCACTATCGAGCCAACCTGCTCTCTGTTATGGCTAAGATATAAGTTCGGATGGAGATATACTGTTGTCCCTCGGTATCAGGGATGAGATTAGAAACTGTTGCCCTCGGCCTTCGTCCTCTCACAACTCACAACAGTTTTCAATGTTCCCCAAGCAGGAACAAAATAATTGTATGTTATGGTGTGTATTTTTGTTATTGTGTATGTGATTACCAAAACATCTATCACTCGGAGAAGACCTTCATTTGCAGCAGATATTGTGATTAAATGTGTTGTGAACACGAACCCTGATATAACACCTCAAACACATTAGCGAGACCCCTCAAGTATCCTCGTATTTCATCAAGGTGAGCAAAACAGCATAAGTACAAGTTATTGCGACGATTGTAGTTTGTCAAAATATTCAATCAAACCCAATCTTCATTATTATTTTTTATAGAAAGTGTGTTGTTTCACATCGGGTTTAAGGCGGCAGTATATCCAGCAAAGTAAGGATAAGACTGTTTACATCACTAAAGTCCTTGGAAATTTACTAGAAAGAAATGATCGCACTTCAGATCAAGTCATCAATAGTGCGAAGACCATTCATAACAGGGAGCACAGAAATCATAATTTGCATTTTCTTTCTGTATATATCAAACTTTATTTTACTTATTGACCATTCTTCGTGTATGTACTTATTGATCATAGCACTTATCTCCCACCGAAACATAGGTTACAAGTTCTGTCAAACTGACGAGTTCTTAAAATTCTCACAATCTTACGTTTATGTGATGTAAATGATACATAGAGAATACCAGGTTAATGTTGATATAGATAAATGTTATCATGCGAGGCTAAAAAAATCAGAAAGCACGAGGCTCTGCCAAGTGCTTTCTGATTTTCGGGCCGAGCATGATAATATTTATCTATATCAACACTAACCTGGTATTCTTTTTATCCCACCATCAACAGTTTTTTTCAAAGGGAAACATTTAAATTTACCGCTACTGCTCCTCCCCTACAATACATGATCCGACATTCCAATGCAATACACGAAATTCATGCGCGTTCATAGAGTAATTCGGCCATAAGAAATAGTTCTATTTTACATTAAAAAAATCGGACAATAAGCATGTTATTTCTTTTATTTTATTTGCGATATACATAAGGTTGTAATCTTATTGATTACGATAATTAAAAATAATGGTTAGAAAAAAGAACAACAAAAATCACACCCTCGTGAAAAGTTATACACGTACTGTGTAATGTCAAGGCCGTGTTACATTAAAGTTGCTACGCACTTGGCATTAAGAAACGCGAATTACATTCGAGGTTTGTGTGTGTTTGTGGATGTAACAAACAGGTAGCTCGTGGATTTTAATTGTTGATGACATTGAAATTCTGAACATTGAATATAGCGTTTTAAAATTGCGAAGATAGTTGTGTTTTTGACAGGGTGACTTGCGACATTTGGAGAAATGTTGGGATTAGATGTGGTGTGTTGTTAACTTGTTGTGGATGTTTACGTCTAGAAACTGTGATTTATTAGCACATTTGTCTAGATCTGCGCAGTCAGCTTTATTTGTTTCGACTAAAGATCGAGCTCTATCTAAACCATTTAATGTTCATCGTTGTAACGACATTTGATCATCAGGGTCTGTCCAGATATTAGGCAGAAGATTGAAGCTGAGACAGTTACAAATTCAAGATCAATTGCCTTCTAAATATGTTCGGATTAAGGCCAAATTTTGCCTCGAAATCCTCGTAGCTCATCTCTGCAACACTGCTTGGGTTTTCACACGATTCTTCATCACATTCTTTCAATTCAAACCAAATAATTTCAAAACAACGCGAACTCACATAATCTGACATTTCGACAATTGTTTTTATTTTGTCAGACTACAAATTCGTACTTTTATAGATTTTATATCTATTCCGAAACAGTTTTAATCATGTGCCTGTATGGTAAATGTGTACATTTTGATTAACAAAGCTTCATATTTATTTTTTGTTTACAAATTTATATTATTGCTAAATACAACTTCGGAAGTTTAAGATAAACTGTCCGGTTAGCTCAGTCGGTTAAGGCGCCGCTACTTAAATTTTCAATCCTGCAGGACAGAGATCGAAACCGCGCTCATTTCTGTTTTTTTAATGACCTCGTTTGATTTATTTAACCAATCTTTATATTATGGACATTTTTGCGATGATCACAAGCATAGTTACGCGATAGATGAGTTGCGTTCACGTAAACATTAGGACTGATCGTTTCGTCAAAAAAAAAAAAAAATAGTCCGGCTTAGAGCAGGTGCGCGAATACCGGTTGATAAAGCTCATCTTTATCACACGGGTTATATCAACCGATATTTACAGAGATGGTGGGATAAAACTTAATATAATGCACTTGAAAACTGACTTAACATCGCTGATATTCTTGTATATCCTAAGTTGATGATAATGACTTCATTTAAATGTTTCGATATATGTGTCGAAACTTCAAACAGTGAACTCCTGTTGTATATATTGTTCTAAAACTGATGTATCATTAAGTAATTTATATTTTAATAGTTTTTACTATTACAAAACATTTGCAAAACGTTCTGTAACGGCATTTTTGCGGATTCAGGTTAGGAAATAATAAATTTGATATGACACGATGTTATGAATCTTTAGATTCTGAAGATTTTTAAAATTCTACTACCGCGACGGGTAATAATTTAAGTATTTTGTTTGTGGTTTTATTTTAATTATGAATCGAGACAGTTTATGATAACTGTTACAAATTCTGTCGATCCTGCATATTTCACAGAGGCACAGTCGTTTATAATAAATGACTTCCGCTCTCAATTAAAAGCAGTTTAGGCTAATATATCGAAACTATTTAAAGCAACAGTATACCCGCAGCAGGTATACGTTTCTTAATGTTTGGTTTCAATGTGTGAAATGTGTTTGTCAAATGCAGTAAATGCATGCAATATGTACCAAAATACTCCCGCAGGTTTTTTTTTCATTGCTTGCATTTGAGAAACTCGTAAGGAAGTGCGAGGTTAGAGCTCTGTAAAACCGAATTAAGCACCCTACTCGGTCCATATTGCCGACTGACCGTTCCAAGGCGGTAACTGTCGGGTTTGCTCTTTTCGTGAAATGACTCATCACAAATTTGTTCTAACTTTTCGCAAGGCTTGCATGTAAAATACCTTTGTTCTGTGCATTTTCGGAGTTTGGTATATGTTGCAATGCTCATAGGACGTTGTCATATATTCCTATTTAAACCTTTAACTATAAAGTACGATAACACGGTATATATCTATAATGCAAGATAATTAGCGATATTACAGGAAACTTGTAAATGAAGTGTAACTTATGAGCTACATGAAGAAATGAAGAACTTCTTGCCTTGTTATTGACTAGTGGATACAAAACAGTATCCAACAGGTGTTGGCTACGATCGTTTCGAAACTCATTTACTAAACCTTTGCCGCTTTATGTCTTCTTGTCTTGATTGCTATTTTTCCGGTATGAATGCGGAGAAGGGAAGCCAGACCTATTATTTTCTAAAATATTACCTTGAACAAAATTGCTAATTGCATCAGATTCGAATTCATGTGCCTCGTCTAAAAATGATGCATGATATAGATGGAGTGTATGTATAACAGATATGACAAAGTAAAATTGATATTGGTACATATAGACAAGAAAACTGCAACGAAACATTTACAACAATAGGAAACCATAACAGTAATTGCCTTAGGGCTGAGTTGCTTTACCCATTTAAAAAGTTGACCTTTCCTTGTTTGGTTTTCCTTGTCTTCTCAAAAATACGCTGTGAAAAGATAACTCGTCAATGTTTGTACTAAAACGACTAAATGATAACAAATGTCTACGTAATGAGGTACAGAAATAAGTGACATAATTTAAAACTATAGAGTCCACATTTATATTCGCTGAAGAGGTGATGCATTACTCTCAGTAGAATAACACATATTTTATGATTGTTTACTACATAATTTATTTGTATCTTAAACAAATCACTAGCGGCAAATATTTTTAGTGAGGCAGCATGTTAAGGAGGAATTAATTTACAAAGGTCCAGTGTACGTCAAAGTATATTGCCTGTGATAATCTTGAATGAGTAAGTTAAACGAAAATATAGATTGCAAGAGTGGTGATTTTGATCGCAATGAGGACACAAGTAACATTGTTGTAAAAATGATTACAAAAATATGACGAGCTCTTATGAGTGTTGCAATTTAATTTAATTTTGACTTAACTAAAATCAGATTTATTCATAGGCCAGTTAACTGTAAGTTGCAAACGCACTGCGAAACGACAATACATAACAACAGAAGCCACCCAACCAGCTAAAAACGGTCAAACGACAAAGGAATACAATAAACGTTTTACTCAATACTGCCTTTATGAAATAATGAAAAAGCTGAAAGCGTTGACGTATATACATTGTCGACATGTATGATAAATAAGTTAAGAAAATACGGGCGGAAAATCAAGGGCAGAACATAGTACCAATGCCAAATAATGGCACAATTGTGCTATGTGCATATATGAAGATGACAGTACCGATGATATGGTACCGAAAATGTTGGTCAATACTTAGTTAGAATATATATTTACATTTTTAAATACAGAATAAATGTCCTATGAGCAAAAGGGCTCGGGAATACATCTTCTGCCCGAAATAACCTCAAACAAGTACTTCATTGAAACTACAGACGATTAATGGAAGACATACCGTTATAATGGAAGTTGAGTAGATCATCCCAATAGCAGAATGTAAGTTATTTGTAGACGATGTTCACAAGAATGACTAAGTTAATGCTTTAACCAACACTAAAACATTGCCTTAACACATTTCAATCGAAATTGGCGAAAGTATGTAATGCTCATCCTTTAACATTGTCACTGTACTACAAGACATCTGAAGACAGTTTAAGCTAATGCCTTAATTATTAAACCTTTTATGTTGAAATGATTCAGTCAAATGCATAAAAAGACATTTGTCTTTATTATTTAAAGTACCATTTGCAAATTCGGCGTTAAGATAAATTCAGGAATTCATTGATTTCCGCAAATGACGTATGTCGTGTGAGTATGGATTTTAAAGGGCAATTTATAAAGTAGCTCTGAATACCTAGCATATAAGTCATTTGCAGCTTAAGAAGAAAAGCTCTTGAAAACGTATCCGATGATTTTGGAGAAAATCACATTCTATAAAGATTACACATATGTGTCTTTTGTTTAATACTGTTTACGTTCTTGTAAAATGATATTTCCTTGTACTTCTTGTTACAATATATGTATGTGGCATTGTCTGCACTACGACTGATTTATTCTAGTGTTAAGGCTAGACAAAATATATAAATGTTTATATTGTATTAAACACCTGCACCTTTCCGGTTTACATATAACAAACTGGAAGTGTTATGGTTATAGAGAAGCAGCTTTAATTTATCAGGATGGATTAACAATTTCTAAGTAATTGCACTGTTTCTATAAATGTTCATTGAGTACAGTTATGTCTTAATTGCGCTTGATATACTATATATTAAAAGGTTAAGGTCTTCCGGTGTCTTTCTAAAGAACTATTAACATATCATAAACTCCTTTTACTTAAAGTCTGTCTATCAGGACATATTATAGCGTCTTATGAGAATTCCAACATATGTCAAAATTTGAGCTAGCACTAACACATTTTATACGTAAAAGGGACCAAACCCCACTGATGCGAGACATTATGAAAATAGAGACAATACAGGCAAATGGAAAGCTACAGACATAAATCATGTCAAAAGGAGCAAATAAAAACAAGAACGTCGATAAAGCTCTTACTGCGCACTTGGTTGAATGTCTCACTTGTATTATAAGGTTAATAGGTTAACGTTAAGGTTTCGGGTTAACGTTGAATCGACTATTCATCAGGGCAATTGTAGTGATAAAAAACGGAAGAAATATTTTGAATTTGCACTTACAAAAAGTGTCAGTCATATGAGAAAATAGACATAGTTTCTTACCATTATAAATATTAAATAAAACAGACGTTACATGAAAGAGTTGACAAAGCATCTAATGATGGTTTAGATTTCGTCCTCGGTCGATATTACACTACCCAGGTCCGCAAATATATATATGTATCTCAACATTAGTATTTATTTGTATAATATACAATCATAACCATGAAATAGTAATGTTTGTTATGATTGAAAGTACGGGAAGTAACATGACATCTCTTCGCAGGAAAATGACGTCATTTGACGTTGGTTGTTACACAGCTTAGCCTAAAAAATAATTGAAATCGATTAGGACATCTTCTTCCCAGACAACACTCATCAGAGAAGTGGGACAAAGGCATCTAGACCAACCTAGAATACCGGATATGCAAATCAGTAGAATAAATTATAGGTTTGTTTGTTTATTTTGTTTATTTGGATTTTACGGCACACCGACACTTAACAGGTCATACGGTGCCGAATACAAAGTTAAATGTGAATAGAGCATAATCAGATAAAAACCAAATAACGCAAGTAAATAGAAAAATATAAAAACTACCAGGTTAAAAAATAAATTATAATTGAAAACAGGTCAACACATAAAACGGTTTAAAAGGTATAACGGTTGGTAAGTAAACAGTTTAGAAATTTATACCTTATTAAGAATACTTATCTCATTCAGGAAGCAAACAAGCTTAAAATCCGACACTGTCCTAAATAGTTCGTACATGTTATTGGCATTAAAATATTTCGACCGTATGTGGTCTGTGTCGATACACTGTAATTAAATATGGTTGACTGTCAGTGGTTCCTGGCAAGGAACACATACAGGTTGAAATTCTCTTTTTGAAAGGTATGAATGAGTTTATCTAGTAAAAGCTACGTCTTCTCGTCGACTTTCTCTGCAAGCAGAGACATTTGCACCGACGTAAGGTTTAATTATGTGTAATTTGTTACAAACAATACAGTCCCAACTTGTTTGTCACTTGGATAAAATATGTCGGTTAATAAGTGGTTTAAAATCAGTGTG
This sequence comes from Sinonovacula constricta, assembly GCA_007844125.1. Taxonomy (NCBI): domain Eukaryota; kingdom Metazoa; phylum Mollusca; class Bivalvia; order Cardiida; family Solecurtidae; genus Sinonovacula; species Sinonovacula constricta. The sequence goes on along the minus strand of CM017572.1, from coordinate 45,531,004 downwards.
TGAGATGCAAAGATCTGTCTCACTGAGGGCTGAGGCAGATTTTGCACCCCTGTCTGCATCTTCGTTTCCTTGGATGCCTACATGACTAGGAAGCCAACAGAAGGAGATTTCGTTAAGGGTCATATAAACCTTGAAGTTTGACAAGAACAGTGCGAACATGTGGATTTGAATAATTCAGTGAATTTATGATCTGCAATACAGATAATGAGTCTAACATATTTTTCATCGGAATGTTCTGGAATGAAATCAAGGCTGAGATTTATAGCCTGGATTTCAGCGGTGAAGAAAGACGAGTTGTTAGGAAGTCTTTGTTTAATGCAGTGGCTATTTCACACGGAAGCACAGCAGACGTGAGTGTCCGTCTTTGAACCATCAGTATATATATGAAGGTGATCCGAATACTTGTCACGGAGTTCGAGAAATTCAGATCGTAAAATCAAAGGATCTGTGTTCGACTTTTTATTTTAACAGAGTTCTAAATTCATCAGGGGAACGGAGTTGGATGTTCAATTGTGGGTTTTCAGAAATGCTATCGAGTTTTATACCTGATGTGTTTATGCTATCTTAAGCCTTAAACCAAGAGTTCTGATGGCTTTATGTTATCGATCATAAAGCTCTTCATGTTTAGGATTGAAAACACAATTAAAAGTTGGGTTATCAGGGTTAGACACGAGTTTAATTATATACTGCAAAGAAAGTTTCTCGCGACGCAAGAATAATGATAGTTGAGTGGCTTTGAACGTAAAGGCTCTGCTCTAGGTGAGATCCTGAACGCTCCCAGAGCTAGACGAAGTCCCTAAAACGGGATTGGTTACGGACACAGGAAGACCTTAAGCGGAAGGTCGAAAGAAAATTCCACTTTAATCAGGATGCTGAAATAATACTAACACTAGTCCATTGGGGTGCAGAAATGTTTGATTACCACCCTAATTTTTTCTGTAAATGGGTTACAGTTTTACAGTTGAAATGAACGTTAAAACTGGCTTAGAGCAGAAAGTCTGTTCTTTTTTCATTAATTATGTCTTAAATGTACCATTTTCGCTACAACACATGTGCTTACGACTCTATCCTCGAATTACCAGAACGTTGCTTCAAATGCTTCTAAAAATTACAAAGCTTAACAGATTTTGAAATATTCTCCAATGGAATCCCTCTATATTACTGTAAATGTCCGTTTTGACGATGGGAGCTTATTCAGCATTACAACAAAGATATGTTGGTTGGTATACTTTAAACCTGTCCTAAGGCTAAATAAAACTTTCGCATCTACATGTACCAAAATTGAAGTTTTATTGCACGTCTAATACCATCCATAAGCGCTTCCAGCTAATCATTTCGGGAGAAGCTAGCCTCTGTTTGATTGTAAATAGTTCCGGAAATAAACGTTTTCATGTTCCGACAACATAGTTCTATTGACTTTGAGGTTCATAAGTCACATATAATGTCCAATACATGCCTCAATAACTGAGATATGTTTTATAGTTTCGCATCAGAAATGTATACATTGAACCTTAATCGCCATGGATGTACGAGGAAACACGGAGTATACCGTTCTAGTACATGTACGCACCTGGATCCTTTTCAAATAGTAAAAAAAAAAAACTAACTAAACCTCAGAATATTTGTGTCGTACCTAGTACAAGTACTAATTAAGAACTTATTAGGAATAATGAGCAAGGATCAGAACAATTTCCATTCTTGCTTAAAGCATGTTCACATCTATGGATGATCACGGAGGACTGACCATTGATCATGCAATTATCTGTGGTCCGAGATGCCCATGCTAGGATAAAGTGAATAAAAATCGGCTTATGTCTATAGTTACTTATCTGTCCTTAAATTTCTCAAGAAATAGGTAAATAAGAAATGGTCATATAAGAATTACCACAGATATTTAAATCTAAATTACCGCTAGACAAAGGCAACCCGGATAAATGTAAAATGTGGTGTTATTTCACTTTTAACACTTTTAGCATATGGCGTCATGGCATTGTATGACGTTATAAAATTGATTTCATTATATATCAGCGCTTGGGCCGTTTTATTTAAAACTGCTCTCTGATTTGGAATTTTTTGGTTGCCGAGGCTTTTTTATGCTGATAGTTTATTTAATTACTAGATATTGTGTATGTTTATAAGTTCATTGTATCTGTTTTAACTACCGATGCGGGTGCTTACTGCTAGTTGTTTCACTTTGAGGGGATATTTTTGATTACACTGTTGGTTTGATAGAAAAACCTACAGGAGATGCGAGTTGGAGCGCTCAACAAACCAGGTTTAGGCACCCAAATCTGCTCTTTTGCCGACTGACCTTTCCAAGGCGGAAACTGATTGTGTTTCTTTTTGTGTGTTATGTCTCGTCTCTGTGTTTTGGTCACAGTTACATTTACCCTGTTTGCATTATCTAGAGGTAGATTAAATTTAAATATCAGTGGAAATTTGATAGGACCATTTCTTATTGACCTATTTGTATTTGTTCATGATCCATATAATCGTATTATCATCAGTTGCTTCACTCAAATGGGCCTCACATTATACTCGCGTTTATCGGTCTAACCTCCTTTATGTAGTAATGTTGACTTAATGTAAGCAGGAAACGATCAAAGTGGCCCTATTGTATTTGGTAGAAATATCAATTTTGCATTCAAATCTGAAACAGGATTTCCCCCATTTAACAATAAATTTGTACACACAATGTTTATAAAAATCCTTTGTCATTTGCTTCCACTTAAGTGTTGTTGATGTTTTTACAAGTCAAGTAAAATAGAAGCAATTGTCACTCATTGTCGATGACTGTATCTTAAAGTACTGACCGGTAAACAACATAATTAGCGTGTAGGCAGAACACTTATTCATTCTTAATTGCATTGAATAAGAATATATAAGACAAAGTCCTATGAGAATTGCAACATATACAAAAATTAAGAAAGACACAGGACAAAGGTCCATGCACGCAAAATGTAAATGTGAGAACAAATCTGTGATGAGTCATTTAATATTAAGAGCAAACCCTGACAGTTACCGCCTTGGAACGGTCAGTCGGCAACATGGACCAAATTGGGTGCTTAAACCGGTTTTACAGAGCTCTAACCTGGAACTTCCGGATGGGTTTCTTGAATTCAATCAAAGATAAGAAAACTGATCCATTTGAATAAGTGCCCAAGAGCTGACGTTTTGTTTGACAAGTTATGAGGAAAGCGGTGACTTCATTAAAAATGTGGCCACAAAGTTTTTAGGAGAGTGATAGGTATTATTTCGATTAGAAAACCTACAGAAAACGTTAATAATAAATGAAATTTGCTTTTCGAATCAAGAAAAAAAATGACCAGAGAAGAGTAAATGGTTGTAGTATCCTTTTCATGCGGAGATGGAATTGAGGTACCAAAGTCCAGTGTCCATCAAAGGAAAAACACGTAACAGCACGTAAGATTTTTTATGACCGCCACACTGCGCAAGTAACAATGTTGTGATCATGAATAAGAATATATAAAACAAAGTCTTATGAGCATTGTAACATATACAAAAATTGAAAAGACACAGGACCAAGGTATCCACATGCACGCCAAATGTAAATGTGAGAACAAATCTGTGATGCGTCATTTAACAATAAGAGCAAACCCGACAGTTACCGCCTTGGAAGACCCGCTGTAGATGGCATCATTAGCGCGTGAGGTATATACAACTTAATGTACTAGCACTTAATGCACTAGCGCTTGTCTTTATCATTTCCGTTTGATTTTTACATTCAATCCATATACAGTAAATCACGCAGTCAGTGTATGCATAAATACCTACCATAAAACTGACTTGTTAAATAAAGTTAGGGACTTGTAACATGTTAGCCAATATCATGGGACATAAAAAGACAAAACATGAACAGTGTTAATCAAACAACATGTTGTATATTTCTAACAAGAGAAAATGTTAAGCAAGATTTAATTGCATTTCGGTTGCCCAGGGGTATACGGCTTTAAAGAGGAAGAGTTATCCCTTTATTGATCCTAAACCTGACCTCTGTATAGATTTCTATACATGACCATAATGAGCAATGATTTCTCAAAGGGACCATAACTGACGTGCCTGGTAACAGAAAGATACATCCTTGAGAAAAGCAAGAAGCGATGAGTGCAGGTAACACTACCTTACTTTACGTTTTCTATTAAACAATATTTACATAAAATGCGGTGACACTTTATTTAGACAAGTAATTGGTATCCCTATGGGAACCAACTGTGCACCATTAATTGCAGATTTGTTTTTATACTGCTTTGAACGTGATTTCATGTTAACTTTATCCCCTTCAAACCAAAGCCACATTATAGAGGCTTTCAATTTAACGTCACGCTATCTTGACGATATTCTAACTACAGATAATCCTTTCTTTTCTCAAATGATCCATCTGATTTACCCTCAAGAACTTACCCTCAATAAAGCAAATAACTGACATTTAAATGCAGCATTTCTAGACATTGAGATAAATATTTCCAATGACAACGTCTCTACTAAAATCTATGACAAGAGAGATGATTTCAACTTTAGTATTGTGAAATATCCATACCTTGATGGTGATTCACCTCGTGCTACCTCCTATGGTATTTACATATCACAACTTACAAGGTTTGCACGAGTTTGTACTAAAGTAGAAGATTTCAATGATAGAAACATGTTTATTTCTTCTAAACTGTTACAGCAAGGCTTTCTTTTTCATAAATTAAGAAAGTTTTCAAAATTCTTTCACCGCAATGATTTTATTGCTTCTAAGTATAATAGCAGTATGAAAACACTTATGCAGAAAGGCATAAGCCATCCTGCATTTTATGGAAATGTTTTATACAAGTTAAAGAAGATCAAGGGTCTCAATAACTTTTCTGACCACTTTACAAAACTTATCAGAAAATGTATTGCAGACGGTTACAACCCGGGAATACTTCGATGTACTGCATTGCTTGCAATTGACCCTTTAACAGTCAAGAACTTGCATTGCTTTTAAATTACACGATGACCGGACAGGTCGTTGAGACTATATGAAAACAGTGACTTAAAGCCATAATTGGACAGTCACTGTTGGATTTCTTGTCTCTTTATCTACTGTACATACTGTACATATGTTATTTTATTACTAGTTATCATGTATGTACATAAGTTCATTATATCTGTTTTAACTCCCGATGCAGGTGCCTACTGTTAGTTGTTTCACTTTGACGGGATATTTTTATTTACACTGTTTGTTTGACAGAAAAACCTTCAGGAAGTGCGAGGTTGGAGCGCTCCACAAACCAGGTTTAAGCACCCCAGTTGGCCCTTTTGCCGACTGACCGTTCCAAGGCGGTAACTGATGGTTTTTCTTTTTGTGTGTTATGTCTCGTCTCTGTGTTTTTTGTCACATTTACATTTACCTTGTCTGCAGGTAGATAAAGTTTAAATATTTGTGAAAATTTTGATAGGACCTTTTCTTATTTACCTACTTATATACTGTGATGGTCATGGAAGTCTCTGATAATGTTTCATCAGTACAGTATTTGTTGATATTGGTTCATTGTGCTGTGTTCCAGTTTCGCAACTCACTCCACCACTTCCAACAGTTTGAATGTTACTTTCAACATAGACTGGTCTGTCATCGTATGTAAGTTTGTTTTCCATAAAAGAGGAATAACATGTTGAAAGAGGGATATAATCTACATTTTTATTTAAGACTTCAACTTTGTTTTTAGCTGATATTAAACAAAGCTCTGTCTCTGTGGATCTGTTTCCCTCAAGCACCTGCAAAAACTACATTTTCTAAGAAGCGTGCCGGCATGCAGATTATGTTACACCCTGCTAAACCATACAGTCAAATAAAAACTTCTTTTGGGAAGTTGAACATATGTTTGCACGAATATCATATGCCAAAAGGGCATTACAAAACTACATTATATAAAAAACATAAAGCATATCCATGTGCTAATTTGAAAATTAATAATTCTTTCCATAAACTGTACGGCTTAAAGAAAAGTAAGATTACTGCACTTAATAACAAATTACACAGGCGGGAAAGCAGTTAGTAAGCATTTGCTAAATACACACACGCAGTTATAAAGGATAAATTTAAGCCGTTTGTTAAATAATGAACTATACAGAAGTTAAAGTATATTTTACGAAACGCAAAAGAAACATTAAAAATAATGTCCTAAATAACAAACGTCACTCTATATATTATCAATTCTTAAATACATCAGCAACAATGTTGAAATTTTATTATGTAATTAATATGAAATATTAAATTAGATAAAGTGATTTTAATCACATTTAAATGAATTCCTACTGGATAATAAGTTAAATAGCAATCAGATGATGAGTCATAAAAATGTCCCTCTGACTGTCTACAAAATCTTGAGAGGCAGGAGTGTTTGAAAAAGTGTTAATCCCTCTGGCTCTGGTGATCCTGTTCACTACCTATCTCTTCATCTGAGACTGATGTATTCATAACACTGCAACACATCAAAACAATATAACTTATCAACTTATCATATATATATATATATATATATATATATATATATATATATATACAACATTTATTTTTCTTAGAGAAATTTGCTCTCCATAAAAAGATAAACAGAAGAATTTCGAAAGGTACGTGATCAAGCTGATGTGATTTCACAGTAGAAAATTTAAATGTTGTCACAAATAAACAATTTAAATTTTAAAATGCAAACATGAAACCATAACATCACATTTACCTGAAACACATCAAATATCTTGTTTGTTTACGTTTAAAAAAATATGACATTTCGCAAAACATATGACAGAACAAAACGTCCAGCACTTCCGGTTTAAGGTGACCTACTTTCAATGAACTGCCCCCACTTGAACCTAAAGTAACATTTTGAATTTTACCATGTACAGCTAGTTTAAGGACTGATGACAATATAAAAGCTTTCGTAAGATTCCCTATTTACCTTAAGCTATTTTCTGGGTATCTGGAAAATTCATAAGTTTTCAAAGCAGATGTTATGCAGAAATTACCGCCTATATTGATCTGATTGTATTTCCTTGGGTAAGATGGCGCTTTTCTGCGTCAAATGACACCCCTGAGTTAAATGATTGGTCAAACAAAAGTAACATAATGACTTTTTATGTAAACCTACCATCATGGAATTTTTAAGGTGGTGGCCCCCATATATGACAAATACCCGGAAGTGTCGGTACTTTGACGATCGATATCTCTATTATCAAAGAGAATATGTGTTTCCAAATTAACTTACCTTACATTGAGTCAGATAGCAATGAACAGAAAAACGATCTATTTGAATACAAAATGTCCAAGCGCTGATATTTTCTATAAGTTATGACGAAAGTAGTGACGTCATTGAAAAATAATGTCCGCACAGTGTTAAGAAAAGAATAAGATATTATTTCGATTTAAAAACTACACAAAAATGGTTGACTATAAAAGAAAATAACTTTCTGAATCATGAATAAACTTGACCAGAGACGAATAAATGGTTGTAACATCCTGTTCATGTGAAGATGGAATTGAAGAACCAAAGTCTAATGTCCATCAAAGGAAATTCACGTAACAATCCTTATAGGATGAATTAAATGACAACATAGATTACATGCACGGGAAGATTTTGTTACGACCGCCACACTGCACAAGTAACATTGTTGTAATCCATGAATTAGAATATATGACAAAGTCCTATCAGCATTGCAACATATACCAAACTCCGAAAAGACCAATTATGATCATTATAGCGACGATGTGGAGTAGACAAACGTCTGGGTAGAACCACATGTCAGCTGAAAGTCCTTCGTCCCGAATGGGACTCGATTCCATGCGGTGGCAGACTAACTTATTTTGAAAACATTTATTATGTGATAACGATATGTTAGCGCTTCCTTACATTTGTTTAACGTTCATAACATAGGGCGTGCCATCAGGAACACTTATGAGAAAGCCGTTATCTGGTTTTCTTATAGGCCTTTCGGTCAAATACATATGGAATGATCAATTTCATTATTATAATCAAGGCTTCTCTTTCTTGAAATATCTAAAAACATTTTACTTGTTTTTTGTTTGTTTTTGTCTCTTTTCTTGTTTAATAAAGTAAACCCTTACCAGTCGTATACTTTGTCATTGATATTCTTTTTCTTTTAATCATAATTTAACTTTTCGAAAACACTAGAAACACTTCATCCCATGTGGAATAATTGAATCGCTGAATATGCGAATTGCCAAAATATTATTTAAAATTTGTCATGAAGTGTCTATTGTGCTATCCCTCCAGACATTGTACAATCACTCAACATCGTAAACATTTCAAATGAATTCTGTTTAAGCCATATAGTAAAAGAAACGTTCGCTATCACTTGTTCGTCAATCCAGAAGTAACCAAATTAACAGAGGTGTTAGTCGTTTTCTTGTATCATTGTAAAGATAAACTGTTTGTTTATTAGTCTCTGGGAAATGTGATATTAAATAAAAGCACTTTTAAGAGATATACTTAAAAGGATCTTTAAACGAAGGTTTCTCATTGGTTTAAATGTTTGCCTTGGGTAACCATTTTCTTTTAAAATCCTCAGTCTTCGGTTAACTAGATCTTTATTGTCAGGAAGTTCTCAGCAAGAGGCTCTGTTGCTTGCATAAACACCCAAGTCGGTATTTATTGCAAATAACCGTTCCCACATGGAACCATTTTTACTTCCTTGTTTGTGTACTGTCTCCTCTTAGAACTTCATTACATTTACTTTTCTAGCACGTATCTATATCTATTTCGAGTGCAGTTTTTTATTTATTATGTTATACTTGTAAGGCCTTTATGCATTGTAGTATTGCAGATACACAAAATTAATATAAATATTTCCAGTGAATAATAAGTTAAAAAATAAATCGTCTTGACTGGTACTATATCAACGGGGGTCACACGGACACTCGACGATTGTTGAAAGATTTATTGGTGAAACATTTGACATTTGCGATGGATGCCGCAAAATGAAAGCATATGTCAGCAACAAGAAAGCTTTTAGGAAATGTTTATTATCATTTATTAAGTGCAAATGTAATTTTGCAATTCATTTAATATTTTTATGAGCCTTTTCGTGGAAAAAAAAACAAAGATATTCTTACTTAATTAATATCATGTTTACTTTTTATGCTGTTGCAAGTTAGGTAATGATAGTTTAACTGCATCGGGTACGAAAGTTGATAAGTTTGAGCGTATGCAGAATTGTGGGGTTACAAGTTGATGAAAGGAAATCATATACAAACAACATGGCAGTTACTATAATCAACTTATTTGTACGATTTAAACATCAGATAAAAGCCTTAGCAGGCTTAAAGTCCAAAACCAGTGGTTGCTTTTAATAAAACAATTTAATTAAGTCATACGATAAACATGCAGCGATGTCAAATGTTTTAAATAAAATGAGAAATTAAAAAAGATATGAAGAAACCCATCGAATTTTATAAAATAATCCAAATAAGCAAAACAAAATCTAGTCTTGGGAAGAGATAACAGATAATGAAATGCAATTGTAAACAGATAATGAAATGCTAATGTAATGTTATAATTTGCCGGGGATCTCTCCGCAATTTTCATATTATATAATACAGGCAGTCACTGTCCCGAAGTTATACGATGCAATCTCACGAACAATAGTATGGAGACTGCTCAATTTGTCTCACTTATACAGGGCATGTCAGGAAAGCAGATAGTTCTGCGTAACATAAGCATACACATTGACTTGAATCGTGACATTCCCGTTTGTGGTATGATTGTTGACACTATAACAAAACGTATGCAAAAGCATATTTGCTAATTGTCCGTATATTTCTTCTTTTTTACAAATCAAATAATAAGGATAATATTTTAATTACCTTCATGTTCATAGCATAATATGGTTGTTCACATTTGTGTCCGAACGTTGATAAGAGATATCATTTGGATACGTGTTCGCTTGTCTTTCAAACCACGTTTTTATTGTTTCGCGCATCGTTTCAATTGTATTTTGCATTGTCACTTTTGAAAGAAATAAGAGAATTTAATTCTGTTTTTTTACAATGTAAACAGGAAAAGACGAGCAATTCTAATCCATGTCATTTACCAGGATTGTGTTGATGATTATATCATTAGCGCAGCCTATTTTGGACTGTTGAAAGCTGATTTTTTAAGAAGCTTTAAGATTGATGTACACTATTACCAAACAATAATTTAGATGTATTTCCACATTACCTTCCGCCCCGTTAACATGTTTAAGCACCCTCTCACTCTTTTGCCTGACTCTCTGTTCTATTGCGGTAGGTGTCGATGTTTTTGTGTATTAAATGTATGGTCTCGGTGTCAATGTCACTCTTTGGCGGTGTCTCTGACAGCATCTTCAGATGTATTAGAAAGCTGAATTTCTAAAACACACAGGATTGACCCTGCATGCTCTTGACCACGCGCGGTTAGTTAGGCATGCCTGGCAAGTCGTGCCTGTACAGAACAAATATATGTCTACGAGAGCTAGACTAGTCAATTGTATCCAAGCATGCTTTAAATGTTAGCATGCTTTAAATGTTAACACAAATTTTGTTATATGTTTAAACCAGAAGTTCATTATATTGTGTAATTTAGATACACATGAAATGCAGATTTATGAAGGGGTGGTTACACTAAATACCGACCGGAAGAAGGTGTGATAGACTTTGTCTCTTAGGTAACAGTCCGTCGCTATGTTTTGGCATTGAATTTCCAATTTTGAAGATAATCTTTATCCTTTGGTGTCAAAAGGAAGCTGAAACACGAAGGAGTAAGTGAAAGCAAAAATCTTGAAAACCTATGCACAATAATGGAATGATCCACTTTTACCGGAAGTACATATTTCATTGAAATTTGGGGGTTACCGACTGGCAATTTGGCGGTATGTGCATTCTATAAAGCAGAACCTTCTTACAAGATGCAAAGGTTGGCTTATTCCTGGGTCTTTCTGATAGACAATAAAAAGCCCTTTTCACCTATATATGGTTATGAGGGTCCATCCTTATTTGGTCATGGTGCAATTTGTTTCAAACTTTACGCGATTCACTAAAGAATTTAGAAACAACTTACTTTTTTAATGACGTCTAACCTGAATGAACAATATCGCGTACGAATACCACGGTGCAGGAACATCACTCATTGAGTAGGTGAAACTGTCGAAACGGGCAGCGAACTGTAATTAGAACAATGTTCCAGTGATTACGCATAATCTTCTATGCCACCATAGTAACTCTATCCCGCGCGGGGCCTCACTACATTCTGCTGCTTTGAACCAGGTTATGTAATAACAGAGGTCATTGGTATCTTCTCAATATCTCCGTCTAACGCGTCCGTACACTTTGAGAGAGGAATGGCCCACTCGGGATGTTTAGATTCAGATCACAGAGAGGTGTAATAGGTAGTAGTTAATTTCAAACTCAGTTAATTTGGTTGAACCCGATAGTATTTTTAAGCATTTATTTTAGAACAACTGAATTTAAAATGCAAAATCATATTGGAAGTATTTAATTCGTTTACTAAAATGTTTTCTATCGGATGTTAGTTATTCTGATGTAAATATTGTCCCAATGTATAGTACATGTTTTGTTTGTTCGTTTTTTAAATACGTCGTAGCGACCAATTGTGATATAGCGACGTCCAGCTGTTTTGGTGAAGGAATACGCCAAACAAATGTCTGGGTAGAACCATCAGCGCACAGCATATCAACTGGATCTTTCCACATTAAATCCTTCGCCCAGAACTGAACTCGAAACCACGCGGTGAGAGGCTTAGCGGTCAGAGGAGTTACAAGTCGGCGACTCTAACACTACGCCACAGGCGCTCAAAAATCATAGAACAGCTGTTTATTTGCAGCTGAAGACCTGTCTGCATTTCAATTTGCAATGCATTGAACATTTGATTTGTTACGGAGTAAGTTTGACAATTGTTTGCTTTAAGTGTACACATTACACCGCCAAAACAGCGCTTCTGTGCGCTTTGATTCAATTCGACTCGCAAGTGTGTGCTTTTGTTCAGCTCTTGTTCAAATTGTAAAACAATAAGCCAATCCCATATTTGTCTATCACCTAATATGTATGATATGTATGATAGGGAAAAGTGTCACATACGTTTGCATTTATTGATATACATAGGCATAAAATGGTGCATATGGAAAATAATGTGAAATAAAAAATAAACGGTGTTACAGAGAAACTCACCGTTCATTTCAATTTAGAAAGTGTTTAAAAATATTAACCATCTTAAATTTCTAAACTATCGACTGGAGATTGACGCCTTAGCACCTAAACAATTACTCAATTCCTAAACAGTGATAAATTAAAAAAAACAACAAAAAACACAGTCCTGGCGGTGATGTAGAAATGGAAGTAGTGAATAAAACCTAGTGTTTAACACAGTGACGTCATTTGAAACAATACTATCTACAAGTTCTAACGCGAAACCAATCGTCAGAACTTAGAAGGAAATATAGAATATGGAACTAACCTTCGAAACAAAATTTAGTACACTCCAGCGTAAAGACCGGATGTTCTGGGAATGCTAAATAAGTTTTTAATATCTTTTTAAGATAATGCTGCTTATGTAAAAGTATCTGCATGTCGGATTTATGTTCCCAATATGTTAGGTCATTATTTTAAATCTAGGAGTTGCATTATACCTTTAAAATACTTTTGGTTGCAGCATTGACATTAGAATTAATACATGTTTCAGCAAGCTATGATTGTCGTCACATTAGTATCAGGATTTTGACAGAATGCTGAACATAAGAAAACGATATTTCCAAATTACAAGCATACAATGCCATGACATCGTATTTACTATGACAACTTTTATACTTCTTTGGTCAAATCAGGTCACCGAACTTGATTTTAATGAAGAATGTTATTTCAAAGTATAGACTAGATCACATACTATACCAAACAGTGAACTTACATTTGTCTTCCAATAATACATTATATATACATTTCCATTATTCAGCCCCGTTTAGAAAACATGGCAAGTAAATGGAATCTATTAATTAAACGTTACGTAATGTGTGAATTTCAGGATCCTAGACTGCGTAATCATTATGATTTATTGTCTTATAATGTGCCGTAAGACAGATTGCTGATAATTGAGATGTTTTAAATTTGCGTGTTGCATTGGCGTCTTTCATTACTGCATTAAGTTAAGATGGATTGCAATGTAGCACAATTTAATTTAAAATTTTGTTACACAAGCATGCTGAATTCTAATATACTTAAGTGTTACTGAAATATACAGTTTGAACAATTTAACCATCAGTGGCAATACTATAACAAGGTTTAAAAGCATTATAAATAAGAGTCTTTAGATCATATATAATTACTTAAACGACTTCTTCTTCAACTTATGCATCTGTATTTTAGGGCAACACATGACAACTTATTACTTATCGTTGTATATTTTTTCTGAGCATGTATACACAAGTCCTATCTGCACGATCAACATTTATTTGGCTATAATAGTACAAAACACTGTAATAATTTTTACGGTCCCTAAAAGTAATATAACAAACAAATGTTGATATCTTTATATTATATTTATCTACACAACAAGTTATATGTTCGTTAAGTGAGACGTCTTTCTGTTATAATTTCAAATTTGTAATAACTTCATAACAATATTTAAATGCTCGTTTAGTTAATAAAAATAATTTTAATCAGAACTAATTTTCCTCATCAAGTTTAAGACTTTACCCAATACATGTATATGAAACACACTTGTAATGACGAAGCAGCCAGTGATCATTCGTAACTAATATTTTATGTTTTATGCGAAATGACACAATTTTGCGTATATATGTGAAGAAAGAATGTGTTACAAAGCCAGTGTAAAGGAAGGCGCTGATAAAAACATTAACCAAATTGTCTAAATTGAGTGTTAGCCGTTAATTATTTTTAATCCATCAATAAAGATAACGAAGTACATGGCAAACTTCCCAAATGTCTGAGACGACAGACTTCCAACGTAGGCTTTTGCCTCACCATCGCAATGTTTATTGTTTATCTCTAAGATCTTTTAACGTAGACCCTTTTAAAATACAGGCGAAGTAAAAAGTTCTTGACTAATATATGCTGTTTTATGTTACCATATAAGATTTTAACTGAACACCTCACTTTGTGATGACTCTTTACCACAAACCTCACATCACCCTCCCCAACAAACGTTTTTTTTTTTTATTCTATGATTTTATTTACTTGTACCATGTTTGCCGTTACGTTACTGTAAGATGTAGAAAAAGAAACCGATTCATTTTGACATCTGGGCTGTGAGTGTTTGCCATTCAGTTCTCCTGAATGTTTTATGGCTATCCGGTGTATATCCATTCACCAACAAACCTTTTAAAGGCGATAGATGTAGGGGTTTCTTCGTTGTTACGCTGTCACTTCGACATTAAACATGCCTGCTATGTAAATTATATAAACTGATTTCATCCTAAGATCTCAGTTTATTTCGAATATATATAACGAGATTCACATGTAAACCTAGACGATTAGTGTGCATGAATCCTTTATAATAATACCTACATAATAACTACTTGTTTAAAATTGCACAATTAGTGTGTCCTCTAAACAGGACAAATACATAATCATCTTATTTCGCAACATTTCCAATGCAAAACTAATAGGCGCTATTGGTAAGTTGGATAGTCACGATATTCACAATATATTATAAGAGAATGTAGTTCGCAGTGTAGCCCGCTGCTTAGCAAAGGCAACTTTTTTTATCAAAATAATGTGTTTTAGTTTTTACTTTTTTAAAATAATAATATGTCTCAAACGATGACTTGTCAGGTTTACATTTCAACGTTAGTTGGACATAGAATCACTATCTTTGTGCAAATCGTATTGCAACGCTTTCAAAGGTGTACTCGGTCTATTCAGGGCATATATTTTCTTTTATCCTCTTACAGAGTTGTATATTATTTCATACTAAATACAATCGTTTCAGTGTGTGTGTGTGTGTGTGTGTGTGTGTGTGTGTGTGTGTGTTTATTTAAATTTAAGGTAAACCACACTAGTGATATACTGGAGCAATTTATATCCGTTTAATATCGTTTCGAAGATAATATTGTTTTCGGAAAAAGACGAACGAAAACGCATACTTAGATTACTCGACTCGTAGTATTCAACAGCGATTGACAATTTTGATCTTTTCTGACGTGTTTAAATGCTGTTAAGCGTTTTTACATAAAATGTTTTTGGTAATTTATATTTGTTTGTTAAAATTCCTCTACGTATATTGGACTGTGTGCCTACAATGTTACATACAAAATACAGTTGAAAGATATGGATGATGTTAAAAATAGAAAAGTAAAAAATATGTTGATGACTTAAAAATTGGAACGCTATTGGAACACGTTCTATGTCATACGGAACGATACATACAGTATGAAGATTGGAACAATTACAATATAATGCGGAACGATACATACAGTATGAAGATTGGAACAATTACAATATAATGCAGAACGATACATGCAATATGAAGATTGGAACAATTACAATATATTGCTGAACGATACATACAGTATGAAGATTGGAACAATTACAATATAATGCGGAACGATACATACAGTATGAAGATTGGAACAATTACAATATAATGCGGAACGATACATACAGTATGAAGATTGGAACAATTACAATATAATGCGGAACGATACATACAGTATGAAGATTGGAACAATTACAATATAATGCAGAACGATACATGCAATATGAAGATTGGAACAATTGCAATATATTGCTGAACGATACATACAGTATGAAGATTGGAACAATTACAATTTAATGCGGAACGATACATACAGTATAAAGATTGGAACAATTACAATATATTGCTGAAAGATATCACTGAATATATTTCGGAAAGATATGAGATATTGCTAAAATATAATCGAACAGTTACATTCTTGAGAAGTGTCCGTTGTCGAGCATCAAACCCGATATATGCGATATCTTAATGCATTTTTTTTTGTTATCGTCTGTGTTTGTTTCACAGTGGGCACTTATAGTCGTATTTACCATGTGAAATTCGAAACTTGCGAAAAATGTTGTTGCATTCGTGTCGTGTTTTTGTTGCTCAGTTCCTTTCTTTTGTACGAAAGTGAAAAGGAGAACAAGGAATTTGTAAAATTGGCAATTACACATTCTCGCAAAAGAAGAGTGAGTAAAATAATTTATATAGATGCGAGGGGGAGGCGGAGAAAAAAGGAGAGAAATTGATAACAGATGACATAAATGTTTAAGATAGAGAAGTGGGCAACTTATTTCTTTATTACTGCAAATCAAAAACATGTCTTGATTCGAGATCGGAAGACCATCGCAGACAGTTTGACAGTATAAGAAGAAAATAAATGTTGTTCCATAATAAAATAGTTACAGAACAGGGCAACATTCATTTTGTATTATGTATACACAGTGTAATATAGATAAAATGTAAATATATTAAACATGCAGTATTTACACATGTTCCGTATTAACTTTAAAATAGAACCCTATACAAAATTTCAGATAAACTCGATAACCTGTTCTAATTTGTTACATCTACAGGCGTGAACCCAAACTGTACAGCTTAGCATTAGATGTAACATTATATATTTGATTATAATATTTCTTCACTTTCAATTGATGAGTTACAGTTATTAATATGAATGGATATGTTTGAGCCATGCTATGAATCTGCTGTAATGAACTAGAAAAGTGGATTTGGCAACAGTTCACCAGTCAGCGAAATTAATCAGTTACCCTTTGAAATCTGTATCTGCTGTCGCTTACTTACAGTTTTCCTTGGTGACAGGTTGTCTGCTAACTTCAATGTGGGTGTCCAGTCTAGGTTAACTATTATATAGGCTTGCAGCTTCCCTTGAAATAAATAATAATGAAAAAAACTTAGCAGGCAATATCTTTATCTTCAGCATCATTACTGTCTTTCTTAGTGAGGTTTATTCTGACTGCATAAAGCTATGTAATACAATAAAAAATAGCAGCTAACTCAGTTATTGTCAACACTCTCTCAAAAATCAAAACATTTATGATAACTGTAAACAAGAAATCACTGACACGTTTGTGGTTCAGTTTCAGAGCATTTTATACTATGTTATTTAAATAAACTGTTCACAACAGCAGTATTATTTAATGGATACATTCGAGTGTAAAGCTCACTACTAATAAGGTCAAAGTCAGCATTGATTATGTTTACAAGGGCTTCAAAAAGTAAAGACGTGTAGGTAGTCCAGTCTGATTCCGAGTTGCCCGGGTGTGTGACGTCAATTATTCTACAGAGTTAAGAAAAACAATGGAATTTATAATTAAACGTTAGGCAATAAGTGAAATTCAGGCTCTCAGGCTGCATGATTATTATGATTTATTGTTTTATAATGTGCGGTAAGACAGATTGTTTACTATTGAGACTTAACTATACTGTTGTTATTTTGTTGGTGTAGGTGGTTTTCTAAAATTCGATTATTTCTTTCGTATATTTTACATTTCACTTTAGACACGTTTGGAATATTACGTCATGGCATTGTATGACATCATTAAAATGATCTTATTATATATCAGCGCTTTGGCTTTTTTATTTGTTCTTATTATATGTCAGCTCTTGGGCTGTTTTATTTCAAACTACTCTCTCATTTGATTTTTTTAGGTTGCCGAGACTTTTATCTACTGTACATACTGTACATATGTTGATAGTTTTTTTTTTATTGCAGGATATTATGTATGTATATAAGTTAATTGTATCTCTTTAAACTCCCGATGTTGGTGCTTTCTGTTAGTTGTTCCACTTTGATGGGATATTTTTAACATTGTTTGTTTGATAGAAAAACCTTCAGGAAGTGCGAGGTTGGAGCGCTCCAAAAACTAGGTTTAAGCACCCTAGCCGGTCCTTTACCGACCGGCCGTTCCAAGGCGGTATATGATGTTTTTTTCTTTTTTTGTATGTTATGTCTCGTCTCTGTGTTTTTTGTCACATTTACATTTACCCTGTTTGCCTTTGTCTATTGGTAGATACAATTTAAATATCTGTGAAAATTTTGATAGGACCTTTTCTTTTTTTACCTATTGAAAATAGAATTACTGTTATATTAAATGCATTATATAATGTTTTTATGCAAATGCAACAAAAAAGTGTAATTCCAGACCATATATATTTTTAATTTAAGAACGCTTAGCCACATTTCATACGCGATTGCTTCAGGCAGGTATCAGAAATATTTACAAACAAAATTTCCTTTAGCGGGTTTATGGCTCTAGCTTATAAAATTAATTTGAAATACACATGACGAAGCAGCCATAAATAATTTGTGACAACTGAAGTAATATTCCAAATTACTAATTTTGCGTAGCTGTGTAAAAAGAATGTGTTACAAAGCGAGTGTAAAGGAAAGCAATCGTAAACACATTAACCCGATGTCTGAATAACGTGTTAGTCGATAACTATTTTAAGCTATCAATAAAGATAAGGAAGTGCATCGCAATCTTTCAAAATGCCTGAGACGACAGCCTATCAACGTAAGCCATTGCCTCACCATAATAAGGTTTATTTTTTATCTCTAGGATCTTTCAACGTTAGACCTTTTTAAATACAGGCGAAGTAAAAAGTTCTTGACTAATATATGCTGTTTAATGTTATAATATAATATTATAACTGAACACATAATTTTGTGATGACTCTTTACCACATCCTAACCTCACATCACCCTCCCCCATAAAAGTGTGTGTGTTTTTTTTATTTTATCTATGATTTAATTTACTACTATCACGTTTGCTGTTGCGTTTATGCAACCTGTAAATAAGAAGTCGATTCATTTTAACATCCGAGCTGTGACTGTTTGCAATTCTGTTTTCCTGAATGTTTCATGTTAATCCAGTCTAAGCACATAAGTGTATCCATTCGCCGTCATACCAGCGATACCAGTATGGGTTTCCTTTGTGTTTCCTTGTCACATTGACATTTAACATGCCTGCTACGTATAGTGTAAATGAGACTTAACTAATGTTTATGCTGAATTCATCTTAAGATCTTGGTTTATTTTTTATTTATGTGTATATCGAAAATGTTGAAACTCTAAAATGTCAGAACTTTAAGAAAAGGTCTTAATATGTGAATTCATAAGAAGAGTCTGCATGATTACTTTATAAGTATTCTTACATCTAGTTAAAACTGCACAATTAGTGTTTACTCTAGACAAGAGAGTCAACACGTCTAATGTTAAAAATTAAACATATCTTACTATTCCGAAGTCTAATGCTAATTGACCTCATACACATTTCATTTTATCACTTAACCAATATATGAATAGATGGAAGGGTTATCAATACGCTGAGAGTTACTACGCCATACTTTAAATATGGCACTGTTAAAGAAGCGCATCCATAAAAAGACAAGTCAATAGGTCATTTATTTACAGCTATCTCTTAGTTGCAAGTCTTATTCCTTTGTGTAGTTCTTAACAATATCTCACTTACTTCGTTCTTAAAGTGTCTAAAATGTAACGCAATCGCATTCAATTTGCATAGCAATTAGATGTGAATATATACGCGTATTCCTGAATGTAAAGTATTTTACCAGATTAAAGCATATTATATACACTTACCATTATTATTGCCCTAAAATTAAGAGATGCACAATATTTTATGCAATTATTTACGCATTATTCTACCTGAAATTGACTGTTTAAACGTTTATAAAATTTCATATTATATATTACCTCGTATGGTGAGTGCATTCTAAATAATATCATAGCAGATTTTTTAAACGCCTACAGAGAAAAACAGGGAACTTTTATTCACAAAGGTATAATTAAGAAATACTATATAGTGCCTAATATTACTGGAAACGATGTTGAAATTATGAATTTCAAATTAAATGTGCCTTACAAAGACTTGACTTAATATATCCTTTTAAGGAAGTAGTGATGTAAACGAATATGTCGTGTTATCACATGACGAACGAGCCCGAGCTCCGGTAATTACAAACGATGCAAAGCAATCATGTGCTTTATTGTTTCTGAAAGATTGCTAATAACGGCAGTTCTTTGTGTTCAAGCTAAAGTCAAGGACACATATCATGTTTTTGTTGCACTAAGAACCATGTTTGTTTGTTTTAATCTAATAAATAGTATTGCAAATTATTATGGACAAGTCTCAGCTGTACTTAATCAATTAACCTTCACTGGAGTTAAACAATCAAAAACAGAAATTCAATATAAAAACACACATTACGAACAGTAACCTACAATACTCAAACTCTGCAAGTTTTCCGAATATTCATATTGATTTGTTCACAAACGACTACACAGACTAAGCTTTATACGTAGCAGAGCAAGTAATTAAATTTGCAAGTTACACTGTTATAATATCTTCATATGTTTATCTCGCTACTGATTTGCACTCAGTGTCAATGTTGTTGTATTTTTTCTTTCGCTACTTCTTATTTTACTTACATTTTATTAATTTTTCATTTTAAGAAAAAGACGCCACTTTTTTATATGACGTCATAAATAAGCTTTAATTATTCATCGCTTGTGCTGTGTTACTTCAAAGAGCTCTCTCTTTAGGAATTGTTTTGTTGCAGGGTATTATACCTCGCAGAGATGTTGAACTATTTATTTTTGTTATCTTGTTTACATGTTGCTTTCTTTATTCAGTTATTTACTTCTGGGTCATGTGATATCTGTTAGTTGGCATACTTTGTTTGGATTCTTTTATTATTGGCCTGTCTTTCAGAAGAAATCACCGGGAAGTGCAATGTTGAAAATTTGAGCACATCAGACACCGTCCTTTTACGAAGATTCCAAGGATGTGACTCATTGATCTTGTAGAGCTCATGAGACATGAACAATCATAGTTAAATGAACAGGTATTAGGTTCTTGCACTGAATTACTGTACGTCCTACAGAAAGATATTTATAAAATAGGCTTGAAATGCAATGAATCGCTTTGCACCTGAGGGTGTTGCGTTCAAACCACACCAGGACAACACTGCCCAATAAAAATAGAACATACATTTATTATATTGTACATTTTGTTGAGCCTGAGATAATAAAAACTATGCTTCATTTTATTTTTCAAATTATTTCTTCTAACTGCATACGATATTTACAATAAGAATTCGGCGCCGTATGACCTATCAAGTGTCGGTGTGCCGTAAAACCAAAAAAAAACAACAAAAACAAACAATAAGAAAATTTGACATGATGTCACGTTTGCTCCTTTAGTTTTGCTTTAATGTCTTCTTGTCACTGTCCACTATGTCCATTTTGTATTATGTATTTATTTATTTATAAATGAAAACAAATGACAAAAAAATTGATATATATGTATTGAATGTAAGTGCATTTTACATTTGTAAAACTAGTACATGCATTTACCACAGTCAATGCTTGTGTAAAACTGTCTACTTCTCAAAGAATATATGAGGTAGCTTCACACACACACACACACACACACACACACACACACACACACACACACACACACACACACACACACACACAATACTTAAAAACAAATGTACTGAATATTGTGCATTACAAACATAAAGCAGACCTGAATTACAATATCAAGTATCAATGGTGCAAAACAAATAATTTATTTTTTTCTGCTTTTTGTATTTTCTAAATCAACGATGCAAGATGCAACGAGGATGTAAGTATGAAATACAGATTTCGCACTGGCTTACATTGGTCATTCAAGGCATATTATGAAACAGGAATTAATTGTAGTTATTATAAATTTAACTTAACTCTTAAGTCTATCTCGAAATGATTAGGTCTGATTTCACCCAATTGGGGCACACCCTATAGCATCCCGTAGCCTGTTATTACATCTTGCAGCGGTACTGCCGGCTGGTCTAACGATTAACTCCAATCTGTAAGATTTCATTTACGCAATGATTCTAGATGGCAGTATTTTAGTATTGTGTAAAGCAGGGTTTATTGGAAAACCTTGTGTCCTTGTTTTCATTATAACTGGTCGGATATGGAAAAGGACAGCTGTCGGTAAATTACTTACTAGGTCACTGGCAGGTCAATTTCTTGTTTAAATATTGAATAACATGAAACGCACACTCAATGCTGTAGCCTAACTCTACCTAAATTATGAACTCTCCCATTGACGATTTCTTCTCGAATGTTTGCTATTTGGACACCCAACAATATGGAAAAAATGATTTTTAATTGGACATGAAAAAAGGTGATAAACGAATACTTATACAACTGCCTGACATCGTTGCAGCCAGGAGGAATTAGCACCACAACATTAATTCGAATGTATGGTAAGTTGTGTTGGTTGGACTGGTTAAAATCGGGATTGTTCCAAATATGTAGTATTATTAACGTTTGTCGAGAAACTTTGTCATTTAACTTTGTTTTCCTTGGCATCCTATATAAAATTATTGTACGTATGACGAACATACATGTACAAACAGTATATATTGAGGACAACTTTAAATCACGAAAATCAATATTTCCAACTAAACATTAATTTTTAACTGCATCGAAAATAATATCATTTCACTACCTTGCCGATTTGCATCAAGAACCACAGTTTAACCAAGAATTCGTAAGTAAACAATTAAAATGTATTACATTTACACACTTTTTTATAATTCTTTTATTATGATTTCCATGTACATGTATGTTAATCGTACATAGTTAAAGCACAGCGGTTTAAACGTAACATGCCATGCGCACGACACTCAATGTTTCTCTTTATTTTATTAAATCATACAATTAAAGACATATTCCTGTTGATCCTCAATTCACTGACACGAATTAAACGAATCCAAGTCAATAACAATTTTTAAACCGTCCTGTTTATGTAGCAATGTCGCAAATTCACAACATATATAAGGTTGGCAAAATGTTTTGAACTTTGCAGATAACGTAGCAAGAAGTCATTTTGCTTTCCCTTTTGTACAGGACAAAAAGATAAAAGGTGTAAACAGCCCCAGAGACCACACTGGCATTTCAGTTATCCTTCACTTTTCTGTTATCAGAATATCGTAAAAAGCTATATTTTATAAATAGTAGTTATGTACTCTTAAGAGAATGAACAATTTTCTTTCTAATGCCAGAGTGCACTCTATTTGTTGTACTCCGTTATAGAGGTTGCATATGAAAACAAAGAAACGAGTACAACATTTTTACATTGATTAATCTCTTCATTTTTGATTTTATTAATTGCATGCTAAAATGCATTTAGGCAAAAATCAATGCATGACCAGATGAACAGTCAAAACGAACTGGAAGGCTTATGAGTCTTAAATAAACAACTATTGAACTTGGCAGAGAGGATGTTTGAGTTTTCTTGCGTGTTTTCATAGTCTTAGTGAAGCTTCTGTCTTCTAACTGGTATTAAAAGTGAAAAGGTTAAATTCTGAAAATACCGGGTTATATAATAGATACATTGAATTCACAAAACAGTATTGTGAATTTGCTGATTTGATAATTACCCCGAGTAATGCAATTATGGAGAGGTGGGTGTGGCCACCTCGGATATCTGTTAAAAGATGTTCGTTTCCGCTTGTATTGATATAATTGGTATTTTACGAAACAGTTACGAAACTTCACGTACTTCTTTTTCTGGATTATGTTTACATGAACATCAACGTTTGTATTAGTGACTGATAATTTAAATCATTCTTGGTAAACGCGTGCCGATTGTTTCTAAAGTTGTGAAATATAAAAGGATGGTACAATAACAATACTCAAATCCAGCACTGCGTTGGGCTGAAGGTTAATCTAGTACTTGTTACTTAATACTTGTTCATGTGTATCATGTTTGATAACCTAACGCCTGTCACAATATTTATTATTTCTCTGTAATATAGTAAAAAGTTACTTCGCAAAAGTAATTTCTTCTATAAATACACAACATTGGAAAGCATTTTGTGTCATTCTCTTTTACTTATTTAGTAGAGCCTAAATGAGAGCTTACATATTTTAATAAAATTTAAGCTTCCTTAAGCTATTTACCACCAAAATGTGCTTATAATGGGGATCTTCTATACTATTTTTGCTTTCTTTTTTCGTAAAAATTATTTAATCTTTTTAAAAATTAACATATAATTATCGACGACTACTTAAATTTGAAGGGAAATCGGGAAAAAGAGAACAGATACTTAGTGCGAGAGGCAAATTCATTGCTACGATTGTTTGCTGGAAGTAAAGCAAATGATGTCTACAGAACCAATTTTCATTGTGGATAAAGGATGCTATTTGTCTGTTAAACATTAATTAACCAAGGACAGAAGCAGACTTTTAATGTTTCAGTTATTCACCTTACCCGATACTTGAGCAGTACTTTAAATACGACCTTGAAACACGTGATTGGTGTTATCAGCCACCAAGATATGTCATATATTCTTACTTCGAATCGTCCGTAACAAAGTCCGTTCTTTAAGCTGGAATACTTACGATTATGTATGGCTTATAACCTATAGAAGCGTCCACCAAAGCAATTTCTACTCATAAACGAATGTTGTTTTAAAGAAAACCACTTTCAGTTTATTAGTTTACTGAAATTCAATTAAAGCGATACAACATTTAGATCATAAATACATGAATAATAATAATAAATATACTAACTTTTTCTATATATTCTGCAGAATAAACAATTTGTAGTGTTTCTTTTTTCAAATGCTTATAATGCTTTTTATTGAAATGATGTGTGTAGTTCTCTATTTACTGTATATATGGTAAACTATAGCATTAACTTTTAAAATATATTGATGTAAATATAAAAACACTGATGATTGCTCACTGAAACATATTTACATTTCGGGATAATCTGAACAAGACATTAGCTTTCAGACCTCTCCCTTTCTGAATAAACTGAAGGAAATGTTGCCTTAAACTTTGTAGGCAGACTATAATAAATATAAATACAGACGATCTGTTAACATTAAGAATATCATTAGAATTGTCTCCCTTTCATTATTTGCATACAAACTGCCAGAACTGAAGAAACAGTTGAATAGAAAAGTTAATTATCAACTATGATTGCTATGTAGAGTTGAAAACTTAAAACTTGCTTGCCAATTCAAGGATGTGAAATATTACTAGGCGTCCAGTGGCGATAGTTAAATCTATGCGGCTGGAGGAAGTGTTTGTTTTTTCAATTTATGAACAAAAAGGGCAGCAGTTATTCCGTCCGTATGATTTCATGTATTTATTTATGTATTCATAAACAACACACATTAAATGTTTACACATATTATCCATAATTTGAAGAAATATTGTATAACTTTCTCATAGTGTTTTGAGAAATTAGATACCAACATATATTGTTGAAAAACAGAATATCCATGCTAATGTATCGCCATATCAGATAATATAAGCATAACATTGCGTAGTTCATCTTAAGTTCATCTTCACATGGGCAGGACGCTACAACCAATTTGAATTTTTCTCTGGTCATTTTTGTCTTGATTAAAAAAAGCATTACTTTTATAATCTACTATTTTGAGTAGTTCATCTTATATAAATAATACTGTCCGTTCATCTAAATGTCACGTGGACATAAACTTTCAATAAAAGAAATATTATCCTTTAACGACGTAATGGCTCATCAGAGAAAACGTCAGCGCTTAGACATTTTTTATTCAAATGGATCGATTTTTGTTACATTGCTTGCGTTGGAGAGCCATATTGCCGACGACGTTAAATGTTGGGTTTGCTTTTTTTTGTTTTGTTAAATAAATCATCAAAGGTTTGTTCTTACTTTTTCATTTGGTTTGCATGTGAATACCTTTGTCCAGTTTCGTCATGCAATTTCAGTCATAGAATGTGAAGTATTAACGAACTACTGTGATAATAACGCTGCTACGTTTTAAGACTAAAATACGAAATAGGCAATAGGGTAACCAAATCTTATTATAACTAGGGGTAAAACACACAGCCGAGTGTTCCCCGTGACGCGCAGTGATTATTCTGTAAACTTTGAATGTACATGTAAAATTCAGCTATTTATTCTCTTAAAGCAAAGATACACTTTTAAAATGTACATCCTAAAATTATTGACTTTTACCTTAGTGCTATCATAGTGTAGTGTGAACGTGATTGAGCTTTGAGTGTTAAATTTAATGCACGGCTAATGCTTTGAAAATTCCATCTTCTTGACGTTGTAGAAACCAACATGAGTAGAAAACGAGTCAACGCACGTAATGTTGTGAAGTTGTAAATGATGTTTTCACTTATTCAACTTTCTTTTATGTGCGACTTGTGGTTGAAGCTTCTCATTCATACATTTGCCAAAATCCCCGCAGCATTTAAGACACATTGACCTGAATAATATGATATCCTATCCTATTTAAATGAGCGTATTGCTCGTATTTTAACAACATACTGTAAAATAACACGATTTACCAATTAAAACCATTATTGTTTTTCTATGTCAGTATGTCGAGAGACATTGGATTCAACTAGATACTACAATATGCGTATTTTTTTCTCGGCTGATGATATATCACGTATGTGTTAAACATAAAAAGTATTTCATTGAGATTCATTTATTTCATAAAAAGTTTCATTGAGATTTATAGTTTGAATCGCTGACGACATTGAAAAAACAAATGCAAATTAAATCCTCAGTTGTTCACGAATACTGCTCTAATGGAAAAGGGAAATCCATATTTGATTTGTTTTTTCCTTACATCGAATGAATTTATTTAATGGCTTATTGTCATTTCCCTTTAAATTAAACCTTATTATCACTCATTCTTATTGTCCGTTGTTGCTACATGTAGTTTGACATGGACTCATGTTTATTATCTTCGGGTTCTACCTTTTAGATTTTAGGTGACATGAAATAATTTTACACTAATTGATTTTTTTTTTTTAAATTCAATTGGACACAGTGGCATTTAACATGAGCGTCACAAGTAAACAGCATTCATAAACGACGTGCTTCATGACATATTTTCAAGTATTTAAAGGTTTGAGGTGTCGATGTCTTATATTATATTCTCCTTGTATATTCTTCTGTGTGCAACGTGCGTACCTACGCACAATCGGACACCATCTTTACAATTAAGCCAATTCATACTCATCAGATCTCGCGAGGTATTAGATTAAATATACAGTAAAACTTAAACTGATATTAACGAGCTAGAAAGTCCTGTATATTTTATCTGGTTTACATACCGGCTAAACATTTATAACGATAATGAAAAGGTGCTAATAACCGTTTGTTTTGTAGCAATGTCATGGACAATCTAGCCTCCTGGAAAAAAAGGAACCGTTGTGCCATTGCTTTTCACACACACACACACACACACACACACACACACCCGTACGCACGCACGCACGCACGCACACACACACACACACACACACACATATATATATATATATATATATATATATATATATATATATATATATATATATATGGGACAGTATTGTTTGTAACAAATAATGTAATTAAACGTCGGTGCCAATGTCTCTCCTTGCAGAGAAAGTCGACGGGAAGACGTATCTCTTACCCGCTGTCGCATTGGACATACTAGAATTATTCATTCATATCTTTTAAAAAGAGGAGTTCAACCTGTATGTGTTCCTTGCCAGGAACCACTGACAGTCAACCATATTTTATTACAGTGTATCGACACAGACCAAATACGGTGGAAGTATTTTAATGTCAATAACATGTTCGAACTATTTAGGACAGCGTCGGATTCTAAACTTGTTTGCTTCTTGAACGAGACACTTCTTCTTAATAAGTTATAAATTTTAAACTGTTTATTTACCAACCGTTACTACTTTTTTAAACCGTTTGATGTGTTGACTTATTTCCAATTATAATTCTTTTTTTAACCTGATAGTTTTTGTATTTTTCTATATTTTACCGACATAGTTTAGTTTTAACATGATTATACTCTGTTCACATTTAACTTTGTATTCGGCGCCATATGATCTGTTAAGTGTCGGTGTGCCGTAAAACCCAAATTAACAAATAAATAAATATTCTGTGTCATTCTACGCCCAAAGTCAACTTAAATAAACTTGCATTAGAAATAAGAAAATTGATGCCGCAATCTGAGTGTAGTTCAGAAATGGGAAGAAATAGATGGCTGTTCTATTGCTAGCGTCAATGAATTAATAGGATCTGTCACATCCCAGGAGATCTTTGGCAACATTGTTAAGGTAATGGAAACCGCATATGGGTTGAAGCAAAGAGGGTTTTTAGTTTGCCAAATTTCTTAGCTTCTTTACTCAGATCACTAAGTACCGACATAACGAAGTCAAGCACCAACAAACATTACTTAAATGGTTAATCGTTGTATAATAATGAAAAGGATGGGCAAGCACAACAACTTCCGATCAGATATGGTTCGCGTCAACACTTAAACACATGCGAACCTGTGGGCCAAGATAAGTAGAAGTAAAGCCCGGACATTCAGTTGGAACATTATTATTGTCCTACATGTTTAGTAGAAAGAAATAATGAGAAACACCTCTCCCTTATGGCTACAATATATAGTGTACGTGTCCATGTCCGTGTATATTATATTATTTAAAGAATGTGCACTTTATATATGGCGTATGACGTCACTGCAGTATTTCATCGAGTTTCTATATTTACAATTGATTGTCTGCGAAAAGAAACTTTCAGAAATATGAGGTTAAAGAGCTCTTCACATTAAGTTAAATCACTCCAGTCGATCTTTGCTGAGTTACGTTACAAGGCGGTAACTGTTGATTTTCCTTTGTTGTTTGTTGTGTGTTTCGTATCTGTGTTCCTTCACATAACATTAAATGTTTTTTGCCTTTGTTTAGAGGTAGTTTAAATTTTAAATATTTGTTATGATTTTCATAGTACCTTTTCTTGTCTTGTATTTGAGTTCGTATTTGCTTTTATCATATATGTACTGTGTATCAAAATATCCTCAATATGGCCATGAACGTCCGTGTATTTGTGATTCCTAAAAAGTGTAGTATGAGAGCAGGGAACTTATCCGTAGTATCAAACACCCCGCATGCATAAAACACTGTTAGTACTATAGGATGGACGCTCTGATTTGCAAATAGACGGGACCTTTCAGCGTATGTAAAACAAGAGGAATGGTTTAGTGGGCGGTCGGTCCCCGGACGTCGAGACGTCAAAAATATAACGACACTGGGCTTTCTATCAATAACCTAAATACCATTTCAATTTAAAAACAACACCCATTGGAAATAGTATAATAAAGATGCTTCCTTTACCCAACAGTAGATCTTGTACTTACTCAGGAAGTGGTCTGCACAGGAGCATCCTTACTACCACTCTAACAGTTAAGTGGTTTTTGCGTTGGTCCGTGCAGAATATTTACATTGTAAAAAAGATATTTCGGTCCATAACCTGACCCGCTGGCCTGACCGCGCTCGCTGTCAATGGCCACTACTCTAGTGGCCTCAGCCTATGAAGGTCAGTTTAGCAGATAGGAATTTGGTAATATGTGATACAGTTTAAATGTTAATGTACGATGCAATTCCCATATAACCTTGTTATGTGTTACGTATTCATGACCACAACAATGTTACCTGTGCAATGATGCGGTCGCATGTAATCTGCCTGTGCATGTAATCTATGTTGTCATTCAATTTATTGTTGCGTGTATTTTCCTCTGATGGATATTTGACTTTGGTTTCTAAATTGCATCTTTATTTGGACAGGACGCTACAATGATTTACACTTTCCGTTCAGCGAATTTTGTCCTTGGTTTCAATTTTATGTCGGAAAATTAACTGTATCTGTTTTAACTCCCGATGCAGGTGCTTACTGTTAGTTGTTTCACTTTGACGGGATTTTTTTATTTACACTCTTTGCTTGATAGAAATCCCTTCAGGAAGTGCGAGGTTGTAGTGCTTCACAAACCAGGTTTAACCACACCAGTCGGTCCTTTTTCCGACTGACCGTTCCAAGGCGGTAACTGATAGTTCTTCTTTTTGTGTGTTATGTCTCGTCTCTGTGTTTCGTCACATTTACATTTACCCTGCTTGCCTTTGTCTGGATGAAGATTAAATTTTAATATATGTGGAAACTTTGATAGGACCTTTTCCTATTTACCTATTGATCAGCTCTGTGAAGATACGATATAATACAAACGTTTCACACGAAAGCCAATACAGATATGTTATTATATGTGACAAGTAACTGTCTTGACAGAGATGATCTAGTTAAAAACAAGAGCATCTGACTTATTTTTCATATAATGAAACATGGATGGCAATCGATCAAAACGAAGACGAACATATTTATACAACGTCCACGCCTTTATTATATAAACTTTATAAACTGCGTATATATTATATTGACAGTATTATACTTTATACACTTTCATTTTAAACAAACTTCTTTGCAAATATAATAAATATCAATCGTAACAGAAGATATAGTCTATTAAAATATAATATTTCTTACTGTTCACATAAACTTTTCCCCTCACTGAGACAGATCGTTGCATCCCACACTTTAAATCTTTTACTAACCGATAACCAAGTGGCAAACAAGTAATTAAGCCTAACGTCGGTGCCAATGTTTCTGCTTGCAGAGATAGTAGACGGGAAGACGTAGCTCTTACCCGCTGTCGCATTGGACATACTAAATAAACTCATTAATATCTTTTAAAAAGAGAAGTTCAACCTGTATGTGTTCCTTGCCAGGAACCACTGATAGTCAACCATATTTTATTACAGCGTATCGACACAGACCACATACGGTCGAAGTATGTTAATGTCAATAACATGTACGAACTGTTTAGGACAGTGTCGGATTCTAAACTATTTGCTTCTTAAACAAGATTAGTATTCTTAATTAGTATTTACCAATCGTCATACTTTTTAAACCGTTTTATGTGTTGACCTGTTTTCAATTATAATTTATTTTTTTAACCTGATTGTTTTTATATTTATCTATATTTTACTTGCGTAGTGTGGTTTAACCTGACTATGTCCTTTTCATATTTAACTTTGTATTCGGCGCCGTATGACCTGTTAAGCGTCGGTGTGCCGTCAAACCCAAATAAACAATATATAAGAAAATATCTCTGACAACCATGAAATAGAGAAATTTTCTATCATACCATTTAAAAGTTAATGTACATGCAATGTTTTTCATAGTATATATGCTAATACAACAACACATTTATAGACATTACAGAATAGACATCTTGACATTTCATCATAGTGCCGGTTGATTCAGTCGATTTATTAATACGTGTTTCCATAAGTTTATCGTTTGCGAAACAAAACAAAGCTTGTTCCAATATTGGCCGTGATCTTGTGTTTCAGAACAGCGAAAGTAAATAACACCATTAAAACATCTAAAATAACATTTATCCATCTATGTTTATTTACGGTCTCCTTCAATGCACGATTTCAATTAACATTAAAAGGAATTACATATGCCTTAAACATGATGTCTGACGTAATTATGTCAGGTTAAAACCGAAAGTTATGATAATGCCCAACCACATCCATAAAATCTGTGTGTATTGCAAGCGAGTTTTAAGAGTTGAAAAAGAAGGACGACAAACTTTTGACATTTGATCAGTGTCAGCACCTGCGTTTATTCCTTAAATGTCTAGAATATACCGTTTTAACCACACCACCACTTTTGCAGTTATCAAAGTTATAAACTATATATTTTCTGAAAGATTTCTACTACAAGGGTAAAACAACAGCCAACACGATATGAACTGTGTTAACATCAGATAAGAAAAACAAATTGCACATTGTCTCCAGACAAGAAAAGGTAATGCTGAATATCTTAATGAGTGTAGTTTTAGCAACCCAGTCGTTCCATATAGCCGACTGACCGTTCCAAGGCGGTAACTGTCGGGTTTGCTCTTATTGTTAAATGACTCATCACAGATTTGTTCTCACTCTTACATTTGGCGTGCATGTGAATACCTTGGTCCTGTGTCTTTTCAATTTTTGAATATGTTTCAATGCCCAAAGGACTTTGTCTTATATATTCTTATTCATGATCACAACAGTGTTATTTGTGCAGTGTGTGTTTGCAAAATGACGAAAGAAGTAAACATTCTAGGGAGAGGCAAAAGTCTTTCATCAATTATAAAGGAATCGGCAGTAGATTGTTTGCGACGAGGATATTCGGTGTCAGCCACCGGGAGGGAAATTGCAGACACAAAACTACCCTAAAAACAGCGCCTGCACACAATACTCAAAATTCAGGAAGTGCAGTATTGAGAAGATGCCTATATAAAGAACATCAGGATGGAAAGAATGCCATTCGACGAAAATCCACCCACAGACCCGTTACAAGGAAGCACACAAGTCTCTAAGTGAACATAAGTGCATACCTGCTACAGACGATATCTCTGTTATCCAAACACTGATCCTAAATAAACGAAAATGAGTTCACAAACAGAATTGTAACTCTGTCACAATTTTGTTGTCCAAACACTGAATCACCGAAGATAGTCAAATAAAGCACAAATTAAAATCACAGCTCTCTAAACCGTTTAAGAAGAAATATATCTTTTTGAACCAAACATAGGACGAAAAAATATTGTGGTTATTCCGTACGATTTAAATACCATCGAAGTTTTAATTGTTTAACGAGAAATCTCACGTTGATTATTTTGATGGGATATAAGTTATTTTGACGAATTTGTCAATATGACGTTATTTTAACACCTTAACCCAAAGCCTTTACCTGACCTACTTGACCTACTCCTGAAAAGTAATTTCTCTGTGACCTGTTAATCCGCAAAAAAAGCGTAATGGTGAAACGATCTTAGAGTTCGGACGATTACACACTCAATTTATTAAAAACTTTATAAAAAACGTTATATTATCGGATTATTCGTAGTTTTCATATACATATTAATGAGTTCAAACGCACACGTTTGCGACAAGGATTCTTATTTGGAATTTAATCAATGAAAAATGAAAGCCGTTAACGCAGATTCTCTGACATTTGCCCCTTGGATAATTGCCCCCGGGACGTCTGCCCACCCGCCCCTGTAAGTGCAGACCGGACGTTTACCCCCCCCCCCCCCCCCTTTTTAAATATAAAGGCCCAGCGTTTGCCCCCCACCCCCACTGCCAAAATGAAAAGGCGAATGTTTAACCCCCTCCGATATTTGTTATATGGCGGACTTTAGTTTTAACGTCTCGCTGACAGTAACGTGTAATATCCAAGAATGTAAGGAAAGTATTACTCACTAGTCACATTTCATCGTTAAAATGATTATCTCATATAAACATGAACACATCCCGTTTTGCCGAAAACCGGCACATGCATAAAGTCGCATGAAACAACTTTCTTAGAAAACAAGTGTGTGTTGTTGTTGTTTTTTCGGTTTGCACATATTAGCGCCAATTAACGGCTGTTAACAACATTGTTAACGCACTTAAAACATAGAGTCGCTAATTAAATCACTTCAATTTTTAATTTCTCCAAGGTTGTAACAAATAAATAAATGCCGTGTAATTTCTTTCTGGCGCGGAGGGCCATCTGGCCCACACTGCAACATCAAAGAAAATTCTGGGAAACAATCGCAGGTATCTATCATTTGAAGTCGCCGAAAAGAAATATTTTTGTTTCAAATTGCCCGACCCATTATTTCTCTCAATACTGTGTAACATGATATCGATTGATAGTTGTCTTCAAGCTGCCATTTAGAAGATAGAGAGGGTGTGAACGTTGGGTTCTGTTGAGAGATTAAAAATGAAAAGTACACGTGAACGGCGTGTGCGATGAAAAAATGAGCAACCTTATTGACAATTTACCTTCGCCAAAACACTGCGGTAACACTTCCTGTCCACTAGACAAACAAGGTGTCATAAAACTGCCAATTAGCTTAATTAGTTGGGGTGTCCGCTCATGTCTTAAAATTGGGGATTGAATTAGAGTAGAACTTTATGATGGTATGAAAGGGACCCACGCGCATGGAGAAGCATAATAAAACTTTACAAAACGACATATTTTAAATTGATACATTTCCATCCTTAAATGGGTACAAAAATTAAGTACCCGGTAGGGCCAACTTTAGACCACATTTTGGCATAGAACATTGAAGCCATGAATGGGAAAATGAGCCGTAGCCAGGCGTGTAGACCTTTCTTCAAATAGTTGCAAGTCAAGTCAAAAGTTTTACGCAGATTTTTAATCGCGGTCCACGAATTCCGATTAATCATTTATACGTAATAGCGCATTGTCGAACTATGCATTTAGTAAAAGGAATTTTGACACCATTGTCCAAATTTACAACATTGTTTTTTATAAGATATATAAAAATTAAGATTAGAAGCATAATAAACTTTGCTTGACAAAGAGGCAAGATAAAATAAAGTACATATACATACCCATGTAACTAAAGTAATGATGATGGAAATGACGGTGATGCTGCTGCTGCTGCTTCTGCTGATAATGATGACGGTGATACCGATGCTATTTATGATTATAATATAACTGGTAATAACGGTTACGGTGATGCTGATGCTCATGACGATTATGACGTAAATCGTGATGGCGGTGATGCTGCCGCTGATGATGATGATTAGTGGTGATTATACAGGTAACATAAGATCATGATGATGATCATATGTGATCAGGTGAATTTAATGCCGGTAATGATGATTATTGTTTTATATATTTATCATGTAAATGGATGTGATATAAGTTCTTTTTTTACGTATGTTTTTCATTTAACTGTCAATCGATGATTGTATACGTGCACTATTTGTCAATTTGGTTATTCAGTCGTTGAACTTTAGGATCATACCAGTCATTGGCTGTGAGTGCCGGGGAGGATGTAGTTGGTTCTTGATTGGGTCACACCTTGCAATAATGCAGAGCATTGTTTTTTCTTTTATGTTTAGTTGTTTTACTTTTTGTGTTTTATAAGATGTGTTACTTTCTTTTGGCTGACGTTTAATGTCATTAAGTATCTTTAATTTGTATCACGCAATGCATTCTTTGTAAATGAAAACTATTTTAAGCAAGTGTGTTTTCACAAAAAAATTATAGGCGTAGTTGATCCGGGAAGGGACCATGCAGCTACAAATCAATTAGCGAATATTCAAACTCAGGTAATGCTGCGACATTGCGCGCGCATGCGTGTAATGTCAGCTGAGTACACACGATCTTCATATGCAAAACGACTAATGTTTATCCAAGGCGGATGTTAAGATATTCAATGGAATTAATTTAAACATCAGTTTTGACAGAAAAGCAATTTTATAGTTAAATTGTGTGTTTTATCGAGCAGAGTGATTTAAGTGCAGTTTCTGTTTTGACGATACACGATGACTTGGACAACTTGTGCGGTTTCGGAACTGAAATGTACGAGTTTGATTAATACGATTTTTTAATAATAAGACAGATTTTTTTTATTATTTCATCCTGCAGATAACATATAAAAGCGCGTTTATGTTAAAAAAATTGATCAAGTTATTGTGTTTGTTCAAATTTATTTCACAAAGAAACGGTTGGAATGTTACTATAAATAATCGGGTGACCTAGAAACGTTTGAAGCGGTAGTGAAAATACATGGGTTGATGGATAGAAAAAAAGTTGCCACTTAAAAAAACCTACAATAATAATATTAGCTGAAATAGTATAAAAACAAAAACTCCCAAGCAATTTTCTACTAACTTTGACGTTAAAGACATTGCTTTTCACTTACTAGTAGCCAAAAGTTCTTATTTACGTCACAAATGCTGATCCATACTAGTTATTGTCTGAAGTGTTTACATTTTCTTTTCACATTTCGGTCACAATAACCGACAACCCGAAATAAATAAGACGCATTAAGTTGTGTAGGATAGTCTTAAATGAAGACCTTCAGTGCGGACAGAAGCCTATTAGAGAAATTTCACTATTATTAACTATTATTTCTTTCGTATGGATGTGACCCTTCAGAGAAAACTATAGTATAGTAGCTTGTCGAAAAACCGAATTTATGGGCAGCCAACAGGCTTCATGTATTTTCCTTTACTTTCTTTCCTATTAATTTTCTTGTTTTCTTTCCGTTTTTGCAATCCAGCAATCCAAATATATATAATCAAAAGGACTTCCGTGTAAACACAAAGAGTAATGATCATTTGGACATGAATTATACTACGTATATTTACATTAAGTGAGCTTCCCGCTATAATAACCTATATACAGAAAATGAACTCCCCACGTGCGTCTGTTTTGCGTGGGAGGAGCTTAAGTTTACTACCAAACGTCTTTATAAATGAACGTTGTATATACTGTGCATTTGTCTAATTGTGCTGATGATATATTTTCTAGAAGAGTCACTGTCAATATTTCACCACTAAAATAAGACCCATAATAAAATATATTTACGTACTCATCCTTTATATGAGGTGGCTTCCATCATTCAAAAGTATTCTACCCATGCTTTAAGACCTCATGTTGATAAAAAGTCCCAACACAAACATTTCATGAAAATCAAACACATAAATAAAGGGATTGATTTTATTGACTTACCTAGTATCTTTCTGAACAAAAACATCATCAATAAAATCCAAGTTTCTTCGAAAACCAAAAACAACCCCAAAGATTTGTTATAAATATAAAAAAACCCACTAGAAGTCATTTTTTAATTACAATGAAACTGAGGCAGACCTTAACATGAATGATCCTTCTCAAGATTCTTGTAACTGTTCAACTTCAAATTTCTGTTATTTACATTGGGACCATATTATTGCTGGGGATTTATACATCATCGATGAGTCTAAACTAAGAAAGTTATTCTTTAAGGACCCGAAATATCGCCTGCAAGATGAAATAGATCTTGACCTTTCTTGCAAAGAAATAGCTGATGCAATTCATCTGTTCACCGATCGCTGGTGTAAGAGAGAAAACACGGATACAGTAACACTAAATACTTGGAAGAAAGCCACTTTTAAGATAATCGCGTAACATTCCATCGCTCGAATCCTTCAAGTTTACCTAAGAAAGATTTTTATCACTTAAAACATCTAAAACAGTCCTTTCAGAATATTCACGATAAATGTGTACTTGTACCTGCAGACAAAGCTTCAAACAACATAATTTTTGTCAGACGACTATATTACTAAAATGTAATGAGTGCTGAGTTATCCATCACCAGTTCTTACACTAGGACCAACCTTGACTTTCAGACATTCATTGACAAACATAAACATATATTGCATAATTTCAATAAGAATAAAAAAAGAATCAAAACAAGTAAAATCTCCTTCACTGTACTGGATTCATAGCTTTTGCCAGCTCAAGCACCCCCACTCACATATCTAAACTACTTACGTCTTGCCTTACAGCCATTCGTAATCACATTGTTAAATATTGTGAAAAAAGTGTATGAAAATTCAGTAATTAACATTTTTTGGTCTATTAAAATTCTTTTGAAGTCGTACACAAGCTTCGTACTTTACGCTTCCATTGCTCTGCAGTTGATACCTAAGATTTCTCTACGCTGCACTCTTCTTTATCTCATGATTTAATTTAGACCAATTTTATTGCTCTTATTGAAAAGAACTTTTGCTCGAGAGCAACGTCAATATACGGTAGTTATGCATTTTTACCAACACTATCTTAAAATGTTTACTATGTAGACTTATGTGGATGTTTGTAAATCTCTATGTTTCCTTTTAGAAAATATTTACATAAAATGCGTGATACTTTCTATAGACCAGTAATTGGTATTCCTGTGGGAACCAAATTATAGAGGCTTTCAATTTAACGTCACGCTATCTTGACGATATTCTAACTATAGATAATCCTTTTTTTTCTCAAATGATCCATCTGATTCACCCTCCAGAACTTACCTTTAATAAAGCAAATAACTGACATTTAAATGCAGCATTTCTAGACATTGAGATCGCTATTTCCAATGACACTGTATATACTAAAACCTAAGACAAGAAAAATAATTTCAGGTTTAGTATTGTGAATTATCCATACCTTGACGGTGATTCACCTCGTGCTACCTCCTATGGTATTGACATAACACAACTTACATGATTTGCTCAAGTTTGTACTAAAGTAGAAGATTTCAATGCTAGAAACCGGCTTATTTCGACTTAACCGTTACAGCAAGGCTTTCTTTTTCACAAATTAGGAAAGGCATTTTCAAAATTGTTTCACCGCAATATTTTTTTTTACTTCTAAGTATAATGGCAGTATGAAAACACTTATGCAGAGGGCATAAGCCATCCTGCATTGTTTGGAAATGTTTTATACAAGTTAAAGAAAATCAAGAGTCTCAATTACTTTTCTGACCACTTTACAAAACTTATCAAAAAATGTATTGCAGACGGTTACAACTCGGGAATTCTTCGATCTAATGCATTGCTTGCAATTGTCCCTTTTAGAGTCAAGAACTTGCATTGCTTTTAAATTACACGATGACCGGACAGGTCGTTGAGACTATATGAAAACAGTGACTTAAAGCCATAATTTGACAGTCCCTGTTGAATTTTTTGTCTCATCATCTCTCCAGTTGGCCCTATATAGGTGAGGCAACTTAAGCAGTCTCCATGCCGTTTACGTGAGATTGCACAGTAGGTATAACATCGGAACTTTTTGTACCTTTATTATATAATATGCCAACTGCGGATAAACCCTCGGCTTTTTATGATATGTTATTTCATTAACTTATTAACTCTTAACAAAACTACATTTTATTTTGTTTGTTTAGGCTGTTTTCTAAATTTCTATTCGTATTTTTTATATTTCACTTTTGACATATGACGTCATGGCATTGTATGACGTCATTTAATTGTTCTTATGATATATCAGCACTTGGGCTGTTTCTCATTTGGAATTTCTAGGTGGCCGGGGCTTTTATTCACTTTACATACTGTTCATATGTTGATAGTTTATTTTATATAGTAGATATTATATATTTATGTATATAATTCATTGCATTTGTTTTAACTCCCGATGCAGATGCTTACTGTTAGTTGTTTCACTTTGACGGGATAGTTTTATTTACACTGTTTGTTGAATAGAAACACCTTCTGAAAGTGCAGGTTGGAGCGCTCCACAAACCAGATTTAAGCACCCTAGTCGGTCGGTCATTTTGCCGACTGACCGTCCCAATGCGGCTTTTAATATATATTTTTGCAATATGGTTTTATGTCTTGTCTCTGTGATTTTGTCACATTTATATTTACCCTGTTTGAATTTGACTAGAGATAGATTAGATTTAAATATCTGTAGAAAGTTTGATAGGATATTTTCTTTTTTACTTATTCATACTACCTTCTAGTAAAAGCTAACTCCCTTGTAACATATAAAACCCAAGACCATCAACTCCAAGTTTTTACCCTGACTGCCCGAAACAGAACCCAATCACCTAGAACGCCAGTTTTCACTTGCTTTTCTCCAGACCATTAGCTTACCGTCAAGCTTGAAATTGATTATCATCTCGTAGCTAAAAATCGCATATTCTACTTAAAATACCCCTTTTCTCTTATTTATATATATTAATTATTATTAATCTCTTAACAACCGAAATTGTAGCCATATTTCTTACTGAAAGCCGTTTCCAAACAAATATAAATTTCTCTGTACTGTTAAAATTTACAGCAATTTCAGAAAGGTGTTGTCGTTAGCCCAATTTTAAAACCTTAAAAACGATTAGCAACACTTATAAGACGCCTACATCCTTTTTTTTCTGTATATCCTCTTGCCCAAAACCACCTCAAAAACATTGGACTAATGGGTATACTTCTACCTAATCGGTTAATAAGAAAAGATCTTATAAGAATTACAACATATATTTAAATCTTAACTACCTCTAGACAAAGGCAAACGGGGTTAATGTAAAAGTGACAAAAAGCACTAACATGTGACATAAAACACAAAAATGAAAAACCAGCAGTTACCTCCTTGGAACGTCCAGTCAGCAAGAAGACCGACTAGGTAAACGCGCGGTACACAATTATTGATGTTGTAAAAGACTCGTTTTCATTTGACATATGTTGACCATGTTTACCCAATAAGAAACTAATCGTTGTCTGTAGAGCCGAATTCTCAAACAACAAACTTGATCTTGTGCACTGGCTTACTCACTTGACGTTTTTTCAAAATAATTTAAGGTCTTCCAGCTGACTTGCAAGGCGCGGTGATTATACCCAGATGTATTGTCTCAAGTCTTCTTCCACCAAAAAGCTGGACATGGCTTTAATGATCATAAATGGTCGCTGCAATATATAAAAAACAATAGTTTGACGTCCATTTAATAAAGAAGAATTACATTTTCAAACTCCATTTAAAACGGTACAAAATCATGAACTCTTTCTCGTGTCAAGATCGACAGTTATTTATTTTACTATTTCGCTACCCTACCCGTTCGCCCCCTATTCTCATAATCAAAGCTGGATTGTTATATTTTATTCGTAGATATGCTGACAAAATGAAAG
Organism: Sinonovacula constricta; assembly: GCA_007844125.1. Taxonomy (NCBI): domain Eukaryota; kingdom Metazoa; phylum Mollusca; class Bivalvia; order Cardiida; family Solecurtidae; genus Sinonovacula; species Sinonovacula constricta. Next base: position 45,490,600 of record CM017572.1, on the reverse strand, counting down.
GAAGCAAAACTGTTAAAAAGTTCATTTTAATTAACTCCCTTGTGCAGGAAAAATGATGGAGTGCCGAATACTTCGAGATGTAGTAATCTTTGTTTTTGGTCATGACATAACATGCTAGCTTGTAGGATGGAAGAAAAGATGTAACTGTTAAATGAATATATGGGATGGATGGGATTAGCCGGCATATTTGCCGATACTGCGCAGCGACATTTCTATCATAATAGCACAGGGGCACTTATAAGGTGCCCAGGGACTGAACCCGGCCGGTCCATTATACTGACACCGACGAGTCAGGCGTAATGCTGTCCCCTTAGCCCCGAGCGTTAGGATAATTTTCCTAAAATGCTTTATCGGGCACATGAGCCATTCTTTCAGTCTGTCTTCACCGCCATCAATAATACAATAAAAACGAAAAAATCCTTTAAAATGATGTATCGTATATATTTAATATTTATTTGATACTGCAAAGTTATGTAAACATAAATAAAAGGATGTGGTTTTTTTGGCGGATCAAATAAACTTAACGTCCTTTGGAGCCGTCAAAATCGTAGATTTCACTTCGATTATCTACGCTTCTGTTCCATTATCTTTAGTAGTGTCAGATGCAATCATCAATAAAGGCATAGAGAATATACATTTATGTTGTGTTTTGGATCCTTGCTATTGTTCGAAAGCCACATTTATAACAGTTGTGATTATGCAGCCTAGCATAGCAAGATAAAGCGATATCGAAAGACTTTGAGAAAGATTCAGAGAAAGCGAGAGAAAGACAGAGAGAAAGAGAGATATATATTAGAGAGATCGCATGTCTAAATTACTAAGACATCCAATAAATATCACCATTGTTCCTTTTTGCCACAGGACAAATAAACGATGAAACAATGAAACCTCAGAACTACAATAAGAATATATGACAAAGTCCTATGAGCATTGTAACATATACCAAACTCTGAAAGTAGGAACAAATTTGTGATGAGTAATTTAACGACATGAGCAAACCCGACAGTTTCCGCCTTGGAACGGTCAGTCGGCAATATGGGCCGATCGGGGTGCTTATATCGATTTTACAGAGCTCTAACCTCGCACTTTCTGGTAGGTTTTTCAAATGCAAGTATAAATGTCCTAGCGCTGATGTTTTCTTTAGTAGGTTATGTTGAAAGTAGTGATGTTAATGAAAGAAAATGTCCACATAGTGTTTAGAAAAGAAAAGGGTATTATTTCGTTCAGAAAAACTTACTAAAATGTTTGATTATAATTGAAATTAACTTTTTGAATCAAGAACAAACATGACCAGAGAAGAATAAATGGTTATAGCATCCTCTTCATATTAAGATGGAATTGAGGAACCAAAGTCCAATGTCCATTAAAGAAAATACACGTAACAATCCTTATAGAATGAATTACACAACAACATAGATTAAATGCACGGGGACATTTTTAAGACCGCCACACTGCACAAGTAACATTGCTGTGATCATGAATAAGAATATGAACAAGTGGTTGACGGTAAAATTCGGTAAGGTATGCAAAATTCAACATAGCTCGAACAGGATTATGTGCAGACGTATTTTTTTGCGGTCTTCATTTAGCACATCATTTAAATATTCATCTGGTAATTCGGCTTTTCAGACACCATCAATACCATGGTTTTAAGTTTTATTTAGATGCAGTTCGAGCATTTTCAGACAGTGTATGAATGTTATTAATTTATTAAATTGGACTAGGGAGTCCTACCTCTATGTCTAAATTTTAGATTTAGGTGGGAAAAGCCATGGTATCCTAAACTATACGTCCTAAGAAACCTTGGTTGAAAGACATTAACAAGCAATTCTTCATTGCATTCTTTTAGTTTGTTGATGATTTAAATATTTAACGGAAGCTGGCCAGTTAAAAGATCGAAAACACAATTTATTTTACGACTTAATTAGATATACAACCAATTCGGTAAGACGTAATCATGGGCAATAATTGCTTACTAGAACAGAGTCGACACTTGTGATGTTATGAAATGTAACGTATTTGTCTATCCCAAAGCTAACTATGTCTTTTTATGTTTTCAAATAACCGAATTTGAATGAGTAAAATGAAGAAACGGAAAACATTATTATGAATGTGTGGGCATAATTACGTTTTCTGCAAGGACAAGAGTTTATAAAAGACAAGGCCGAGCACACCAATCGAAAATTGTGAAGTTCAAATTTAAAAAAACGCGCTAATACTTAATTGCGTCTTACTTGTTTTCTTTTAAGACTGTTGTGATGCAAGCGACCTATCGAGTTATCACATGATGGACGATATTCGAGAATAACAATGAAGTGTGAAGCCATCATGTGTTTGATTGCTTTAAAAGATGACAAATTGCAAATGATTTTTAATCTAAATGTCAAGGGCGCGCGAAGTAGTTTCCTCTAGACAAAGGCTAACAGCGTAAATGTAAAATGTGACAAAAACACCGGGACGAGACATAACACACAAAAAGAAAAAAAAAACATCAGTTACCGCCTTTTAACGGTCGGTCGGCAAATGGGTCGATTGGGGAACTTCAATCTGGATTTTTATAAACATTGTGTGTATTGATTTACTGTTAAATGGGGGCAAATCCTATTTAAGATTTGATTGCAAAATTGATAATGCTACCAAATAGGACAACTTTGATCGTTTCCTGCTTACATTTAGTCAACAATACTAAATAAAGGAGGTTAGACAGATACACGTGAGTAAAACGTGAGGCCTATTGAAGTGAAGCAACTGGTGATAACACGATTATAGGGACCATAAACAAATATAAATAGGTCAATAAGAAAAGGTCTATCAAATTTCCACTGACATTTAAATTTAATCTACCTCTAGACAAAGGCAAACAGGGTAAATGTAAATGTGACCAAAACACAGAGACGAGAGGACACATAACACATGACCTTGTCATATCATGTTGATGTTAAATTTGAGGGGATAGCACATTGTTAAGTTGTAATAGCGTGTTGCCCATCCCTTTTCTTGTAATTATCTATTTATTAAATAGTTTATTTTGTCCGCAAACCCACTGCATAACAATTTCGAACCTCAATCTCATGTAATGTTATATTACCATATTATATAGTAAGTAGTATTATACTATATTATATAGTTTTCAAATATATAATGATAACATAGACAATTGTTTACTTAAAGAAAACTGATAACAATGCTTTGTATACTTTAAATTATACTAAGATTATATAAAAACTAAACTATCGCGCATTTTACTTACACTAAAGTACAAAGTTTAGCCTTGGGTGTGGAAAGAATGACATGAATAATTACCCAAATGGAAGTAAAAAGAGGCACAAATTCGACCCTTAATTGGTGCATATGTCAAAATATAGGTGGGAATCGTAAGACGGTGTACCGTATGAATGACTTGATTGTCAATATATGCGGGCTTAGTGCAAATGCGCAATTAGTTTAAAATATAATTAGAGCTGCAGAGCGAAAAAGGAGAGTAGTGAATTTGGACGAGATATTGAGAGGTTCTTATAGTAAGCTGTTGTTAGGATGAAAATGTAACTTCACCAATATTGTTGTAATTGTGAGATGATGTTGCGTTCTACTATGGAAAAGAATATATAAGACAAAGTCCTATGAGCTTTGCAACATATACAAAAATTGAAAAGACACAGGACCAAGGTATCCACATGCACGCCAAATGTAAATGTGAGAACAAATCTGTAATGAGTCATTTAACAATAAGAGCAAACCCGACAGTTACCGCCTTTGAACGGTCAGTAGGCAATAGCGACCGACTGGGGTGCTTAAACCGGTTTAACACAGCTCTAACCTCACACTTCCTGATGGTTTCTCGAAAAGAGCAATGAATAGAAACCTGATCCATTTGAATAAGTGTCCATGCGCTAACGTTATTTTAATACGTCACATTATCCCGCATTGGTCTTATAGAGGTTTGTGAGTGGGTATTGCCGTACGTAGTGGTTAAGTAAAATGAATTGAGCAGGATGCAACAACCATTTACTTTTATCCGGTGTTTTTTTCTTGTTTAAAATAGTTAATTTCATTTATAAACAACTATTTTGTATAGTTCTTCTTATCGAAATAATGTCTCTCTTTTAAACACTATGTGGATATTAATTTTCAATGACGTCATAACTTGGCAAAGAAAATCGGTTTTCTTTTCATCGTTTGCATTAAAAAAAAATCCATCAGGAAGTACGAGGTTATAAATCTGTAAAACCGGTTTCAGCACCCTAGTAGGTTCATATTGACCGTTACAGGGCGGTAACTGTCTTTTTTTGTGTTTGGTTTTTTGTTCTATTTGTTAAATGACTCATCACAGATTTGTTCTTTTGTATTTTTGGTTTTGGGTTTTATGGCACACCGACACTTGATAGGTCATACGGCGCCGAATACGTTGAAGTTGAACGAAAATAGAATATAATCAGGTTAAAATTTAATTACGTGATTAGAAACAAAAATCTATCAGGTTAAAAATGTGAATTATAAGTGAAAACAGGTTAACATATTAAACAGTTAAAATGTTTCACGATAGCATAAGTAACAGCTTAAAAATTAATAACTTATTAAGAATACAAATTTCGTTCTGGTAGCAAAGAAGCTTAGCATCGGATTCTGTCTTGAATAGTTTGTGTAAGTTATTGACATTAAAATACTAAGACCGAAAATGGTCTGTGTCAATACAATGTTATAAAATATTATTTACTGTAAAAGGTTCCTGGCAAGGAACACATTCAGGTTGAACTTCTCTTTTAAAAAGATATGAATGAGTTGATCTAGTGTGTCCAATGCGACAGCGGGTAAGAGCTGCGTCTTCCCGCCTACTTTCTCTGCAAGTAAAGATATTGGCACCTACAATAGGTTTAATTAAGTGTAATTTGTTATAAACAGTCTTGTCCCAAATAGTTTGCCATTTGGTTAAAATATATCGATTGATAAGTGGTTTTACGTCTGTGTCAGGGATGCCAAGATCTGTCTCAGTAAGGGCAAAGGCAGATTTTGCACTCTTATCTGCATCCTCATTTCCTCGGATGCATACATGACAAGGAAGCAAACACTGAAAACAATATTCTTATTAAGACAAACTTGATTAAGTTTTAAAAGTAATACTCTAATGAGGGGGTTGGACAAATTGAGATTGTTGATAGACTGAAATACCGATAAAGAGTCAGTAAATACTACAAAATTTATCGCCAGTATGATTTGAAATGAAATCAAAAGAAAGCTTAATAGCCTGAATTTCGGCTGTAAAAATAAACGAGTCGGGTGGTAATTTTTGTTTAAAACAATGAATTTTACTTACGGAAGCACAGCCGACATAATTATGAATCTGCTTTTGAGCCATTAGTTTATATTTCGGGGTAGTATGAATATTTTTGTCGCGCAGTTTGATAAACTTTGAGCGTAGTACAAGAGGGTCAGTTTTTTATTTATTATTTATACTGAGAGTTAAATCAACATTGGGAATCTTAAATTGCCTTTGTGGAAAGTCCAATATATTATTTTCATTACTTGATTTAAATTTACTATATGCGGGATGTTTTGGGTTAGATTTAACTTTAGTAATGAACTGAAGCGCAAGTTTTTCTCGTCTTAGATATAATGACGGCTCATTAGCTTCAACGTAAAGGCCCTCTACAGGAGAGGTCCTGAAGACTCCAAGGGCCAGACAGAGTCCCGGTTTGTGGACTAAGTCTAGCAACTGGAGATATAATCTTCTGGCAGAGCCGTAAACAATGCTGCCATAATCTAGTTTCGATCTTACTAGTGATCTATAAAGGTTGCTATACAAGTTTTCTATCAGCTCCCCAGTCGGTATGGGACAAAACAAGTTAACAAACTACATGTAGAAAACATAAAACACAAATATTATGAACACCTTTTTACAAGATTAGTAATCCCAAACTGCCCCGTACTATCAAGAGCACTCTTAAATCTGTTGTAAAGCATACAATAGGACGCATATCATGTACTATTTATCGTTCGGCATACTTTGTCCCATACAGTCATTTCCATTATAAGAAACTAAACTACCCTGTTAATTGTTACATTTACTTTTGAGACCATGCTCTCTGCGGCGCATTTCATGTCTCGCATCCACGCACGTTCCTGTTATATTTGTGTTAGAATAAATACCGACCTTTATTGGGCTATATAACTAAAATGTGGCATCCGGCCTTTACTAAAAGATAGAACTTTAAATGCATGTACATGTGTACCATGTGCCTGGTGCCACGTTGATGCAGGTTTTGCTGGCATAAAACGGCCATATTGATAGGCCGGCGAACTTTCCTGGTTTAGTTGAAAGATGTTTTCACAACTTATACTGAACTATATTTATTTCATTTCCATAACTACTGGTATTCAACGTGACCGTGCGTCTAGGCGCAGTAGGCAGTAGTTTTTACATTAATACAAATTCAAAGTACGCCTCACACCGAATGCAAATATTACTGCTAACAGCATAATGCACAATCAATCATTGAATTGCCTTGTTTTATGTTATAAAACAACATACCGCCGATTGTTTATAAAATAATAACGCAATATTTTAAAGCCATCAGGAGTTACCAAAGTTGTGACATTAAAACACTAACAAACTAAGTTTGTTAGTGTTTTAACCCTAACCCTAACCCTAAAATTTTGTAAAAAATTTGAAAAACAAAACATTTTTTCGTCACAAGTTAGGTTTTCCTTTAGTTATATATATAACATTATCTTATGTTGCTCTTATTTACTTTGTAATCATGGTAATACCAAAATAGTTCCAGGCAAAAAGATGCCACAAATAGATGTTCCATTCAATTCAATTACATTAGTCTTTGCGCACTTTAAGCACTTTGTAGCATCGTGTAACATGTTAGGTAACTTGTGACTCATTAGACGCACCTCGGCATTTTTACGTATGTCAGATGTATGAATAACAAGCTGTATTTTTAGAGTATGAAATTACGAAATAAGATAGATGTTTAAACTAAATGTAAGAAGCATTTTAAAAATAAACATTTTTTCCTGGATTTGAATATAAATAACATGTGTGATGACAGAAATCTGTATACTGCTCTAATACTAGAAGTACAAAGGACAATGTAGCATAAACGAGAATTTGAACTACAACGGTTAAATCTTTAATGTGACATGTGAACATTTTATTGCATAAAATCCAACAGTTACCGCCTTAGCCAAATGTTTTAACCTAAACTGGCTTTACTGTGACCAAAACTTATATACTCTCTTATCTGAATCCCTGACTTTGTAAATGTCATAATTGCTGATGCCAATGTAAAAAATACTGAGGTAAGTCATTCAGCTTTGAAATAACATATAAAAACAAGAATAACAGAAAAGATACTGGAATTGTTTCCCTCATTTTTGAAAAAAATCAAACTAAAAATGAAATTGTTTTTTCTCATGCTCTCAAAGTAAATTGTCAACATTGTTGATGTTTGCGTGTTGAATTGAATATCGTGCTAGTGCTTGGAAAACGCCATCATCTAGGCATTTTATGACATCAAAATAAATACTAAACAGGTTTAAAACTCGCCATGCCGTACAAATTTACACAAATAACTTAAAAGCGGCTTTCTTATATACGGAAGTAGTGCATTTAGATTCTTTAATGTCTATTAATAATATCGAGACACCGACTTTAAAAAAGGTACGAAAGTGTTTACCCTAAGTTGAAATTGACCTTAATATTCTGTGCTGGTATAAGATAACTTGCAACCACTTTACGTATAGCAGTAAACAGAAAGTAATAAAGCTATTAAATTGGCATAAAAAATATTCAATTCTAGGCGACATGTTTTATGTGTTTAAATAGAAATCAGTTCATGTGACAAAAATTATCACATATAGTTAATTGGCATTGTCTGCAAAAATGGAATAGCAGAAACACCGATTTGACAAGAGAATTCAATTGTGTTGGCCACCAACTACTTTGTCAAAATGACAAGAAAGATTCAAACGGTCTGGGCAGTCATATATATGTGAGTTTCTAATGTACACGACTATGTGTTGCTATCACGACAATGTCAAGATCGTCGGTAAGTTCAGAAGCAAACCATTGGCTGAGACTGCAGATAGTCAATAAATGATTGCGAAAACTGGTTCACTTAAATGTTTGCTTTTTATTTGTCCTATTTTTGCGAAGTGCTCGTTCTTGTGTGATTGCTCAAACAACCAATGGCAAGTTTATGCATATGTTATTTAAAAATAATTGCGTAAATAGACATATATGATTTTTTGATATTCTACAATGACACTCAAAACTGGCAAGATAAGAAAATCCCCAATGCTTAGGCAAAGCTTTCAGAATACAAATGATTGAATTTATGGTTGATAGACATGGTTACAAAGTGAATATAATAAAACTAGAGAACAAGACATGTGAAAAGATCGAATTTATCGTTTTGAATTATAAATTGATTTTTTTAGAGGTAAACAAAAAAAAATTACGACCAAGTAGGTCTCACAAGTTAAGATGGATTAATAATCTTGCGTGTGTGGCTAAATATAAAGAATTGCAGTATTTATTTAATCTATTAAACCGTATGTTTGTAAACTGCAATTGTGATATGTAAAACTTGGGTTTGTATTAACAAATATAGCGAGGAATTAAATGGTTGAGATTTTTGAGTTGACATTTGCGTTTCTGCTATAGAGTCCATCTTCGTTAAATATGTTACCAAAAGTTCTTGTAATAAATGTCTACAAACTGTAAAGAACTGTGTGTGTAAGACAAAATATAACGAAAATTGATAACAGGTATATTTAGACTTCAGAATGTACGCACGATAACCATGTTGGCTAATAATCTGAAAAATTAAGCGGCAACCCCTTCTACCAGTTAGTATCTGTGAACATCTATAAAGTTAAAGGCTAATAATATCCAAAATAAAAAGATGCAAATCTCCTCGGCAATTGCACAAAAATATAATTATAACTTTGAACCTACGCTTCCATAAAAATACCACGTAGTTGCATATCTTTTAATTGCATATTTGTTGTGATTTTATGTAAGACGGTATTATATAATCAACGCACCTTCACATTGACGTTTAGGCATATTCAATGTAGGACTCGTTTAACGAAAGCAAAAATGCATTTCAAGTTTCGTGTCACCAAGGATATATGTTTTATATGGTGTTGTTTATTGCCGACTGACCGTTCCAAGACGGTAACTGTCGGGTTTGCGCTTATTGTTAAATGGCACATCACAGATTTGTTCTCACTTTTACATTTGGCGTGCATTTGATTACCTTGGTCCTGTGTCTTTTTAATTTTTGTTTATGTTGCAATGCTCATAGGACTTTGTCCTATATATTCTTATTGTTAAGTAAATAGCAAAAGGCAACTTACATAACATCCTGTTTCAGCACATTGATACTTCCTTGACCTTTGTTTATGCCATTATTCTATAGATTTTGATTATAGCTGGGATGTACTTGATGATTAATATATAACAACGAACTTAAATGACAATAATAGTAACAAGAGTATTAATAATGCATATTGGGAATTATTCCAAATGTTTTGCAACTATATATTGTATACTTATATTCGCATCCTTATGTTATTTTTAATAATCTTGTCAATTGGCATATGAACATTATTAATATACAACTATATGTTATTGTTCACTTCAGATAAGGGACGCGAAAGGAAAATAGAACAGAGGAAGAATCAAAGTAATAATTTGCAAACAAAGGGTGGTACTTTCGACTAATGTGCTTTCAATTGGATAATGAGGTATACAACCATAAATGATGTAACGATCATAATAGTGTTTAGTTTTTTGTTGAAGTTGTTGGTTTAAACTGTATTTTACCAAATTGCATTTGAGAACAGTCTTATCTTAAAGGATTTACATTTCCATGTTAGAAAAGCTCTCATTGGTTTATTAACGACTTGAAATGTTATTGACAATAAATATTATTCTACAAAGAAAATTATATAAATTGAATGATTCTGATAAAATAGAATTCTATACAAACATATACTAATTCGACCAAAGTATAATTTCGGTTAATTAAAGAATTCTACAACGGAAATCGTACTGTTATATTATAGCTTATATTTTGGCAGTCTACAATATTTATATTTCCAGGTTTCAGAGCAGGTCAAGTCAGTTATTGACGAACTAAAATGACAAGGTACCGTAAAAGTGTGTTTTTTTTTTGCAGACAATATTATTAATGATGATAAATGTTTCTGCTAAAGGTGATTGACATGCCAAACCTATGAAGGCTCTTGAAATAAGCGTGGACTTACATGATAACAAAACATTGTATACGGATTTTATTATGTCTCAAGTACCTCCCTTTCCCCAGTAATTAAGCTAGCGGTATATCTTGATAACTTATTCAAATAAATACATTATTTAGATGGCATTCAGAAAATGACTTATTTTTGGTATTTATTTTTTTCAAATTCGTGTTAAAAAATAATGGTTGAAACGTTGAGAAGTTATAGTTTTATTAATCTATGTTGTCTGTATTTATGTAAAGGTAGAATTTAATCGTTAAGATTGTTGTGACATGTCTTAATTTTAACATATCATGCAAAACTTGGCGTTATGATCATATATTACATTTACATTAAAACATGTTAACCAATTTTCTATATAGGGTCACGATATTCAATAGAAAATGCCATCGGTGGGCTTAACATATTTGTTTAACACTGGCAGGAACGGGCAACATATCAAAGCAGACGTACGTTTGTACATGCTATTCAATGAATGCACGATTCGACCAGCAGCCTCCGTCCTGACCACAAGGCAAGTTAAGTTACCTCCTGCATAAAGAAGACATAATATTACTTAACTATGACACATAATAAGTTCTCCTTATCCATTGTCAGAGCAGGAAGTTGTCGTACTATAGCTAGTGAACGCTCTCATGATGCATTAAAAAGTTTATATAATAATGTGATGTCCACAAAAACAATTTCCCAGAAAAGCTACATACCGAAGCCATGGGCATGCAAATTAATTTATAATTGTATGAATTACAGCTGCCATGACAACGCTGGATTTTTAAATGTGCACATTCAATGATTAATTGGTTTATAATGTGTTGGAAAATGTAGTATGAAGTAGCGTGTTGCACTAATGTCTTTCAAAGCTGAAAAAACAAACATTTGATTGATTGATTGATTGCATAACGGCCCGAACTTAAAGTTTTGTAATGGAAGCAGATTGTTTTTAATTACATGTAACCTCACCTAATATCTAATGTTATTTTTTCGTACCAATAGAAGAAGAGTTAACTACAGAAGCGTGAAGTCATTCAACCACACGCGATCTATATATAAAATGAAATATCTTATTAGCAATTAGTCGTCCTTTTGAATATATGTTTGTAAACATTGATTACAGTAGGAATGTTTGTTTTAATTCTACAATTGCAGCACGAATAGTTAAGTGCAGTTCAAGCTTTTTATGTTATGTACAACCTGTACCAATCTGGAGATTGCAGTTGTCGTCAGCATTACTTTTCTGATCCACAACTACCTCGATACACTATTGCCTTTAGTAATAATAGGATACATGTATATGGTTTAAGATAGATAGAACACAAAAACTAGATTATATTATTAATGTATCTATTACATTTCCGCGTAGAGAAAGTAAATAAAGATTAAAATATTTTTTTGATAATATTCTGCATAAAATATAATTGATCATTTTTGGTTTCTTATGGTAAATGTTTCTAATAATATAATGCATGCAATAAAATATATTTTAACCTTTTTATTGTAACTGACCAATTGTGATCAGACGTGGCAGAAATGTGTATTATTGTTATTATCATTATCATAGAAAAGGTAGAAAAACTAGCATGGCATGTCTAGCTTAACAACCTTGAAAAAAGCTAATAAGCACATAAGTGACCTAATTAGTTAAAGCAAATATAAATAAGTTATTTAATTTCATATTAGATTCTTTAACGTTTGGGTATGCATGAAGAGAATATTAAACACATAAATATATTTTATCGTATATGTTATATAGATGCTGTTTCAAGTGTCGCATCAACGATTAATTTAATTTTACTGTAGCCTTATTCCATTGTGGAAGTAAATTGAGTAACTGAGTAAAGCGTTACCAATTAAATATCATGCTTTTGCTAAAAACTCGATTTTTTACTTCTAGGATAGTCGCAGAATTAAAAAACAAGTCGGTGTACGTTTTAATGGAAATGTTCTTACTGTTAATTAACTTAACATTTATTTTTATGTTTATAATATATTAACTGCAACACAGCACAAAGTTAAAATAAAACCTTCGAAAAACAACTTAGTAATTAACACTCAACCATTTTGACGTATTTTGCTCTTAAACTAAAACATTCAGCAAAACCTTTTCTTGAGGAGACAGAAGAATGAATTCGTCAAGGCGACCTTCGTGTGCAACAATATTACGCAAAAGATGTTGTTTTAAGGCAATTATTAGTTTATTTTAAGTTTAAAAAACACAATAGTCTGCTATTTTTAACCTATATTTAAGTACTGTTATACTTCCTCTTAAAAATGAGGTTTCATAGTTTGACTCAAATAATTGAGTTATTTGGACTGGCTATTTTGGCAGGCAGGTATGTTTAAGAACTGTACGTTTTCTATTTGAAGCCAGTCATTACACATTTGGTCTGTTCCAAGAATGAGATTTGATAATTGTGTTTAATGTAATACATTTAAGAAATTCAACCAGAAATGGTATTTAGCTTCGAGTGCATGACAAAATTCACACTGTTGATCCTTTAATAGCCTTTAAAGCTTGTTTAAAGCTTGACGGCCAATGTTTCGTATCCGTGCGAAATAACTGCTATGTTATAAAATCTTTCTATAGGTTGTTTACATATTGATACAAAGTCCATGAAATCATAGGTAATACAAATTGTGTGTTTATGCTTGAATTTGACAGTTAAGAAGGCACTTGCCGACCGATAAGATCGTTTCAATTAATGAACGACAGTCATTGTAAAGCAATATTGATTCGTTTCTTCATGTAAATAATTAAGTGTATCAATGAACCACGCTTGCTGTGAAGTAAACCGTCAAGAATGCATCGCTGTCTAAAACGATAGTTTACTAAATGATCTATAATCAACCGAGCTTGTTGTACATTAAAATTTTAAAGAAGACTTCTCTGTCCGAAAAAATTCGTTTAAGCAACGAGCCATTATGCAGCCAATCTTGCTGTATATTAAAAGATTGTTTGAATAACTAACTACAATTGCTGTATAGTAATGCTGCGATTGTTGTGTTTCCTTTAAGTATAAATTTATTGACGAACCACTCTTGCACTACAGTTACGATAAACAGGAATATATTCAAGTTCAAGGAATAAACGTCTATTATTTTAGTTGCAGCTTATGTCTGAAGATACACCCACTTTATACAAATATTGCATTTACTTTACTTTTTTTAAATTTGAAATTTGGTTTGATGTCTTATAGTAATTAAAAAGTACATCAAGACAAGTCCTTGTCTTAGATCTATGAAAATGATTAACTAATTATATAATAAGATACACATTCTATCAAACTGAATTATCTTAGCATTTTAATACATGTATATCTTCTAGTTTGTAAAGACGAAAAGGAAATTTAGACAACAACAAACATATTCGCTAAGCAAAGTTCGAATGTATGTTTGTAGCTGTCACGCTCTGCTTCTATTCCCGAGTTTCTCTTTTTCAGAACTGTAGATAGATTTGTGGACGTTGATAATTTTGGCTCTGGCCCAGTAGTTAATTAATTTGTTCCGAGTACGACCGTAGTTATATAGTCAAATGATTTGCTGAAATAAATCATCGTTACATAACGTGTAAAATTGTTCTTTAACAGATGACTAGCAACCGTATTTAAACGAAATATATTATTAACTTATTCTTTAAGGCAGTCGGCGCTGAAAGAGTTATTTCCCCATATTCAAATTTACCACCGACTCGTTACAAAGCAACACATCACATAGACAGACGTACAATTTACAAACTATATGCATTACTATTTTACTTTTTTTAAATAACATGACTATGCGTTATTTTCTGTTGCAACATGACAATAGTATTTGGGTAACTGCAACCTGTACCGAGATGAAAAATGACTCTGGTAATAATGTATTATGGATTTTATAAGCAGTTAAATGCCTTTGCATAATGCCTGGTTAACTTATCTATGGAACAGAAAAAAGAGATAACATATTACAAAATGTACTTCTTAAAACCAGACCAAGTTTAATTTCAATCAAGGTATATGCTATCTTTTAGTTTTCATTCAACACACCAATATTGTAGCGAAGTAGGAAGTAGCGAACGATCTTTGCAAATAGCGTGTCTATCCATGTCGCTGTTTACATGAAGGCTTTCTTACATAGCTGCCACGCGCTGGTTTTAATTTGGGAATATATTTGTTCATGTCATGTGCTTAAAATGCAGTGCAAACTTGAGTTTTGAGATTGAACTCGGTGTATCATATTACACTGTTTTAAAAATACTTTTTCAATATTAGTGCAGATTTTATTAAAAACAGTTTAGAGATTTGTAATAGTTTTATAAATGGCCATGAAATGTAAAACATTTTTTTGTATAACATTTTCATTTTCAAAGGAATAATAATAAATATGATTAACACAACGGCAGCAAACTTCCTGTCATGTGGCCTAATTGTGTCATTGTATAAAACAATTCCCAACATATATAGATGACATATATATTTGGTCAAGAATGTTTCAATATCCTAACTTCGAATTGATTTCATCTTTGACGGTTTATTGAAAACCTTTCTACGACGTCGATTCTACGTTATGATTTAGTCACGACGTTATCGAAATACAACTATCCTGACATCGTATGTAGACCCATTGACTGACGAGCTATCCTGACGTCGTATGTTATTGTAGGCCCACTGACTGACGAGCTATTCTGACGTCGTATGTTGATGTAGACCCATTTACTGAAGAGGTATCCTGACATCGAATGTTAATGTAGACCCATTGACTGACAAGCTATCTTGACGTCGTATGTTGATGTAGACCCATTGACTGACGAGCTATCCTGACGTCGTATGTTGATGTAGACCCATTGACTGAAGAGGTATCCTGACATCGAATCTTATTGTAGACCCATTGACTGACAAGCTATCTTGACGTCATATGTTGATGTAGACCCATTGACTGACAAGCTATCTTGACGTCGTATGTTGATGTAGACCCATTGACTGACGAGTTCTCGTGACGTCGTATGTTGATGTAGACCCATTGACTGAAGAGGTATCCTGACATCGAATCTTATTGTAGACCCATTGACTGACAAGCTATCTTGACGTCATATGTTGATGTAGACCCATTGACTGACGAGCTATCTTGACGTCGTATGTTGATGTAGACCCATTGACTGACGAGCTATCCTTACGTCGTATGTTGATGTAGACCTATTTACTGACAAGTATCTTGTCGTCGTATGTTGATGTAGACCCATTGACTGACGAGCTATCTTGACGTCGTATGTTGATGTAGACTCATTGACTGACAAGCTCTCGTGACGTCGTATGTTGATGAAGACCTATTTACTGACAAGTATCTTGTCGTCGTATGTTGATGCAGACCCATTGACTGACGAGCTATCTTGACGTCGTATGTTGATGTAGACTCATTGACTGACAAGCTCTCGTGACGTCGTATGTTGATGCAGACCCATTGACTGACGAGTTCTCGTGACGTCGTATGTTGATGTAGACCCATTGACTGACGAGCTATCTTGACGTCGTATGTTGATGTAGACCCATTGACTGACGAGCTCAAGAAGAAACACTGTCGAGACACTAGTGCTTGGCTTGTATTGAATCGTATTATGCAGCATGCTGCCTTCGCACTTTTGTTACAGACATTAATCTACAAACACGTTACGGCTTTGGAAACGTCCTTTTTAAACTAGCAATAAGTCATATGTTTGGGTCTGGCTAAAATACCTACGATCGGTTATATCGGTTAGTTTGGCAAAATCGTGAGTTATATAATATTAAACTAATATTATATAATCTTCATTTTGCTAAATCCGTGTGTTTTCTGTTATAATATGGGTCTTAATTTATTCAAGATTGTAAAAGCTTAAAAAGAGGGTCAAGTTTGGTTCCAACCAAATGAGTACTGTTAAAGTGAAGTACTTGCTCGCATTTATTTTTATTTTTGCATGTGGAGCATCTGAACCAGATCTGATTAGCCCATACACAACCAGGTTTTATTCTTTAAAATGTGAAAATATAAAGTCAGTTTGGTTCCGTGGTAAAGCTGGACCGAATACCATTTATTCATTTATTTATTTATATATATATCTTACCACTCTGAATATGTGTGGTACCTTCCTAGCACATGTTGATGTATGTGTAATCCATCTTAGTGAGCTGATTCGAAATCATTATAGCATACATCCGTCATTACTATTAATAAACCTGCATAAAAATAAATTTAATGGGGAAAAAATTATGAGAAACAACTTTAAAGGCAATTGGACTTTGGCTAAGAATTTCAATTTAACAAAGAAAGGAAATGTTCTGTATCGGGTGGGAACCAACTTTAATTACTTTGGATTACTTACGTCATCCTGAATTATACAGTTAATGAACGTACTGACACGAATGATGTACTACTAGTTTAAGTAATATACCATAATATCTATCTATCTATTTATACTGCTGTACGCCCCTTTCGGGTATTACTAGCAGGTGCGCGTGCAAGTGCAAGAATAAAAGTTTTTAAGTGACAAGAAGACGTCAAAGAAAAACAGGGGTGAACTTGTTAAAAGAGTTAAAAATAGGTTAAAACAGGTTAAAAACAGTGTATATGTTATAGCCTGTCTGAAGTGATCAGGATCAGGCTGCAAAACGACGGTGGATGGTAGCTGGTTCCATAATACGACGGTCTGAGGAAAGAAAGAGTATTTAAAAATATCAATTTTAGTGTGAACCTGCCTGTATGTTAATGGATGCATGTGCCTGGTTCTTCTCAATGGCTGTACTAGATAAGGTGGGACTGAAATTGCCACAAAACCGTGGACTATTTTGAAAAACATACATAGTCTAGCAGAGGTTCTTCTGGATTCTAGTGTCTCCCATTTTAGGTCATCGAGCATAGTCGTCACACTGTCGTAAGGGGAATATTGGCCTTTGACCCAACGGGCTGCTCTACGTTGGATCCTTTCAATTTTGTTAATGTTACACTGTGTGTGTGGTGACCAAACTGAAGACGCATATTCCAGTTGCGGTCTAACAAGTGATTTATATGAAATTTGGCGAATTTCTTGGTTTTTTGAAGGTAGATTTCTTCGTAAGAATCCAAGAGTTTTATTTGCATTCTGAGTGATTCTGACAATGTGCTGATTCCATGATAGGTCACTTGAAATGTCAATGCCTAGATATTTTGCACTTGGTACTACCTCTAAGATTTGTCCGTGTAACTTATAACCAAACTTGATTTTCTTTTTATTCCTAGTTATGTTTAAGACTTGACATTTGCCAGGGTTAAACTCCATTTCCCATAACTTTTCCCAAGCTTCTAATGTCTGTAAATCCTTCTGTAACTTAAGGCAGTCTTGATTATCTGTGATGACTAGGTAAACTGCAGTGTCGTCAGCGAAAAGGCGAACTTGGGATTTAATATGATTGGGTAGGTCGTTTATATAAAGTAGAAAAAGTAGAAAAAGGAGGGGGCCGAGTACTGAGCCCTGGGGCACCCGTGATGTTACTGGTACTTCCTTGGAATTTACGCCATCAAGGAGTACTGTTTGTGATCTACCTATAAGAAAGGCTTTGATCCACTGTACTGTACGTTGGTCTACCCCATGTTCCTGCAGTTTATATAATAACTTCAGGTGACTTACTTTATCAAAAGCCTTGCTAAAATCCAGCAATATTAAGTCAGTCTGTTGTCCCGTGCTGAGGTTACGTGCTAGGTCGTCAACAAGTTGTATAAGTTGTGTTTCACAAGATCGGCGCTCACGAAAGCCATGTTGTAAATCATAAAGAATGTTGTGATTTTTAAAATGAACAGTAAGATTGGATGCTATAATGTGTTCTAATGTTTTACAAAGAATGCAAGTCAAAGAAATTGGTCTGTAGTTTGCAGGGTCATTTTTAGCTCCTTTCTTGAAAAGAGGAGTGACATTTGCAGAAGTCCATTCCATTGGTAGTTTGCCAGAGTCAAGTGATTTTTGAAACAGAATTTGTATTATTGGAGCAATTTGCAATTTTAATTCCTTCAGCACAAGGGGTTTAATACTGTCTGGACCAGCAGCTTTGTCAGGTTTTAGATTACCAAGGAGTTTTATAATCCCTTTTAGGTCAATAACAATTTCAGGCATTTTTGGGTTCTTACAATTTATATTCATATTTATGAGGGTTGCGAAAGTGGTGACATAGGAGTGAAAACAGACTGAAACTGCTTATTTAGGAGGTCTGCTTTACTTAAGTTGTCGCTAACAGTCGTACCGGTAGACTGATCGAATAAAGGTGGAATACCATGAGCATCTTGCTTTGCCGCTTTTAGAACACTGTCTAGTTTCTTTGTTGAAAACTTACCTTTTGAATGATCTTGTTCTGTTTCCGGGTTTTCATTTCCCAAAACATATTCAATATAATTTTCATGTGCAATTTTAATTTTCCTTTTGATAAGGTTTTTTAAATTCAGGAAGTGGGCTCTAGTATTTGGATCTGTTTTTTTAGTTTTCTTGAGCTTGACATAAAGGTGATCCCGTTTACGAATTAGTCTTTTAATTTCTTGAGTGATCCAAGGCAGTGAGAATTTTGACCCTATTTTCTTTACTGGTATGTATTTTGATATCCCTGTATTAATAGATGATTTAAGTTCTTCCCATAGTTTATCAACATTTAAGTTTTGGAATTTACATATTTTTATAATCCTATCTTTTTCAGAGTCCATAAATTTACGAAATTCTGTCCAGTTTGCTTTTCTATAAAGAATAAAATTTCTGGGAAGCTGTTTTATTGTTTTTGGTTTTAGATTAGCAATGACTGTGAATATGTTGTGGTCTGAAATGCCTGGATGGAGTGTTACTGAATCTATGAGTGTGTGATATGAAGTGAGGAATAAGTCCAGAATGTTTTCTTTTCTTGTATTTTCAGTTACCATTTGAGACAGGTTGTAATCTGCGAGTAAGTTTAGAAAATCTTCATATATAGTAGGATTGCCACAACCTTGTTTGATATGTCCAATAAAATCAGTACCCCAGGAGAGTTTTGGATAATTGAAATCCCCCAAAATCCATATATTACCTTTCAATTTGTGAGCCAGTTCGACCGATTTTCTAAATTCCTCAGCACTAATATGATACATCAACAAAGTATTTCAACTGTCCTTCTAATATTGGATAAATGCAGTGAACTATGGACGTTCGTATTATCGCTCGAACAATTCGTCCGTGTTATATGTGGACGGTTATCAGTGACGTCTGGTAAATCATGTGCGGGTTAAGTATTTCGTTTTTTTGTATACGCATCATCGGAAAACAGGCATTACGCGTATTAAGACGCATTCTTGAAGGTGGTTTCCGGCTGTTTGCCTTTGTAAAATATAATGAACAATATCTGACCTGGTTGGGATATTTGTGCATACATCTGCAGAAAAAAAAAGTTCTTTAGTTTAAGTTTAGATCCTTTTTCAACTGTACCAAAATTTTAGTAGTATTAAAACACTTTAATTAACATTTTAAATGTTATTCTTTTTAAAACTATAAATAAGAACGACTGGGATTCCTGCTTAAAATAGATATCGACATCAGAGCAGATGAGCTGAATGAGCTATAGCATGAGTGGCCACGTGGTTTTCTTAGTTACTGTGCAGCCTGGCCTAGACAAGATATATATTCTCGTAATGACGATTGTGTCGTTATGGGTCACTTTTTAAACAGGTGTAGGATCTCTATAAACAACATTTCTTGAGATCTGTTCAGGTAACAATAATATATTTGGTTGTTAAATGAAAATAGTTTTGTACATACCTTTGAATAATGTTATAATCATTAAAAGGAGTAGCCAACATTTCATTTATGCTTCTTTTAAAAGAAAGTAAACCATACAAAACAAATAGAACGCCTTTCATTAATCACTTGTGGTGGATGTAATGTGTCTGTTCTATTAAACTTATAATTCAAAATAACTAAGAGTTATTAATAACTCTGATAGTTACCAGGCATGCTTGAAGGGGTCTCTCTTTTACAATTGCCTCAGCATGATAATGAAAGTTTTAGTATTAACACAATATATAATCGCCTTGCAGTCTACCCTAGTGTTCATCGTTATGGACACATTATTGTGTACTTAACAAAAATTAAGTATCTTGAATTATTTAATCCGTATTTTCCCATCAGCTACAGCATGTTATAAAACGTGATTCATTTCTATGACAAATGATGCAATACAGCATAAATAATAAGAAAACAAAGATACAAGAACAAGTCCAGAGTTTGCTATGGACGATTTAGCGTTTTGGGATGCCACGGAAGTAAATAGTAAGAAGACAAAACAGGTCGTTCAAAATTAACTGAAAACTATTTTCGTCTCAGTCCTTGTATTTTTCATAGTGTTACCATCTTGCATTAGCTAGTGAACAATGGCTCTACTGCTAATGGATGTGAGGTTCCTCACTTCTTCAAGTCTAATTACCCAGAACAGTATAGCATATGTCTTTTTGGTCTAAATGTATGTTTGTTACAGTCTTCGTAGACATGAAGAACGTTTGTGTTAGATTTGAAATGAATTGCCATTGGATTTAATTATTGTTTGCTTGGGTATAATCATGGAAATCAAGGCATTGAAATAATAGGACAAGAAACACAAAAGATTGTATCATAATTACAATCAATTATTGTCTAAAATCAATTTATAATAAAGTAAGAATCTATAAACATGTGTTGTTGTAGTTGTTTTTGTTTATTTCAAAATAAAAAAGAACTTTTATATATAAAAACTGATCTAAGATTTATTTTCAATATTTATGAATAAGCTGTCCACAATACATCCAGTAAACATTGTTTTACTGTCAGTGACACTCTTTAGACCGATTATTTACATTGTTCAAATATAGGCCGGATAGTTAGCATTTTCTGTAACGCTCAACATTAAAAGCAAGACGCTTTAAATTCTTAAAATGAATTTCGACACACACATTTATCGTTGGTCTGTCATGTGTTAATCTAATATATAAACAGGCCTGAACGCATAAGAAGTGTTAACAAAACCATTGAAATGGAAGCGTGTTTGCAATGGTTAAATGTAACATCTAACAATATTTAAGTGACACGTATTTTTGAAAGAAATGAGGTTGCTTGTTTTGGGGCTTGGCAACGTGTAGTTAATGACACTTGTAGTCGATTCTTAAAGGTTTAGCTTTAAATAAACATAGTTCTTGTATTTTTCTCACATTTGTTAAATATTTACATTCCGTTCTTTTTCATATGACTAGTGTTCGCTTTAAGACTGTTACCATTCAATAAAGTGATCTAAATCAACGTAAATCAGATTTGTAACTACAGCAGTACCGTTCAATCAATAGTTAACAGAGGCAAGTCTTGAACGAACTCAGACTAACATGTAAGACTCAGATCGAAAACCTGTGCCTGTCCCTGGTCCTGACTGATTCAAGATTATGTGCCGATATGAAAATCGCAAGCCGATTCAACATTATGGGCCGGCGTCTTCCCATTTTTCAACATCCAAATAGGGTATAACATGTGAACAATAACTAACATAAAAAAACAAGAATGAAAAAGTAATGTCATAACTGATACATATGTAAGCACATGTAACGAAAGTAAATTAGTAAGTGTTTGGCAGAGAGCATGCTTAAGTATAACGTCAAAAAGCTGCGCCAAATAATGCCAACGATTAGGGCTGACCCTCGATATGAGTGTTACAAATATAATCGATACAACGGGCACACCTAATGCGTCATTTGGTTCCCATGTTTAAAACGTTAACTGCCATAGTACAATCTACGATTGTTATGTGTTAATTGAAACGACGACACATGCTTGTATTCTTCAACTTATAATTGTGTAGATGTCTACTTCCACTGTTACTACGTTAATTTATTAGTGTGTCGCAAGATTCTACTCTTCTACATCTATTATTTAGAATAATATGTTCAGTATTTAGCGTCGACAATACTATTCACTATGAAAATAAACCTTTTACACTTTGCTTAAATCACTACAATTTCCATACCTAGCCAGTAAAGAACTGTCGTTGCTGAATGAGCAAATTCTATAAGTCAAATTTTAAATTAATTATTTCATCTCATTGTATACCTTTCCCTTCTGTTCTTTATTAAAAAGGTGTTTCTGTTACATATAAACATTAACTTAAACAAAAAAGTCAATTCGTGTAAATAACTTGACAGCGCCTTAAACCCTTTACAGACAGTAAGCAATCTTTCGCACAAGGGATTCGTAAGCAAGCCGTACACAAAGCTCATCACTCCAACAAATGCCTATTTTTTCTAAAGTAATGTAATGTCTCAAAACCAAGCGTCATTTAAAAATACAATGTTAAATGTGTTCGTTGTGTTTAGTAAATGAATAGTTTGTTGAAACAACATAATAAATGCAAACAATTCTTTTCGAAATATGTCACAAATTTGTTCTTACTTTTCGCTTTGCTTGCATGTGAAATACCTTTGTTATGTGGCTTGGAGTTTGGTATATGTTGCAATGCTCATAGGACTTTGTCATATATTCTTATTCATGATCACAACAATGTTACTTGTGCAGTGTGGCGGTCGTAAAAAAATCTCCCCGTGCATGTAATCTATGTTGTCATTTAATTCATCCTATAAGGATTGTTACGTGCATTTCCTTTGATGGACATTGGACTTTGGTTCTTCAATTCCATCTTCACATGAACAGGATGATTACAAAATATGGAATGCTTACACTCGAAAAGCTTGCTGTAAGCAATATTTCTGAATACTTGATAAAAACCCGCAACCTTTCTCCTTAACTGTTAAATACTCTTGAACATAAAAGTTATGTTGTGGTACAGTGCAAATAAATCTACTAAAAGCTTAAATACGTTTTCATTTAACAATTTTGCCCCGCTCACAATTCGCATAATAAATCAAACTTGTGTAAGATTTGTGTAAGCCTTATGCTAGCGATAATTCACTTCTTATTATAGTCCATCTATCTTACGTTCGAGCATCATAGGTGTCGCCCAGTAAATGTGCAATCTTTAGTAAAACGGCTTTAAGAAAATGAGAACATGTATTTACATACTTAACTATTTTATAATTAGACAGAGCACATCATGTAAAATATTGCAATAATTATTTAGACGTGGATTGACTGAAGAGCTCTAACAATGTAAGTGCTTTCTAAATGTTTTATTTTAATATGTGTATATAGCGACAGAACATGAATAATGTAAATATTCCGTAAATCTGCTTGTGTGATAGAAACGTTTAAAGTAAATATATTTTGTCACTATTGATGTTAATATATTTTACACCATATTAACTGCTCATATTATATTGTTTGTTTTTCATATATGGTATAATTTCCTCATACAAAAACAATGGTTCTACGAGCATTGCAACATATCTTTAAATTTCAAGGGACACGCAAGATATTCGCATGCCAGTAAAATGTAAAAAGTTTCAAGACAACTGTGACGAGTTATTATATAAAATAGAGCAAACCCAAGGGCCACGGCCTCGGCCAGTCAGCAAATTGTACAGCCATGGTGCCCAAACCGACCCTACAGAGCTCCAACCACTAGTTCTAACATGTATTTAAATGGAATTTAACAAATGCAAAATGACCTGAAATGAATATTAATATGTGTTTTTGAAGGAAAAGATAAATGAAACACAGCTTTACAAATATAAGGTATGAGACATAAGTACATTAAAATAAGTATAAATATAGTAATTTTATTGTTTGTATCTTTTTGTAACTTGTAGAATATAGTTTGAATATAAATCATAAGTTACTAACCGATCTTTTGATGATTATTTCAAATGCACGCATGTAACATGCACAGCATATTGTGTATGACGTTCTCTGTGCTAATCAACACATTCTTAGTGTATAAACGAAACCTGGATGTACATAATTATAATTATATTCTATCTGTTGCAAATCGAATGATATTAATATCATGCGTCATCATTTGAAACAGTGATGGGTTTTGAAAACAACATATTGATAAATGTTTGTTTTGTTGCCCATGTTTTGTAGTCCATAAGTACATTAAGTTTTGTTTTTATGTTAATATCGCTCTTATGATTTTTTTTTCAAAACCAATGATCACTTCCTATTTTGTTGCTTCATTCTTAATATCATTGTTTGTGATAATCCTTATTGTGTATCTTATATTGAGAAAGATCCTAAAACAAAGAGATAATTAGTTCGCATATCCCTAAATCATTAAAGTCATAATCATCCACCAATATTAACAACATCATTTATCTAAATCACACACAATCTGTCTGATCTATGTCTACTGTATGACCCGTCTGTCAATATCAAGATTAAAATCTGCATAAGTTCTCAAACGGCCTCAGCTTCCAAAGGGCCCACTTATCTCTTAATATGTATATCATAAAACGCACATTGGTATTTAATAACGATTTATTTGTCTTCATATACTTTTATGCAATCAAATCAAACAGTTACTTAAAATTATATAACTTTGAACAGCAGCTATTATTTAAAGCATACATGTATATCTAGTAACCGGTTAATAAAAAAACATAAGCAATGATATTGTCATCAAAAATAACATATATTAGAAAACCTTCAGGTACTATAAAGACAATAAAATACTCAAGAGAACTGAAAGATTATATATTCATCTGTGCACCAAATTATAGATTACTCTGACTAACACGCTTCATGGCAGCGTGAAACGGTGTATTTGCTGTGCATATTCTTATAGAAGCCAATGACTGAGATTACCAACGCAGATATAATTCAATCCAGCGGATGTCTTTGATACAATACAGTAGAACTTGAAAGTCATCATTTCAGAATAATGATACCTTGCTAAAGACCGTAGCAAGAAGAAGCGCCGTTGCACACAAAACGGGTTTTTACTTTGCCATGATTCATCGTACAAAGAATACGAACTGGATTCAAACGGCGCAGTTTTTACATTTGACATGGTGGAAGATTTAAAATGGACCATCGACTTCGGTGAAACACGTGAATCAAATAATCGCATTAATGAAGTACATGTACTTCTTATTGATTGTTTACTTCAAATACCAGTGTTGCCTGTAACATAGATTAAAATTTCAGGAAATGTGTGTTCAAAGATACTGATTACAATACATTTCAAGATATTTTACCGAATTTATCATCTATAGTTGTTTGTTTTTTTAAGCTTCTATCTGACAAGGATGATTCAACGACGTTAGTAAGGTCTCTGGTTTATTTAAAAAAACATTCACGTTATCCTCAAAGTAAATAATAGTCATTCTCTAGTTGCAGTTGTTAACAATACCTATATTGCAATGGAAGTATTCAATATATACTTTTATTAGCTGAGTCCCAATGTTTTCCTTTAAACTTCTTCTGTTACTGTTAATATCACTACAGCTCTTTGGACATGCTCCCTTGGTAAAAAGTAACTGTCTACTTCTCTAAAGGAAATTAAAAATGGTGTTGTATTAAATGAATTTTTCATATATCGTCTTTATCCTTTTTACAAAGACTATTCAAACAATAAGCATAATACTTCAACTTTAAACTATTTGCTCTATTGCTTCTTTTCATTTGACTTATGCATCCAGTTTCTACACAATACTTTTTTAAATATACATGTCTGTTGCTAAATGTTACATTATTAATATATTTCGATCTAATGCTTTGTTAAAATATTTTCTCGTGCCGAAACATTTTAGTATAACATTTTTTTTTATTATAAAAGCAGGTACATTTCATATTTGGAAGGATATTTTTAAATACGTCTCATAGCTTTTCCTATGGCCTTTCCTCATGTACTTAATCAAGGGCTTGAATAGACTACTTTTGAGTTAATAATTTGAATAACAATTTGCCTGCCATGTACCTTTGCACGGCCAATCAAAAGGACTGAATGGAACCTGGCAAATTTGCATTGTTGGTGAAAAATAGAACATTTACTCCTTCATTGCCTGGCAATACATGTTAAAGATAGGCTCGGATATAAACGTAATTGTCAAGAAAACATCCAGCTGCTAAGGCAACACTATGTTTTTGTAGACAAACTTTCATGCACTATTATCAATCAGATAACTCTAAGTCACATTGTCTTGTTCTTTACACTATTCAGTCTAAATCGGCTTAAATAACTTGAAAAAACGACTAGAGTTTGTTGATTTCTTTTTGTAAAACTTGTTCTTGACTGAAAAGAATCTTTAGCATCTTGAGATGTTGACCTAACATGTCTATTTGTTTTTCAAACTGACCAGGCAGCTACACCTAATAGGATTTGATAGTGTGTTTTGGGTGACCAGAGATTATTTAGTACCTAACCAGGATTTGAAATGCCATGGCATCATGTAATTCTGACCTTCGCCTTTAATGCGTTTCAAGTGCATTTTTTTGGCACTAGCACATCTATGTCTATGATTTACAATGCAATATTTTGAAGGTTTTAAATACTCATGTGGTTAATTTACATAATTTCCGGAAACAATTTTACAATTTCAGGTTATATATTTAGTTGATGACGATCCTGCCTACTGTGTTTCATCGCGGAATGCTCGGACATTCTAGACCGAATCATTTGTGTAGTAGCAGCTGCCAAAAAGTACGAACTATTTATAGAACTATTTATATCAGTGCAGAACGGATGGATATGCTACTGCCCCTCCAACTATTTGCTGTGTTATCTTCTTGTTTCATTAAAAATCGAGATATGTTATGACACACTAATGCACCATGTATGCTTTGGTTTTAGCGGAGGAAAACGCATGGAATAAAGCTAAACGTTTTTGTTTTGGTAGAAGAATGTCTGTATTCATTGATGAGCCCTCAGGTTGATATCGTTGGATTAAGAGAAAGTTTTGTTTTTTATTATGGACGCTTTAGCATGTGTGTAGTACATCAAACGTGATTTGCAACAAATTTTATCAAATATGCCTTGCCGTTTCTAGGAATACAATCTTATAAAATATTGGCATTGCAATCCATTTACAATTTCATCAGGGCAAGTGTGGTACGAAGCGTAATAACCCCTGGAAATAAGAAATATATATTTCCATTCTTGCAGCATATAATTCTGATTTATAGAAAAAAGTGCATTCCTACTCGTAAATAATTAAAGTTCAAGAGTTCGTGTCTGTTATTTTTAACGCCATAATCGGCATGGCTTTCCGAATATTTCCTATAGTTTTTTATGTTTTTAACGCTTAAAGGTATAACTCGCAGTATTGAGTATTGAATTTTATCAAAAGTTTGCTTTTGGAATAAATACTTTAATCAATTTAAATGGCTGCCAATTGAAAGAATCTTAGATTCTTGGATACGCAGTACACCAAGGCAAGTACAGTTCATTCTTACATTAAACTTCTTTCTTTGACATTGGACATTAGATCCTCAGTTCCATATTCACGTGAGCATGATGCTACATGTACAACCATTTATTTTCTCTGGTCATTTTCTTTTATTGAGTCAAAAAATAACTTCTCTTACAATCAGCAATTTTGTGTAGTTCTTCTTATAAAAATACTTTTCTCTCTTCTGAATTATGTGACGACACTACTTTCGTCATAACATAACAAAGAAAATGTCAGAGCTTGGACATTTTTATTCAAATAGATCGGGTTTCTATTCACTGCTTGTATTTGAGAACCCCTCACCCGCCACCCCTGCCCCACCTCCCCCCCCCCCCCCAGGAAGTGCGAGTTTAGAGCTCTATAACACCGATTTAAGCACTCTTTTTGGTAAATGACTCATCACATTTTTTTTAATTTTACATTTGACTTGCATGTGAATACCTTTGTCATGTGTCTCATCAGGGTTTGGTATATGTTGCCAGAAGGTCAATGCCATATATATTCTTATATACAGAAGTATGTAAATTCGAATTTAAATGTTATAATATAGCAATAGTAAAATATGTAATAACTAATACTTACAATTATATGTAAAGATACTTTGAGCAATTCATTAACCGTAACATAAGAAGATATTTGGACAGATTTACATTACTTACATTTTTTCTCACGTCGTGTTATTGTCCACGTTAACTTAGAAAGGACTAAGATTTGCATGAATATATAAGTATGTTACTCAGATTAAAAAAGTGCTGGCATTTTTATAAAATACAAAATATGAGTATCCGGATTGTTTTATTATAAAAGACATTTGAAACATTGTGCTCATTGAATAAATGCTTTATTATAATTACACAAAAAGACAAGCAGACGATTTGTAATTTAGGAAAAAAAATTACGCGAAGATTTTTATCACGAAAACAAATAATTTTCTGATTTGAAGTTAAATTGGCTGAACTGTGCTGTAATGAGTGTAACTTTTCTGTGTTAATATAACACACGTGTTTACCTATCGATCATGGGAAATAACATGTCCCTTGCTTCTGGTAAGTCCTGTCCTAGTGAAGACATAAATAATCTTACGACCAAAATTTGCCATATAAGGAATAAGGCGATAATTTTTTTCCGCAATGGTTAATATTTGATTGACACATACTACAGCACTCCAGAACGAAAATAAAGGCAAGTGCATTATTGTCGCCGTTCATGCGCACGGCGTCTATATAGAATCGTTCTGGAAAGGCTAAACGGATGTTTTTCTATAGAAAGATAATGTGCGGTGCTAGCATGGAATTTCTGTCAACTGTCATTATTAAAGTTAGGTGAATATCAGAACTAAAATAGTGTGTGTTTTTGTTTAAGTTTATAATAAAGTAGCGTTGTCTGTCACTTGAAATTGTTCATGTAATATTAATGTATGTTAATTTGTTTAAATTTCATTTCTTACAACGATGTACTATGTAAGTCAAAATAAAATTTACATTGTCCTACTGCACCACTTTGCGTCCAAAGACAGTTCGCCCCTGCCTCATTTCATCTCGTTTCGGACATAATTTGTCATTTGAATTCTGTTCTAATAAACAAGGTTTTGACGTAGTATATTTAAGGAATAAATCACATGTGATCAGATCGTTTTACTGTTTGGTTGTATCATTACAACTAGAGTTGTTGGATTGCGTATGTCTTTCATAATCTGGATTACCCACCGCTTGTTACTCTATCCTTTTTCACATGTAAAAGCTGGACATACGTCTTTGTTTAGTTAATAAATGGTACTTAATATATATATATATATATATATATATATATATATATATATATATATATATATATATATATATATATATATATATATATTTATATATATATAAAAAATATTACTTTTTTACTATATAGTTAAATATCACTTTAATTACAACTGTTGTGATTTATACATACATATATATCGCATTTAGTTTTAAGACAAGAAAATCTGACATAAACTTTGGAATTAATTTTGGTTTTTATATGGCGGTTTGTTGCTTGTTAATCGTTTTTTTTTAATTTAGTTTTAATAGTGTGCGTGTATCATTTGTGATTAGAATCAAGCTGAATTTATACTACCTAGGAAATAGCAATAGTTGACTCACAATGTAATAGCTAACGAGTAAGGAGGATAACCATGTTTTCCAGCGCAAAATTCTACTCTAGAATGATTGCTCTAAAATCACAAATTGTTAAGACAGATGTTGATGCATTGATAATAGTGGCTAATACTTATACGTATTTATTAC
This sequence comes from Sinonovacula constricta, assembly GCA_007844125.1. Classification (NCBI taxonomy): domain Eukaryota; kingdom Metazoa; phylum Mollusca; class Bivalvia; order Cardiida; family Solecurtidae; genus Sinonovacula; species Sinonovacula constricta. The sequence continues at coordinate 45,460,763 of CM017572.1, read as the reverse complement.
TGCAAACGTACTAGAACAGGTTTATGACGGTAAAGTGGTATAGTTCTGTTTATCACTTTCAAACGTCAGACTGTAGACTGGTCACCTGATTCTGACAGCATTCTTAAACGTTTCAAGAACAACAAGGTTTGCTGTTTTTTCTAGGGTTCTTATTAGGCAAAATGTACCCCTATTGAACAATATCTTGACGACGAGCTTTGATGCTTTGCATCAATGTACATTGGTCACACTATAACACTTTTATTTCAAAACGTCTTGCAACAAAGCAAGCCCATACGTACCTTGCAGTCCCTTACTGAGTGTGTAAGGCTTAAAAAGCAAAAAATAAATACGAGAGGTCGTTAAGATATCTCTTTCACATAACTTGAAACAAAAGTCACGGCCCATGAAGTAAAATTCTAGATCCAGCCTGTTTCCATGTTTAAAAAAGGAAAATGTCCAAACAAAATCTAACTGAACTTGTTTCATATCGCCATTAGCGTTTATCAACTGTATTTTTCTCTAGTAAAGTTTGTGTTATCGAGGACTTTTGATTTCTTAGATAATCTATATCCGCTCCGATAAAATAACGATATGGCTAACACAATTTCAACAGGTGCCCTTTTCTACCTTGCAAGCTATCTCCGATAAGTGGAGATGACATCTTCTTTTGCCACATAGACTGCTACGTACGAACAAACCGTGAGCACAAATTACAAACTACGAAGGTCAGCATGTGGATGTCATTAACAAGCTCCACTACAGTATATATATGTTTGGCAGTCAAAATATTTGGGATAGTTTGAGACAAAGCAACATGTTTGGTTGATTTGTCTAATGCTATATTTTGTCTCCAAACGATACACAATTGCAAAATACTATTTTTAAAAGAGCATATACATGTAAAATAATAGTTAGAGTTTTCTTATTTCTAATAATGAGACCCCTTTAATACCAGTTTAAAAATACAGAAATATCCATAAATTCAAAAGTTGGTGGAGACATTTCTGAAAATTTGGCATACATGTCTACATTAACGTATACAACATATCAGTTGTATTTTCTATTACACTTGCTTTGCCGTTTGCTTTTTGAACGCGTGTTTCACTGACTTCGCATCATCTACGAGGCCGAGATATATTATGCCCGTGCGAAACCTTCTGCGGCTCTGAACAATTTTATGTAATAACACAGGTCAATCGTATCATGTCAGCATGTCAGTCTAAAGCTACCATACGAAGTGGAATGGCGCACTCGGGATTTTAAGATTCAGTTCACAGGTGCCTAAAATGTTGTAGTTAATTTCAAACTTAGTATATTTTCGTCGAATCTGGTAGTATGTATAAACACTAATTTAAGACCTAATTTAAAAATCACAATGCAAAGTTATATTAAAGTGTTGAATATTTAATAAAATGGTTGTAAGTATCGAATGTTATGACTCTGGTGTACATGTAACTGTGTCCCAATGTATAATCTATATTTTAGGTGTTTATAAGTAATTACAGCTGAAGGCTTGCCTTCTTCCCAATTTCCAATACGTTGTACATTTTATTTACTACGGAATAAGTTTGACCAATACGCACCTGTAATCGCGTACGTAGTCATATTTACCCCGCCTAAAAACAGCGCTTCTGGGGGATTCGATTATTTCAGAACTGTGGTTACATCTATGGAGAGTTGGCAGACAACGGTAACCCTAGGGCATTTGAGCATAAAGAGTTCATTATGCAGTTTCAGTTCATCTTGAAGCTAGTTGCAGCAGAGGATATACTCTTCACGAATGTTCCGTGGTCCACTGAACTTCAGTGCAAAACTTGAACTTATGATCTTGTTACAGCAACAATAGATGCTCAGGTTGCTATTAGACTGCTAAAGGTATACACGTTGAATTATGTCGTAATTTCACCTGAATTTAAAGTTATGTATTTATCCAGGAGTAAGAAAAGAAAGTTCGAGAATTCCATAATATTCGTACTGTCTTATTGTAATGTACATATACTACCTGAGCTCCTGATTTTAGATAGCCATTCCTACTTATTAATTGTTGTTGTTGTTGTAGATGATGATTTTGTGTTGAGAGGATGGTTAACGCCCGTTTTCAACACTTTACAGCATTACAAGTCTTAAATTAATGTTGTTATACCTATAAATGGAGATGCATACTTGAAATACAACTGTACACTGTAACTAAACAGAGAGTGTAAAGTCTTTTTCAACATATATAAATTTATTATAGTCTGTATTCCCTATCGACAACCAAATACCTGTATACCCTTTTTCAGGTTACATCTGTTCGGATTTGTGCATATGTTGCACGCTTGAGGTTGCATTATAGATTTTTCTCATTCACTTGTGAGCATTTTAAAAGGGTTAATGAATTCCGTTGCATAAAGGGTTAAAATCAGATGGTTTGGAACGGTGCATGTCAGTCATATACAAGCAAACAGTTCGCCTAACCATCGTTTTGGGGTTGTACCAGTACTAAAAACCATCCACCGTAAGCTACTGCCTTCTTTCTCACTTGCACAGTTTTCCGAATTTAGTTGGTTTCGAACTCACAGCGGGCTGATTGGCCGTGGTTTACAAGCAAAACGCTGTCGCCACTTGACCACGGACGAGGACATGTATGTTTGTATTATACATAGTTGCAAGTGTGTATAATTATATACTTTCTCATTTCAGACTGACAGAAACGATGATGACGATTGGAACACTATGTATGACAAAGATGTGGCTACGGAAGCCGACGTAGGAGTTGAACCGTCCATGACAAAACATGTTGGGCAACATAGCCGCGCAAATGTGATTTAGACGATTTCATAGTTTTGAAAGTGATCATGCATTTACCGTTTGGACTATTTGCTAACAGAGGTGAGCGGCAGGCTGTTGTATGGTAATGGCTGTACCACATGTTTGGATAATTTTTTAGAAATCTCTTTTGAAGTTATTAAATGCCATTTAAATGTCGTCCAGAAAAATTAATAAAAAATAATACAACCCAAAACCAGCCTGCCGCTTACGCGAAAGGAAGCATGTCCGAACATTCGGAGATGCATGTTGTTTGCTGTAATGCCGAGCGGTCATTTAGCGCCGTGTAAAGACATGTCTGCATGGGTACTGTACGGCTTAGCGGACTAGGTCTAATGACATGAAAGCCACGTAGATTGGCTTTTATCTGTACAATCTGCTTTTGAAGACAGGTGAAGCTGACTTGCGAGACTGTTTTTCATTCCAGCCGATGCTTTTTAACTACTAATACATCATTTAGTTTCCTTTGTTGTTTGTTATCTATTTTTTTTAAATGTCGTGTTAAAATATGCATATAGAAATTGATTCAAAAACGCTTTCAATATATGTGTGTTAAAAATTTCATGCGTAAGGCAAACAAATAACCAACCCAACAGGACTCACAATATTGATGAAAAATGTGCAACAAAGTAAATTTTGTTAAACTAAGTATTCACGTATCAAAATAATGTTTTCTATACACCTCTGACATCTAATTACAATACTTACTAAGATAAGATTGAAAATCTAACAATGATTTACAGAAATAGTAAAAATAAACATCACAGGCATGTGTAATCACGAAACTAAAATAGTGTTCTGATGGTGTCTGTTCTTAAAGGATAAACCTCTGAAATGCTTACTTAACAGCCTTGCCCTAAATATAACATCTTTTGTGTTATGCGTTTATTCTTCTTGTAAAGCCTCTTATTGTGAGATAAGGTACTCGAACCCGGAACCGCCAGAGTCCGGGTCCATAGCATAAACCACTCGAACATTGGTCCTATCGTCCTGTATTACACAACACAATCGATCTTGCAAAACAACCCCTCTCTACTTATTCGAAACATTAATTAGAGTACGTTTCATGATACCACGCTTTTGATTGGCTAACATCTTTTGCATGACTGAATGACTGCTGAAAATGTATACTTGTAAGCATTTCGTTTATTGACAATTTTAGCAAACATTTAAAAGTTGCATTCTGTTTTCTTGTCTTCAGATCCTCGCAAATAATTCAAAGATTGCAAGGACGGCATCGTGTTGTCAATAATAAATAATAAACAACGATGTCCTTAAATATACAACTACTGAAATGTATTATAATTATAATGGTATACAATGAATTGGAAATGCGAATTTAAGATGCTAAAACATAGTCATTTACTGTATTTCAGATGCAGATACCTATTTAGGTAGTCTTCACCCTATATGGTAGAAGTCCTATTGCCAGAAATGAAAACTTTGGGAGCTTGTCGTAGATAGGACTTAGCCGGTGTATCAAACTTGTTGCAAAACACAATTGTTACTTCAATTAGTTCCTAGCTTAGATGCATCATTTTAGCAGATGAACAACGACCTGCATGGACTTTGTCATCAGACATCAAGTAATGACTGCATGCCTGGTGATTTACTAATGAAGGTGATGTAGGCACGATACCAAACATAAATAGTTAGTGATAAAGTGGCACTAGGGACTTCGTGGAACCAATTCATTGTAAGTAATTTCTCTGTGATTGTATAGGTAAATAAGAAAAGGTCCTATCGAAATTTCCAGACATTTGAATTTTATCTACCTGTAGGCAAAAACAAACAAGGTAAAAGTAAATGTGACAAACACACAGAGACGAGACATAACACACAAAAGAAAATCCATCTGTTACCACCTTGGAACGGTCAGTCGACAAAAGGGCCGACTGGGGTGGTTAAACCTGGTTTGTGGAGCGCTCCAACCTCGCACTTCCTGAAGGTTTTTCTATCAAACAAACAATATAAATAAAAATATCCCGTCAAAGTGAAACAACTAACAGTAAGCAGCTGCATCGGAAGTTAAATCAGATACATTGAACTTAGGTACATACATAATAACTAGTAATAAAATAAACAATCAACATATGTACAGTATGTATACTAGATAAAACCCTTTGCAACCTAAAAATTCCAAATGAGAGAGTTGTTCCAAATTAAATAAAACAGGAAAAGCGCTGATATATAATAAGAACAACTGTCAAATTATGGCCTTTCAGTCACTGTTTTCATATAGTCTCAACGACCACCCGTGCGGTCATCGTGTAATTTAAAAACAAGTTCTTGACTGTAAAAGGGTCAATTGCAAGCAATGCAGTACAACCAACCTAGTTGTAACCGTCTGCAATACAATTTCTGATAAGTTTTGTAAAGGGATCAGGAAAGTTATCGAGACCCTTAATTTTCTTTTACTTGTACAAAACATTTCCATAAAATGCAGGATGGCTTATGCCTTTCTGCGTAAGTGTTTTCATACTGCTATTATACGTAGAAGCAATAAAACCATTGCGGTGAAAGAATTTTGAACTCGCCTATCTTAATTCATGATAACGAAAGCCTTGCTGTAACAGTTTAGAAGAAATAAACCGGTTTCTAGCATTGCAATCTTCTACTTTAGTATAAACTCATGCAATCCTTGTAAGTTGTGATATGTAAATACCATAAGAGGTAGCACGAGTTGAATCACCATCAAGGTATTGATAATTCACAATACTAAAGATGAAATCATCACTCTTGTCATAGATTTTAGTAAAGACGTTGAAGTATGTGCACTCTCATTGCTTTGAAAGTTTCTTCTGTCATATGACCGACTTCTGAGGCGCTGCTTATGGCGAGATTCCAACCTTACCTCCACGTATGTTTGAAAATACATGTTTTGGCACTTATTTTAGCCAGATAGCAGGACCCAACAATCACAATAAACGATACGCTGAATTACGAATATCCATTATAGATGTTTTAGTTGGATCATTTTATGTTTCTTCTTGCCATTATTATAAATACATCATATCTATCGTTTTTGCTGGTGATTTCCTGAGATTTGTAATTCGACCGGGGAACTATAATATATACGGCACATGCATTATTACAAGAAATACTTTCAACAAAATTTGACGGAATTTTTCCAGATTGTTTTTATTCTCATATTAATCATATTTTCCTATTGTATAAATATCAAATATAAACATGTAGGCGTTAGTAATGCGTCGTTAAACATTTCAGTTCAAACATAATTCAAATCATAATACCGCCAATGTCAGTTTGTTTTAACTAATCTTTAAGATTTGTTTCGTCTTTAAGTTATATTTTCAACTAACTCCTCGATAAAAATATCATCGCTGTATATATGAAAATATGACCGAAACACAAATTTTATTAAAATCAATAAATGTTATGTAGGATTCGAAATAAGGACCTAAATGGTAGTTCAAAGCACTCGGGATTGCGCTAAAAAGGTTAATATATTTTTGTTTTAGGTCGTTTTATTAAACATTGCGACGGACACGATTTTTACATTCAAAAAACATATCATTGTTTTATTTTCAATGCTTTCAACATGCGCTTATGAGTTCAGTTGGATTTAAGTCGGACCAAATGAAAGGTCAGTCACGGTTTTTATGGAAAGTATTCTGTGTTTTATTAATTGTTGTGATTTGTTTTGTTTCCTTAACATTGTTCTTCAGAGGACTTACTTTTTGGCTTGAAAAAATATTCCGATGATTCAGTGTCTTCTGTTGAAGCATCATGAGATAACTGTTTTAAGATACATGACATTGTTAACATTAACACATTAACTCCAGACATAAATGTGCATTGAGACAGAATAGGAAGCGAAGTTTTAATATCTGCCAGTTATCTTTGCTTAGTCATGCTGAACACCAGGTTCGTCTTTTGAGAGATTTCGTTTGCGACAGTGTACAGAGTTATAACCCTGCGTGACCTTGACCACCGTCGGTCAGTAAATGCCCTGGAAAACGGTAGTGCGCGTACTGAAACAAATATGTCTGGCCTTGGAGAATATTGTACAAATAAATGTTTGTTAGTTTGAAGAATTGTTACATTGTTGAACATGATCTCGACCGCAACCTTTGATGATTAAATTAATGCCCTCTTGCTCCTAAAGTAATGAATACAATGCAAATTCAAAGGGAACCTTCCAGTTATCTTATTAATATGGACTTAAATTAACAGACTCAGAGACAACGCCGACTTTTTTGGCTAAGGACATGTTGTGAAATATGCTCTCAAGGACGCATCGATATCTAATTTACTTTAACCATAAAACATTTCCGAGAGCTCAGAGATTTGCGCTAGTTCATTTAATCAGCTTACATAATTTATTTCTACAAATTGTCATCTGTACGGATGTAATGAAATAAAGATATTTGAACAATAAATTAAACATTTGCAATCGATAACTTTTACAACACCCATAAGCGAACCGTTCTTGCTGACTTCCCTCTGAAAATTATATATTTCTTTTGAGATAATAAACTTAAGAATATATGACAAAGTCCTATGAGTATTGCAACATATACCAAACTTCGAAAAGGCACAGAACAAAGGTATTCCACATACAAGCCAAGCGCAAAGTAGGAACAAATTTGTGATGAGTCATTTAAGGAAAAGAGCAAACCCGACAGTTACCGCCTTGGAACGGTCAGTCGGCAATATAGACCGACTCGGGTGCTTAAACCGGTTTTTACAAAGCTCTAACCTCGCACTTCCTGACGAGTTTCTTAAATGCAAGCAAAGAAAAGAAAAACGATCTATTTGAAAACAAAATGTCCATGCGCTGATATTTTCTATACGTTATGACGAAAGTAGTGACGTCATCGAAAAATAATGTCCACATAGTGTTCAGAAAAGGAATATGGTATTATTTTGATTTGAAAAACAACACAAAAATGGTTGACCACAAATAAAATTAACTTTCTGAATCATGAACAAGCAGGACCAGAGACGAATAAATTATTGTAGCATCCTGATCATGTGAAGATGGAAATGAAGAACCAAAGTTCAATGTCCATCAAAGAAAATACACGTTACAATCCCTATAGGATTAATTAAATGACAACATAGATTACATGCACGGGGAGATTTTTTACGACCGCCACACTGCACAAGTAACATTGTTGTGATTTTGAATAAGAATATATGACAAAGTCCTATGCGTATTGCAACATATACCAAACTCCGAAGAGGCACAGAACAAAGGTATTTCACATACAAGCCAAGCGCAAAGTAGGAACAAATTTGTGATGAGTCATTTAAGGAAAAGAGCAAACCCGACAAGTGACGCCTTGGAACGGTCAGTCGGCAATATAGACCGACTGGGGTGCTTAAACCGGTTTTACAAAGCTCTAACCTCGCACTTCCTGCCGAGTTTCTCAAATGCAAGCAACGAAAAGAAAAACGATCTATTTGAAAACAAAATGTCCATGCGCTGATATTTTCTATACGTTATGACGAAAGTAGTGACGTTATCGAAAAATTATGTCCACATAGTGTTCAGAAAAGGAATATGGTATTATTTTGATTTGAAAAACAACACAAAAATGGTTGACCACAAATAAAATTAACTTTCTGAATCATGAACAAACATGACCAGAGACGAATAAATTATTGTAGCATCCTGATCATGTGAAGATGGAATTGAAGAACCAAAGTTCAATGTCCATCAAAGGAAATACACGTAACAATCCTTATAGGATGAATTAACAATTATTCTTATGATGCTTACGATAATAACGTTTGTCGATTATTGACTTCTCTCTTCCAATATCTGAACCGATAAAATAAATTGAACATATTTAAGGCTATGCAACACGTTAGTAGCTGTTCGCAGTTGGTTTTGAAGTGTCATTATAATAGAAAAAATGTGTTTGCTAAGATCTTTTTTATCCAAATACTTTCTGCAATTTAATGTAAGAAAACATTAGAAAGTCAACAACGTATCTGTCTTTATATTAAAACAACGAACACTATAAAGTGAGATTTGAAACAGAAAAAGGATATAATCATTCGAAGTAAGTTGAAAACCCCTGACATGGGAATGTGTAGTGTCTGCGGAATATCCATGGGCATGTGCATAACATACTCATAGGTCTGAATACATAGAAAACATATTTTTTATTGTCCTACTCGAAATGAGTTATACTATACGCGATACAACCTGAACAGAAGCTTATTATATACATACTTCAGGAAAAATCTTTCATGAGAATGTATCTATGCGTGTGTGCAATTAGAAGATTACTGCAAAATATAATAGAGACACCATTAGTAAAGAAGGGTTTTATATATACTTACCAAGATACACGAATAATTAAAACACATATGCTCAAATGAATCATGATGTCTTTATTTGAAATAATAAAAGGATGGTGCTGGTTGTTTTTTTTTCCAAATAATTAACTTGCGTCTTAAGATGTTGCTAGCAGTGTAGAAGAAAGGCCGTCTATTACTGCTAATTGTCGATTTGTTGAGGTCAGAATTAACATATTACAGCAGTCGGAACAGATACAACCCTATTATAAATTTGGTATTATTAAATCAAGAAAGTAACAAAGCATTTAGTATGTACATTTAAGTTATTAATTAATGGGTAAAAAAGTAATAAAAGAGTAAATGTATGTATAAGTATAAACGTAGAAATTTAAAAACGTTGTAGTATGAAAGAGATAAATCTTTGCTTTTGTCATTAGATTCTATGGAATGAATTATTATATTTTTACAATTAGGGTAGCAATGCTTCGTTGTATACATTTATTAATGAAAACACTTAATTAATAATTAAATGAAATTAAAAACTTATTCTGCGATACAAAAAGTGCTTTCAAGTTTATGTGTTTCTTAGAAGTACACTTTTGTTCTTCTATTCACTGAATATGCAATTATTCTGTTTAATATCAGGGAGGAAATTAAATGAATTTCGGCCAGCTTAGGATTTGCCTTTGTTTATGGGGCGTTAAATATGTAAATCGCATGTCCTAAAACTGCATCGTCTTTGATTGTAAGGGATATTCAAGCAAGTATGCGTTTTGTCAGGCAAAACTATAAAGATGCTAGAGAAATTATAAATATTGGCAGAAAACTCAACTTAAAACTGAAAATGAGCTTTAGAAAAATGGATAAAGTATATGTATATTGTATAAAGTTATATTCTTCATGAATTCAGTCAAGTTTAGTCGGTTGTATTCGCATTGTTGTCTACTTAATGGGATAAAGGACTAAAAAGGATGATTAATTGTCAGCTTGCAAGACTGTGAGATTTCATTCAAGATTGATTTATGATTGCTAATTGGTTTTACTACTCAATTTCCAGAGACACTCCGTGAAATCACGCGGCGATGTGGTTAATGTCGATTTACAGCTTCTGTTTCGCTTCTAAAATTAGTATTATAATGAAACGTCCAAATCTCTGTGTAGTTTAATAAACGTAATGCAATGAACATTAAATATGACCTTTATGTGGAGCTGTGTGATCAAGCAAAATATTTTAATAATCACATTCAAAGTAATTCGTTGTATGTTTACCATATTTTATAAATAAACGATAGCGAGAGACCATTGATAACGATTATATTTCAAAACACTTATACAAAAAAACCGTGTTGGGCAATTTGTCTTACGCGATGTGTGTTTTTCGAATTAATAAATAAGGAAACTTATAATGTAAATGTGCTTTCCCATCGTACATATAAAAAAAATCGAGTGGCTGCATTTGTTTTGCTTTTCAACGACAAGATATGTACGCTGCATGCGATACAGTTTAATACAAGAATGTTTAGGGGATACTCAACTGTTATTTGCATACATAGATTTACTAAAGATCAAAACAAAAATAAACTGAAATTTATAAATCAGGTTAATAAGAACGTGGAATATTACATTTCCAAACTTCTCGTGCATCTTTTCTTAAACCTCTATCTTCAGATATCTTGTTAGTCTTTGCTACAATTACTCGGTCCAGTTAATGTAAACTTTACTTTGCCTAGCAACAAACAGACCAGGAAACAGCAAACCCTTGTGTAGCGTAGAAATGAATTGATGAAAACATCGTCAGAGATGAAGGGAGGAACACAGTCTTCTGTAATTTTAACATTGTATGCCTGGCTCGAACTGTGACCCGGCCAAGCCAGCCGCTGGCATGATTTTAGACACACACCCGCGCTAGCTAGATGTGGACTCCTCTCCGTGGCCTCCCGACGGACTCTCTCTCTCTCTCTCTCTCTATCTCTCTCTCATGCTTATGTATATTATATTATCATAATGAAAATGTACTTACTTACTTAATATATCGGCCATATTATGTCGCACTTGTTATTTAAAGATTTACAATGTCGTCAAATGTTTATAGTTACGAATTTGGGGCGCATTGGAAAACGGAATACCAACGGCAGAATGAAGCATGACATTTGACGTGTACATAGTACATCGTCGTAACAAACGCAATAAAAGTAAATAAATCATACATACGTATGTGGAAAATTTACAATTTCACCTGAAAGCTAGTGATGTATTAAACTTCATTTAATTCTGATAAATAAGTTGAAAAGTAACCGAAATTAATGCATGACAGCGCCCTGCTTCACATGTTTATAGAACAACATGGCGCTCTCCATCGGACTTTTCAAGAAATGGTTACATATATACGTCACGCTTGGACAATAATTATACAGACACTTTAACGGCAAATCCTACGAAAGCGAAGCAAATTAAAGATGTCCGAATGGCTCGGGACGTCGGTTTAAGTACTCAAAATTGCTGGCTTCTGGATTTGTTATATTTTATGCAAGGTCTCTTATTAGTTTATGTATCTTTTTTCAGTCCTTGGCATGTGGGTACGTTTGCCTTTCCAATTTTATACATGTTATAATCTGAAAGTGCTTTGTCATATTCTGAAGCAATACTATGTTGCAATACTCATAGGACTTTGTCATATATTCTTTTTTTGTATATTGTTAGAAAATGTGCCATTGTTCTTGAAAGTTTATTTGGCATTCCAAAAAATTGTATGAAAACCTTTTTTAAATTGCTTTGTACTTTTCAACAATGTTATATAGGACATCTTACAAATTATGAGTTTCTAAAATACTGCCATCATAGAACAAGTCGGCTCACATTTACTATTAATTGTCTTATATGTAAATAAATAGATAGCATTGCAGCACCCCAAACTAGGTCAAACATAATTTAAATTATTTTTGTTCGTGTTTGACTAAAAGTGTCATGTGTCAAGATGAAATATCGCTAAAATGACTAATCAACATACAATGAGAATAACCATTTAAAGTGATTACATTTAATAAGTTGCGAAACAAATTGAATTTTAAAACATGAAAGTACAGAGCTATATGTATTTCTTTAAGTAGGTTTCTTTTTTCAAAACTGTTATTTACAGAAATAAAGCAAAACACAATTTAAAAACACACACACATATACGCACAAACATATTAACGTAGGAAATATTTCTTGTGTATGTTCATCAGCAAATTTTGTTTGCAGAGTTCACCAATGATTGTTTCATTCTTTCTTAAATATAATTCTTAAAAACTAAGCAAAATTCCGAATACAATTTTGTATGGACATCACCAATGTCTGAAGTTTCTGAGCCAAATGTTGGAATTTTAATGGAATTTCATTCCCCTGAGATTCAGTGATGTATATCGTGATGCCTGGAAAAAAACATTGTCTTCACTTATATTTGACGTCTAATAAATCTGTCATGATACAAGAAAGACAGCCTCGGTCTTTTGGAAGAAAAACAAAACAAAAAGACGAGGAATCGAGATTTGTCTGGATGCTTATATGTAAATTAAACACAATTTAAAAACTGCAGATGAATCCGTAATTGTAGCCTATTTTTTAATATTTAAATCAATTTACGACATAAGACAATAGGTAATGTAAATCTTCTTCATTAAATGTATTTTTTATTTTAAGACGATATGGCATTGATATGCTTTAATTATACATGTGTTATCTAAGGTCATGTAATGCAGTGCTTTTATATATTCCTCTTATGGTCCTTGTTATATGTGAATATTTAAATTCTATCAGCTGACATCTAATAGTAATGTTGAGAAAAATAGCAGAAAGAAAATCAATATAAACTGTGCGCATCAATTGTAAGGGGGCCGACATAACTGCTTTTTAGTAAGTATTTACGGAATGTAAAAATAAAATGGAAATAGCTTTGGAACAAATAATCAAAGCGCCACCAATAGATCTTAATTCAAATGTTTATAATAGAAACATAATAAAGAACAATTATTTGTTATCATTTGTATATATTAGTTAAACTTACAGTATGTACGGTGCTCTTCTTAAAACTGATTGCGCACATCCCTGCAAAGATTACCATGGCAATAAGCGTATGATGTTTAGGAGTACCATTGTACATAATTTAAGTACATAAATAACTTACCACTCTTCATCTTGGTGTCTAAATGAAGGTTAAATATCTTTTACTACTAAACATATTAATCCTTTTATTTGGTAAGTAGTCGTTTCCTTTTTACGATTACCACCATTCCTTGGCACCTGCACATTCATCTGGCATGTGACTACCTTTGTACTCTGCCTTTTTTTTTAATTTTGGTATATGTTGCAATGCTCATACGACTTTGTCGTATTTTTTTTAAATCCTGTGGGATCTTATATCATTTTCCTATTGATACTATAAAGGTAGGATATATTTTAAATTAAGGAGATTCAGACTTTCTTTTTTTAGTGTATAACATTTCATACGTTGTTCTGGAATATTGTTTCGTTGCTGAAATATCAAAGGTTATTTTAGCCTTCGAGTGTATGTTTATAAGGCATAATTTCAGACAGTAAAATAGGGTGGAAACGATTATGAGACCCATTGAAGAGAGACTAAACGAATCAATTATATTGCCCTTTATATCAATATGTTTATGCTCACGCTCGTTAAAGAAAATTAACGTCAAAGCTGGTTATGTATATAAATCGTTGTGCCAAGAGAATGACAAATGTCTAGACGATAAATCACATAACCATTAGATTCTCAGACGAGTGATTTCCTTTTATTTAGTCTGCAGCCAATAGCATTCAATGTAGCACCTACTGTTGCGTAATCACAGCTTTAATGCATCATATCCCATGGCTTTTCGTAAACATAGCAATTAACCCAAACTCTGGTAGTTAGATATAAAGCAAAATTTAAATGTAAACTACCATTAGACAAAGGCACACATAAATTAAATGTAAAAGTAAAAAAATGAGACGTTACACACATAGATACCAAACAAGAATTACTGCACAAAAACGATCAGTCGGCAAAAGGGCCGAATGAAATGCTTATGGTTATTCACGGGGAGCTCCAACCTTGCACTACCTAAAGTTCATTTTGTCTTGTTGTCTGTTTGTTTGTTGTTGTTGTTGTTGTTTGCTATTACTGTTGTTTTTATTGTAGTCGTTTTGTGTGTTTTTATCAAATACAGTTACTTTTTAAGGAGTACAGCGACAATTGTGTCTCTATAAAACCAATAGTAAATTAAAGTCGTTTAAATGACTTTGTTCCTTCTTTCTCTTGTGATTTGCTCGATATGCCTTAACCTTTCTTGTTCTAAAATGATAACTTATAACCAAACAGTGTAAATAAAAGTAACCCATTAATAGGAGAAAAAACAGAATGCACCTGCATCGGGAGTCTAACACTGACAACATGTACAGAAGATAAAACATCAGCAATCTAATAATTCCACTACTCAAGAGTAGTTTGAAATAAAACAGCCCATTCGACGATGTCTAATAATAAACTATGAACAGAATTATTGAATTCTATATACAAAACAAAATGTAATATTGCGAAGCGAATATATTTTATGTTATTCAATTAATAAGCCGAGGATTAGTCTGCAAATGGCATCATATACAATACAGGCAAACAAACGCATCCCGAAGCTATTATACATACTGTGCGATCTTATGTAAAAGGGCGTGGCGGCTGCTTAATTTGTATATCTTATGTAGGGCACTACTGGAGAGAAGTGCGAGGATGGAGCCAGGTTAAAGCACCATAGTCAATCCTTTTGCCGACTGACCGTTCCAAGACTGTTGGCTTTTGTGTGTGTTGTTGTTGTTGTTGTTGTAGTTGTTACACTACTTGCCTTTGTCTAAAGATATGTCGTAATTTGCATAAGAACATCTATTATTTTCCTTAATTATTACAACAGTGCTACTTGTGCAGTGTGGTAGTCGTCAAAATCTCCTTGTGCATGTAATTAATGTTGTCATCTAGTTAATTCTTTCTGGATTCTAACGTATATTTTATTTATTCTTTTGAAATACATTGGCTCTTCGTTCACCTCTACTTGAAATAAAACAACCATGAATAAGTAGACTACTACACTACAACCAAACTTAAACATAAAGTGTCTACTGCGCATTTGTTTAATGGTGCTGCGGATACATTCTTCAGCAGAGTCATTCTTTATATTTTCTTTATAAAATTACTTCCATGTTTCAGGGTTTTTGCTTCTGATTCCAGTACATTATCTCTGTGGAAATAAAGCATTTAACGTAACGCCTATAATAACGTTACAATAAAATGAACTTTACCGCGCAAATGCAGAGTTGGCATAATGAGTTCTTTAAATTTAACAAGGGTAAATATAAAATATGTAGAACATAAACTCCACTGTCAAGTCTACTGGAAATGGCCGTACATTAAATAATTCTGTGATCTGGATTGACAAAGTAACATCATTATTTATGTAATAACTTACAAACATGTAAACTTTAAACTTCAATTCACCGGACAAACAGGACGGGCGTTGAAAATAAGGTTTCGAGAATATTCATTTAAAATCGGTAACGCTCTTATTTAAAGAACTTCTTTTATAATAATTATCTTAATACTACACATTCTTATATATTCATATATATATATATATATATATATATATATA
>CM017572.1:45295026-45442526 GCA_007844125.1 Sinonovacula constricta | reverse complement strand
TTAGATCGTGTATAGAATAAAGGTTTGCTCATTAAGCTTTCTCACTTCGGTATACAAGGGTATCTTTTGTGCTAGCGATTTATTTATCTTCTCTCCCGTCGTCAAAGTGCTGTGTTTGCAAATGCTGCTTCCGATTTGGCAACTATTTCTGCAAAAAATCAACTAGGATCTATTCTTGGACCTCTGTTATTCCTATTGGTATGAATATAACAATTAATTGATATTTCCAATCAAATACGATCTTATATAAGACTATTTGCAGATGGCACCGGTATGTACATCGTTGTTGACGAGCTGCTTACGGCTGCCGATTCTCTAATCAACCACGTAGAAAATATATCATCATTGTCCAAAACATGACTGCTTACTTTTAATCCAACAAAGACCAAACTATGTGCTTTTCACGCAAACCCAATAGACATTCACTCCCTGGTCTTTATTTCGATAACATCCTTATCCGACATGTTAATGGATACAGGCACCTTGGGTTTTTTCTCCAGTGGAAATCACACATTACGTTGACTGTCAGAAAAGCCTAGAAACGCATCGATTTTCATAGTTCTTTTAAATAATCTCTTAACCGAACTAGTCTTTAGCGTTTCTCTATCACTAACATTCGCCCACTTCTAAGTACGGAGACGTCATCTGGGACAATTGCACACAGCAACTAAAGCAGGAGGCTGTGCATGTGGAAGCTTTGAGAGTTATATAACAGGAGCCACAAAATATTGCAACTTAAGTTATACACTGACTGCATTGACGAACCTTTAGAAACGATGCATAGAAAGCTCAAACTCACACTACTCTATAAAATGAAACATAATTTTGTCCCTATTTAAATTAGTCAGATTTTACCAGAAAAACCTGCTCACAGACTTTAACTTCGAAATATCTTAAGATACCGTCAGTACTTGGCAGAACAAAGCTTTACGATTCTTCTTTCCTGCCATCAACAATTAACTAGTGGAATTCACTCAATTTCACTTCACAATCAGCGACATCAGTTCTAGCCTTCACAAACAAGTTTAATCAACCTGGTATGTAGAAAAATCTCCTTTTCACTCTAGGCACTATGGAACAAATTCTTCACACTATATTAAAACTCTCATATAGTTCCCTATTAACAACTCAATATATAGTTATATCTTTCTAGATCGGGATTTATATATGTATTTGTGGTAACATATGCCACATATGTATCATATGGCACTAATATTGAAAATGTTTATTGTTTAAACTAGAAGCTTAACGTCGAATTGATATTAATAGGTCTCAAAGAAAGGGTGTGCATATTAGTTCCACTTTCAGGTATTATCCTCTTCAAGATTGCAAGGTACAAGTATCGAATACTGGTATGCTTCTAATTTGCTTTTCTTTATGGCTCAAAGAAGTTTGCCTCGTTATACTTTATTAAGAGCTGTTCATTTGATTTCATCATAGTTGCTGCTTTGAGCGTTAGTTCAGTATTGTTTATCCTTTTAATAATCACTCCTTACCAAACATATATACAATGTCCTTAGAGCAATATAGACGTGGTTAATTAAGTTTGCATGTCTCAATGTTTGATATAATACATGACCCTTTACGCCTTAATAAATAGTTTGTTAAAATGAAGATCATCTAATAATGTGCAAACATGATGTCCTTTAAAACTCTTAATTTGGGATAAGTGATAAGTTGATAAGTTTATGTATGTGCAAAAAACGCGTTATCTTTACAATTTATTTCTATCTTTTACATACATTGATCCGATTATTATTAAATTATTTGATAATAATATGTGGATCGTGTTTCTGTTCCCTGTGTACCTGAAATATATTGTGTCCAAACAGATGAAACAATCAGTTTGTGATATTAAAACAAAATAATTTCAAACGAATCTTGGTTGTAGCATCATCGGCCAATTTCCATACAAACGTATATCTAGTCAAATGCAATTTTCAGCAAAAAATAATAAGATACAAGATCCCCACCCCCCTCCGAATTAGTGTTAAGAATGTTTATTGCAGACGTCTATAGAACAAATCAATGAGCGCAACAGAGAGAAAAAATATACCTGCCGAAACAGTTATCAAGTTAAGATTTCTCCTGTTGTTAGCAATAAATAGTACAGGTTGACTACAGTTATAATATAATTAACTACCTTTCCAGAAGAGCATTGCATACATAATTGATTTTTTTCGGTGGTTCAAGTAAGTAGTTACTTTTATTTTTTTCAAGACGAATTTCTTATTCTTTACATCACCTGTTTGATCAATTATATTTTTACATGAATATCCATAAGGATATTAACAGCCGAAATAAGGGAAGGAATACACAACAATATATGTAGGAAAGATGTTGCTGTCACACACGGCTTATGGAAATGACCAAGGTTTTAATATTAAAACGAATCGTGTGTCATTGCAATTCATTCAAGGTAATGAGTTAAAATTGGAATAGTTTTGAGTTTGCATCAAATTAAAATGCACTGTAATGTGTTCAGTGCGGTGTAATTAATCACTAAAGCATATGACCGTCGTGATTTTATTTCTGCACCTGAACTTAGTATCGTGCATTATTCTGCGATATATCACTTAAAATCGGGATCATCTTTTCCTATTTTTTTACAAGTTTAAAACATTTGCGATTATTATTTTCATTGAAAATATGTGGTGAGCAATTTGGCGATCGTGACAAAATATCGCGCATGCAATCTCTACTTCTTTTGTAGTAATATATTTTCCTCTTTCGTATTTTTTTCTTTGTACTTCACTTCTATATTGTCGTAAACCGATTAGATTTAATTTTTATACAAGTATTTTATTTCTTTATGCAGATCTAACGAATCTAAGCGCTGTTCCTTTTTTTAAACATTTCCTATTGCTATATCTAAAGCACGCATACTTCTTGTGACACATGTTTGCAATTTCGTAAGTCATGCAGTGGTATGGATCCCCGCCAGAAAACATGACATAGTTCACGAGAAAAAAATGTATGTACACACCCATACATACAATAGCAATTATAAATGCGAGTAAGTATACGGATATACTTGACGGTAGTTTATCTTTTACAAAAAATATTTTCTTTCTTGATTCTTCGGCTATAGCAATTGTGTAACATAACTATAAAGTGCTGATCAAGTGTCTATTATGGCGGCTGGCCTTTGTCCAGAAACAGCTATTGGATGTCATGGATATAACCTATTTGATGCATTATACATGCCATTTATAAAGCACGTGCTCTTATATGGCATGACAATATTAAATTTTGACAATACATTCAAACATACGTTATTTTTCTTAAATAATATTTTCTCAAATAATTCAGTAATTATCTTTCAAATATAGTGTTGATATTGCGTGTCAAATTTCCAGTGTGTTTATATATATGCGTAAAAGTAATTTTACAGCCTCGGGCAATGGTCGCTTACGGTATAAAATAATGAGATACACTATAGCCAGATTATTAGTGTCAATAATGATTTGTTTTGACGTCTCTTGACAGATCACTGAATCTTAATGGACATATAAGTCGACTATATGGCCAGCTTGAATTGTTATTCATCCGGTTCCTAGGCATTCTAAGACATTTTGACGTTCGTCATATAGTGTTAAGTCTTACATAAAGATAGGAGTCCCTAAATGAGTTAAAATATGCGCAATCAGATATTATACAAATAAAGACTTGTGTAGGGGTCAATAGACAGTTTTAAGGACCTGTGTAATGTGATATTGACCGATGACATTAGCCAGGTTCGCAAAACTAGCGACCGAAACATAAATCTTTAGATGTTATATCACATAACCTATTAAATTACGCTATCATAATTATTTTAAGCCCAATGAGCCATATGCGTTTCTCATTGGACATAACACATTTAAAGATGTCGATCCAATTCACCAGCGTTAAATTACCCAGTTTGCTTTCACATTTTTCCCGACAGATAATCACGAAATGCATTCACTTTTTGTTCTTTTCTTGGCAACACATTCTCTAAATGTTACCAATTCATCATCAGACACACTGATAAACTGTCGATTTCGTTTACCAATTGCCATGTTGTTGTAGCAATAGTGCGCGTAAAAAAAACACGACCATCAATATTATGTTGTCGGTGCTTACGTGAAAACATAATTGAGTCAATATAACTTTATATTAATTCACACATGACCAGTTCTTTACTAATAAAAACGCTTTTAATTTCACAGGGTATGTGATATTAATATATATTGCATTTGTGGGTCAATGAATCATGTTAACCTATAAAACCTTTTGCTTTGGTTGAAAATATATTGTTAAAGAAATCAGTGTCCGAGTATCAAGTCATAAGCACAAATGTATCTGAAAGAAGCGTATAAAATAAATTCAGTAAGGGATACCGTATTTAATTGTACTTATTACCACTTGCCTATTAATGTCCAACTTTTTGAGAGTTACTATTATTATACTTGGAAGCAATGTTATCATTAAGGAGAAATCATGTATATATATCGGACCATGATACGTGTGAGTGTTTATCATACTCTGACTTCATTTTTATTTTCGACAGCCTCTTATTGTTAAACATTCTTCAATCCTTACTTATGATATTTTTCGTTTCCGAAAATAAAGTTGAAAAAACATCATTACTACCAGCCATATATTCATTTAAAACTTTAACACAATAATAGTTATGTATTTAAATTCTCCTGGAATTAATCCCTTTAGTAACATGACCTTGGTGATGTTATGCAGAAGAAAACAGGTTCGTCACGTTCAGTCCGCAAAACAATAAAACTAATAAAAACGCTGTCTTTTCTCCTGATGTTGAAAAGGAATAAGGAATAGAAACACCCGCATTGAACGAAACAAAAAGTTTTTCTTTAATTAGTCACAAACATTTGTCTTTACTAAGAAAATCAATATATCTGAATCATTTAACTTTAAAAGTTAATAAAAACAACCTTTAACAACCTTTAATGAATAACGTTGGTCATAAAATCAAAAATGTATGGAGACGTCACGGGTGGCTATGAATACCCACGTGACCTAGTGAAATTGATAGTTATGCACAGTGGCTTCTAAAAGGACGATCCGTTGTCCTTTTGCTTCTTAACCAGTGTTTGATCGGCCTGAGGCATCTGCTTGGTTTAATGGACATATCGGATGGTTGAGAATGGTCTCAGCCTTATAGTTTCATAACCCTGGAATCTGGTTTTGTTTGTCCATAATATAACACTCAGGAATATACACTTCTATAGATAATTTGATTTATTTGATGTGCACAAATGGACAATATATAACTACAGCTTGACATTGTACTTTCTTATATAATTTCAAGCCAGTATGATGTAGTATGTACGGCAGAATACATACTGTTTAAAGCCTCAAAACTACATATTAATCATATATCCATTTTAACTATGTTCAATAAATCAGACATTATTCCAAATAGCGCTAATTATTATCAAAACAAAACGAAGCTAACAATAGCATTACAGTACAATTTTGTATTGCAATTTCATTCATCAAACATAAAACAGTACCCTTCCAAGTAATACTATATGCGCTTAAAGTATTGCGTGTCGTTCCAATGGTCATGTTTGTATAAATACGTCATTCCAAGGCCGCCTTTCGTGTGCACTTTAATTATGTAGACGTAAACATTAGGTCGAGAATGTTTAGTGGCTGTCTTAGGCTACAAATCATTGGATTTCCTGGGAAAAGGCAGGTTTATTTAACGGCCTCTGTTGACTCTTATTCAAACCATGACAATCCTAAATGTCAATGATTTTTTTTATTCATAAATAACTGTTTTATTACTATTGTGCATTAACTACATATTTTAAAGAAAGTACACTAAAAAGAAAATTAAATAAACTGTTGTACACCCTTTTCTTTTTGTTCCATGCAGACGCTTACAGTTAGGCATATTTCCTTGGGGATAGTTTCTTTCCATAGTTTGTCTTTGAGAAAATCATCAAACGTGACGTACGCTTAATTGGGTTTTTTACCAAAGAGTAGGAAAGATTTCTTACAAAAAAAGGATGAGAAAGGGAAACAGAAAAAAAAGTGTATGAGAAAAATGAAGAGATAAAGGCAAGATTAAGAAAGATCTTTACTAGCAGTATCATTTGTGTTCTATTTTTTTAATGTTTGCCCTATATTAAACGTGGTTGATGCGTTAAATGCACATTTTACCTTGAAGTTTGCTCTAAATCTGAAAGATTCATTAAGACGCCAATTTGAACTTTGGAATGAAATTCTTCAGACGCTTTATCCATTCAAAGAAAGCGTACATTCTATTTTTTTCCTTGTGCGATGTAGTGTAATACCTTAGATTCTATGAGTGAATTTCAAAATGTATGTCAAAGTTCTCAACTTATAATGATAAGTCAAGCGCCAGAATTCTTGTCCGATTCAGATCATCGTATCAATGTTGTGTCGCTTTTACTAGCACTGTTTGCCTTTGTAGACGCTTCCTTAAATTGTATCTTTGTTAAGAAGATCGTGTTTCCGATATATTGTATATAGCTTTTATGCGATTAGTTATAATTTGATTTATTTTTTCGTATCTTGACGTTGTACTGTCAATCAAGCTTTAGACATGGAATAAAAGAAAACTTGAATTTTATACCTTTCTTTTCAACTTTCAGACCCACAAGTCGTCATGCCTATTAGCCGCCGCTTTTGAAAAAAATATTGTTTGACGTAAAGGAAAATCTACGAATAGGAAAAAAGAAAAGGAAGATAAGAAAAGGTCAAAAAAGAATTACCATATTACCATGAAGATTTGAATCTGAACTACCTATAGACAAAATCATATAGAATATACAAACTTTCTTCAAGACGGTCTTCTGTAGAAACACAGTCTTACTTAACGATGACATCTTGAAAGTAAGTTACAACCTAAAAAAATACATAAAAGCTCGCTTAAGACGACACTGTGTCTGTCTCACATCAGAGTAATGTAAGATATACGCGCTTTCAAATATTGCTCTATGAACTTACTTTTCTGTACCAATAGAATCACGCAGACAGTCTTAGAGAATATTTCTGTTGGTATTTTTGCATGAGATGTGTGAAATATACATAAATAAAATCGAGTTTGAAAAAGAGTTTAAAACGAGTTTTGTGATATATATTCAAAATATATAATAATAATGAATTCCTCATTTATATAGCACTTTTATCGTAATATATATGTTCAAAATTACCTACATTATTTTTAAACACGTGATTAAACGTCAATTGAGCATTAAACCAGCTTGTTACTTAAAATAGTCCATCAAAACGTCTTACTTATAGACAAACAATAAGAGACACAGAGTTAAAAATGAATACTAAAAAAACAAATAATAAACAGATATCTTCACTTTAAATACAGAGATGATGACGGGGTGTATGATCATTTATTTATTTTGGTATTACGGCACACCGACACTTAACAGGTCATACGGCGCCGAATACAGAGTTTAATGTGAAAAGAGCATAATAAGGTTAATACTAACCTATGTAAGTTAAATTTTTAAAAAATATTTAAACAATCAGGTTAAACAATATATATATATATATATATATATATATATATATATATATATATATATATATATATATATATATATATTATGTCCAGTTCGACAGCGGGTAAGAGCTACGTCTTTCCATCTACTTTCTCAGAGACATTGACACCGACGTTAGGCTTTATTACGTGTAAATTATTACAAAACATACTGTCCCAACTTGTTTGCCACTTGGTTAAAATATATCGCTTAATAAGGGATTTAAAATCTGTGTTAGGGATGAAAAGATCTGTCTCAGTGAGGGCTGAGGCAGATTTAGTACCCGGTCTGCATCTTCGTTTCCTCGAATGCCTACATGACTAGGAAGCCACAGAAGGAGATTTCGTTAGTGTCATAAAAACTTTAAAGTTTGAAAAGAACAGTGCGAACATGTGGAATTTAATAATTCAGTGAATTTATGATCTGCAATACAGATAATGAGTCTAAAAATAAAACATTTTTCATCGGAATGTTCTGGAATGAAAGCAAGGCTGAGATTTATAGCCCGGATTTCAGCGGTGAAGATAGACGAGTTGTTAGGAAGTCTTTGTTTAATGCAATGGCTATTACTTACGGAGGCACAGACAACGTAAGTGTCCGTCTTTGAACCATCAGTATATATATATATATATATATATATATATATATATATATATATATATATATATATATATATATATATATATATATATATATATATATGAAGGTGATCTGAATACTTCTCACGGAGTTTGAGAAATCCAGATCGTAAAATCAAAGGGTCTGTGTTCGACTTTTTATATTTACAGAGTTCTAAATTCACATCAGGGGAACGAAGTTGGTATGGCGGATGTTCAATTGTGGGGTGTTCAGAAACGCTATCGAGTTTTATACCTGATGTGTTTATGCTATCTTTAAGCCCTAAACCAAGAGGTCTGATGGCTTTAGGTGATCGATAATAAAGCTCTTCATGTTAAGGGTTGAAACCACAATTAAACGATGGGTTATCGGGGTTAGACACGAGTTTTATTATATACTGCAAAGAAAGTTTCTCGCGACGCAAGTAAAGTGATGGTTCGTTGGCTTCGACGTAAAGGGTCTGTACTTGTAAGGTTCCGAACGCTCCTAGAGCTAGACGAAGTCTCTGGTTGTGAACGAAGTCCAGCATCTGGAGATAGAACCTCCTGGCAGAACCATAGACTATGCTTCCGTAATCTAATTTAGACCGACCGAATTAGGGAACGGAACAGAAGTAACAATGATTTCCTATCGGCTCCCCAGTCAGTATTGAATAAATATTTAAGCAAGTTAAGAGTCTTGAGACATTTCTTCCTGATGTAAATGATATGTGGAAGAAAAGTCAGTTTCCTGTCAAAAATGAATCCAAGAAACTTAGTTTCCTGGACGACGGGAATGCGAACGCCATTTAAAAACAATTCGGGGTCAATATGAAGACCTCGTTTCTGAAAGATATGTATACAGTTGGTTTTGGTTGGAGAAAATTTAAAACCGTTAGTGTTGCTCCATTTTTGCATGTTATTTAGACATTGTTGTAATTGTTTTTCAATTGTGCTCATATTTTAGAGCGGTTACAAATAACGTTATCGTCCACAAAAAAGTGAACGGTCAACCCCTTCATGAAGGGTTTTTGCAATATTATTTATGTTTATGTTCAAAAGGGTAACATATAGGATACAACCCTGGGGAACACCTTGCTCCTGTTTATGAACAGATTACAGAGTGGACCCAATCTTGACCTGAAAATTTCAGTCAGAAAGGAAGCTGACAAAGAATTTTGGTAAACGAACCCTGAGACCAAGGTCACCTAAGTCTTTTAATAACCCATGTTTCCAAGTCGTATCATAAGGCTTTTAAAGATCGAAAAACACAGCTACAAAGTGTTCCTTCTTCATAAAGGCATCCCGAATGAGTGTTTCTAAACGAAAAAGGTGATCGACGGTGCTACGTTGGTGTCTGAATTCACTTTGATATTCTGAAATTAAACTGTTGGACTCAAGACACCAGAAAAGTCTATATTTGATCATTCGTTCTAAGGTTTTACAAATACAGCTCGTCAGAGCGAAAGGTCTATAGCTTAGATCTAGATCTGCTGGATCCTTACCTTGTTTATGAACTGGAATAATAAAGGCATTTTCCAAGAATCGGGTACTTTACCGGATATCCAAATTTCATTAAAGATTGACAGAAGCAAGTTTAGAGATCGATTTGGTAAATGTTTTAAAAATTGATACGGTATGTCGTCTGGACCAGCAGCGGTATCATGCTATTTATTTAGAGCATCTTGAAGCTCTTTCAAGGAAAAGGATTGATTGTAAGTTTCTTTATTGTTAGATTTAAAATTAACGTTTTTCCTTTTAGCAGAGCGTTTGTTGTTTTTTTTTAATTGAGGCGTGTAGTTTGTCGATTATGTGTTTTGTGCAAAATTTTCAGCCAATGTGTTCGAAATGTTTTGTTTATTTGTTACCACGGTGCGATTTGTTTTAAGGTGGTTAACAGTGAATGTGATTGGTTTACTGCTAATCTTAGCAGACAAAACTTTTTGGATGGAAGTCTTGCAATTTATTTTTGAAACATACTTTTGCCAAGATAATCTTAAGGCATGTTTAATAGTCCGGCGAATTTTAGCCCGTTCTTTTCAAGGTTTTTAAGATTTGTATATGTAGTGCGAACATAAAATTGCTTTAATGCCGTCCTTCGTTTACGAGTTGATGTTTTACAATCTTCATTAAACAAAGGCTTATTATGTTTTGATTAAGTCGAGCTCTTAAATATACACCTTTCTGCAATATTGTGCAAAGTGTTTGAAAATGCGACAATTTTGTCATCTACATTTCCTATTTGAAGTTGGGACCAGTTCTGCAAAACAAAGTGCTGAGAACAGGTCCCAGTTTGATCTTTCCATCTTCCAACGAGGATTATCGTCGCCTATTGGTGAAGTATAGCTTGTAAGGATTATAGGAAAGTGATCACTTCCACAAAGGTCACCGTGTACATCCCAAGACAAAGCACAGCAGAATTTAGCGTAGATAATAAAATAAGTATTTCATTGTAATTGGTCTTTAGACCTCGACATTCATGGGATTATTAAACTTAATTCTTGTACACTATATTTTAGGTGCTTTCACAGGTGACCTTGGTGGTTTTCTAGTGTCCAATGGAGACAGCACAATTAACACCTTTAATTGGGTTGGGACATACATCTTCCCTGTGCTGGGCGGGCACTTCACCACAACGTAGGCAATGGTCGTCGTCCTTGCACTGGGACTTGTACTGGCCAAACTTCTGACAATGAAAACAGATAAGAGGAATTGGAATGGACAACTGCACTTAAACGTTGAGGTAACTGACCCTAATCGAAGTCGGGAGTGGTGGGTTTGCGAAAGTTAAAACAAAAGTGTTTGTCGGAACTCGCCGGACATCCCTCAGGAATGAAATCCTGCGGACGCCACACACCTCCAGTGGCGTGAGTTCTCTGAGGATATCCTCCTCAGACACACACTAGCAAGGTCAGGGCTTCGAATCTCCTTTCAGCGAGTTCAGAGAAGTGTGAGGGTACGTTTTTACTTTTAAGGAACAGAAGTCAGTAAGTTTAAAGAGTTTATCGGAGTAACAAGGTGGTGTCTTATGGGAGTGGATCTCCGATCTCCCAACGCCAGTGGTATAAGGGGACGATACTCCGACATAGAATATACTACAAAGCATACAAAATGCCAGAATGATCCGTTAAAAGGGTGTCGAACGGCAGCTGGGTTATAGTTAATTGGGGAAAATATGAGAAAAGGACTTTGCGGAACACGGTATGTTTGAAGACAGAAAAAAAGAAGAAAAGGAGTGGAAAGTCGGAGGCAAGAAAGTGTGACGAAAGGGAGTGAAAGCTTACCTAGCACCGGCCGAGGGGTTAGCCGATTGAGGATACAGGACCAGTTCCTCGCCCGTCTACTCCACAACTAAGGGCCAAAGTAGTGTGTTGGTCAGGGTCGACTTATGTGTCAATATCCTAACAAGCCAACAAAGACCTCAACCACCAGGATCCCCTCGTCGTAGAGATACTGGGTCGCCACCCACGGCAACAGGTGGGCTACCTTTGGAGGGTTCTTACCCTGCTAAAGGTAGCGGCAGCCGGAGAATTTTAAGGCCCCAACCGGTAGGGCCAGATTCATGTTAAAATGTCATTTGATAGCTTAAAAAGATGGGTCTTAAGGTTATTTTAAAAGGTTATCAACGTACTGCATTCTTTAAGCATAATTGGACAGTATTGACTTAATAAGTAGGTGCTGAGTGTAGGTGCAGCAAAACATCGATCACCATAAGTGACGGTTCGGCTTTTAGGAACAACTAATAACGAGCTGCCCTGTGACCTCAAAATATGTTTAGGACTGTAAAATTGTATTATGTCTTGGATGACCTCAGGAGAAGAATGAATGCAAGGATAATGAGTTGTACTCAATTCTCCTTTGTATAGGAAGCCAATGCAGTTATTTAAGTATATGCACATGATCAGTTTTTTTGTCTTGCATATTATTATGGCAGCCGTATTCTGAACTTTTTGTAGTTTGTAAGTTAGGGCCTTTGAGCAACCAAATAGAATTGAATTACAGTAGTCAGAGAATTCACATGTTTTTCCAAATTCATATAAGTATCATAGATCGTTCCAGTTTACGCCTGAGGTGCTTGGCACCATGCAGTTCCTCTGTAAACCATGGACAGGATGGCCGTATAACAATGTTTGTGATAGAAGTGGGGAATGTGTATCAACAAGAGAACAGAGTTCAACTAAATATGTGTCTGCTAGTTCATCGACATTTGTAGTTGTCATTTAGGACCTATTTTATTAGATTGCTATATCATGTCTAAAAGCATTCATGTCAATAGAATTTATTGTTCTGTAAGAGACTGTTTTGGTAACCGGACAAGCTTAGAACTCTTACTTGGAAGATGGCTGCCATATGCTCACGCGGACGTTTTCCACTACTATCAACTAAACCTGGGTCAGACACGTTAAGATTTGACACAATACTATCGGTGTCTCAAGTAAATGACCACGTACATTGGTACGTTCATCGACATGTTTTTTATATCAAAAGCTTCAAGAGTATTCGTGAACTTATTGGTATCACGATCAGAAGGCAAATTAAACTGCAGATTCAAGGCCCCAACAATTATAACATTGTTTTCACTTATTTCAACGTTTGACAAAAATTCTGGCCAATCTTTGTTTACGAAAACGTTCGTATTGAGTCCACATTTGGTGCTAGGTGTTGGCCTATATATATAACAACAATACGAAATGAGTAGCTGTTCACGG
The DNA here is from genome assembly GCA_007844125.1 of Sinonovacula constricta. Lineage (NCBI taxonomy): Eukaryota > Metazoa > Mollusca > Bivalvia > Cardiida > Solecurtidae > Sinonovacula > Sinonovacula constricta. The sequence goes on along the minus strand of CM017572.1, from coordinate 45,429,695 downwards.
AGAAATTACGGTCAATCATTCCCCAGGTTAATTTTATATCCGTTAGGTAGAAGTTCCTCAATACATGTTTTCTTCAATCAACGTTCCAAGCTAATGTCAATTCCACAATGCCAAATTAATTGGTTAAAATATCATCATGTAGTAAAATGGATTTGTTCTTTACTGATCGATATTTAAGGGTGCATATTTTAATGTCATTTTTACAGATTGGTGTTCTGAAAGAAGATCGTGAATCAAAAATGTGCAAAAATATGCATTGATCTAGAATTTTTTAATTAAAAACATAAACACATATATGTTATTAGTGTTAGTAGTTATATGGGCTGCTTGTCCGATGCCACTTCTAAAACCATGTTATTTCTAGTTATTCTGGTTAAATGATGAATGCTAAATAAAAAGGTCGTCGTGAAACCACTTAGTATCATGTAGACCCTACTGTGGATGCGAAAGTGAATGCAGCCATTGTATTACTTCGACGGGGCAGTTCTTCCACCACAATTAAAACTTGTCTAGACGAAACTGGATAAAGAGGAACTCCTGAGAGAATGGTGAGGCTGTCAATGTCATGCTCAGGAAAGTGTTGCAAATATTCATCTGGAATACTGCTTAAAGTATATGTATGCTTTCTTAAACAAAGGAAACTGCTGTACAGTAGAGAATCTTGCAGAAGGATTTAAGGCTACATCAATGTTAGCTACGAACATGAACGTTAACAAAATGCAGCTTGGAAAATATAATGTCAATTATAAAAGTAACCTAGTCTATTAACAAGTTTTACTTGACCCAACTGCCAACAGTCACTTTATTTGTATTGTAAAGAGTAACTTGAAAATTATTCATATCATTCGTGCTGATATAAAATTCAGCTTTTAAGTCTTCCACCATTTATTATTTTGACTCCTAGATGACTATATTACAAATATACGCATTTTCTATTTGTTTGGATGCTGTTCTTGTTTTGCACAGTTTAATACATGCGATAATAGTATCCGATAAACTGCACATGCCACCACCACCAAAAGTGCTTTCTTTTTATAAAATACTAAACAGTGTTTAAATGTAGGCAAATAAGAAACATAATTAGATATTAAGAATGCAACTAACGATTATTGGGGTTGTATGACACTCATTTGTGTGTTACTTTTATGATGAGAAATTTCGTAAATCTTAGTGAATAGTGTTCTAGTCTTATTTTCTTTATTTATTTAATTTATCCCTGTGCGTAAAACACCTAATATACTATAATTATGTTACATTATATTTTATTATATCATATTATGATATATTCTATGACATATATATGGTATGATAATTGTTTGATTTTATATTATATGTTATTATATTGTGTTGTATTATATGTTATTATATGGTATTATGTTAGATGTTTCATATTTTATGTCGCTGTATTGTGCTTTATTATATGTTTTTACATTTTGTTTTATTATATTTTATCAAATTATATGTTATTATAGTGCATGATATTATATTACATTATTATATGTCATTATATGTTATTATACCATAGCATGTGTTATATCAACAAAGCTGACTAGAAACTAGCTGTGGGTTTCATTAGGGCTTCTTTCACTAAAGTTGTGATTATTCAGGCTTTTGCAGCATTTTTCTGGTCGTATATGCCGCAGATATTTGGTGCCATTTAAACAGTGATATATCAAATTATAACCGGTATACACATTTTAAATACCTATTTTGCGATCAAAAGTTATCATTTGCTACTATTGTTTACTAGCTTAACAAACCATGTCATCCTTATATGTTTATATACACAACATACCTTATTTAAATTAAAGATATTTAGTAAAGACTGAAGATTGACTTAAAGACGTATTTAAGACTACTTATTAAGTCAATACTGTCCAATTATGCTTCAAAACAAAAAAGTACATTTAAGGAAATCGTACTTAACAAATCTTTTTAGAACGTGTACAGTTGATTTATATACATTGATTGTATAAAGGTACCAATCTGATCCGAATAGCACTAATTCGTAAGTCATACATAAATATCTGTTCTTTAGGAGGCAACTGGGCCTCTTAATTTCTTCGGGTATTGACATATTTATACAATGTATCTCTTCCATTTTGATAATTCAATTACCTATATACGATTATTCCTCACTATGTATCTTTACATCTTTAATTGACACAAAGCTGTCATAACATATCTTATATGTCTCGTTATATAGAAATAGACAATTAAACCGACATGGTCTCTATAGATTAAATAAAACATTATATATATATATATATATATATATATATATATATATATATATATATATATATATATATATATATATATATATATATATATATATTTGTGTGTGTGTGTGTGTGTGTGTGTGTGTGTGTGTGTGTGTTTTCTTGTAAAATTCGAATTTCGCCAATGAAACAAACAAGAATTGCCACTTATGTGCACCAATGCTTTAGAGCTATCCCGTTTTCCAATTTCTGTAGCTGTTTAGGAAGTAGAAAAGAAATTAACTATTCCCCTATGCAATTACAGCCCGCATAATCGCAATGTGGAACAATGTTACAGACAATAAAACTGGTGGCTATAAAACAGATTTGAAAGCGACACAGAGTTAATGAAATGCACATAAGAACTAGATACCTTCAATTTGCACCATTCTCTCTAGAATCAGCACCAATAGAAAGGTTTCATGGTGCTGTAGAATACACCATAAACTTTAAATATTTTCTGAGTCCAAAAGTCCATTCCGTATAAAAATATAAATTAAATGTCAACCTATTTAAACTGAGATAGACTACATGTACTGGACGAAATTATCCTGATTTTCGTACCAATTTGTATGCTTTCATTAACATTGTACGATCCTCTGATTATAACAACATATATTTATATTGAAACAAAATATAATGTATGTGACACTTTAGCTTGTCAGAAAGGAGAACAGAGTGAAAAAGTAAGTGTCACTGTTCCAACTTTTATGCAAGCAGCATTTAGGTCACACATCTCTTAAATAAAACGACAAATATAGTTTTACGGTAATTAGGACAATGCTTTTCTTTTTGTGTGTTATGTCTCGTCTCTGTGTTTTTTGTCACATTTACAAATTACCTTGTCTGCCTTCGTCTGCAGGTAGATAAAATTTAAATATTTGTGAAAATTTTGATAGGACCTTTTCTTATTTACCTATTAATATGAAACAGCACAAGTGGTGAAAACTATTTCTATTGATTGACCTTTTACAGTTGCGTAAAAACATACCTTAGAGTTTATAACGCAGAAAACATTCCATTTTGTCAAATAAGATTACTGGATCAAATATGTAATTACAATTTTATTAACTAAACTTAAGGCAGAGATATGTTCTAGACGTATTGTCTAGACAGTTTTTGCATTCAAACCCACACATCATAAGAACGTCATGGTTCACTGATCTATAAAATTCTTGTCATTTTTTCTTTTTTTTTCTTTTTCTTTTCTTTTTTTTTTTATTTATGCTGGAAAACTACCTGAGGATTTTGACTATACCATCATGACTCATTGTTAAGCATCCGTGAGTTGGAAACATTAAAATGGGAATATATATATACAAGAACAATATAAACACCATAAAATTGTACTTTGAAAACATTTTAACACATATTTCACATCTCTGTACACTTTAACCCTCGCAACTTATCAATAAATGAATGTTTGCTTGAGCATAGAATACCGCCCGGGACATTTTGTTTTACTAAAGATGTAATTGTTGTTTAATCTACATAAATCGTTTATATTGATGCAAATTTCAGCAAAAACATAACAATCTATAAGACACATAGATTTGTATAGGAAACAATATATTTAGATATTGGAAACCTTAAATACAGAAGATTCGTTTCAAACTAATTACAAGACTAGTTACATAGATTTACAGTTGTTTACACTCAACAGCAGATGGTGAACCATGGTTTCACATTTACTTATGTGAAAGTTAAACTACAAATATAATTATAAATTTTAGAAAGAAAAAATGACGAAGTCATAAAAGCGTTGCCATATATACTTAAATTTGACAAGGTACAGGACAAAGGTATTAGCATGCATGCCATATTTAAAACTGAGAACAAATACGTATATGACGAGGCATTAAACAAATAGAGCAAAGCCAATAGGTACCTCTTTAGAACGCTAAATTGTCAAAAGGGAGTGCTTAAACCGGTATTACAAAGCTCTAACTTCCTGATGGGTTTCTCAAATGCAAGCAATGAAATGAAAACCGATCTATTTGAAAGAAAACTGTCCAATTTATGTCGTATTGTTAGTTTATGACATCATAAAAAGAAATTAACATTAAGATATCAGCACTCTTTCTAGTAGAAGAATTCAACAAAATTCTGTATTGCAAATGCAACTTTGAATCCAAGTATTAAATGACCAGAGAAGAGGTGTTATAAGTATGTGTAGTATTCTGATCATATGTGGATGAAAATGCAATGTCCATCAAAGGCAAATGCACGTAATAATCCTTTAAGGATTGATTAAACATAGATCACAATTACTGGGAGATTTCTTACGACCGCCACACTGCACAAGTAGAAAGAAAACAAGTTGTTAAAGGAAAGGCCAATCAACATCAAATGACATTGAACACTGTCGCAGATATTTAGGAGGTTATTAATTAATAACTTAGACTGGGGCGACAATTTACAAAAGATTAAATATTTAAGTCATACAAGAGAAAATATGTAATATAATGTGAACATATAGCCATAAGTTTATTAACAAACGCACTTAAAAGTACACTGTTTTAGCCCCACTGATATTTTTACACTTCGTTTAAAACATTTATTATCTGACATACACAGAAAAATGCATTGTGATTCAATACACAAAAACTGAATTACGTACAAATAACAATCATTAACATGTGTGCTTCGGCGCATCTCACATTATAGGTAACGACGACAATGTCATTTTTTTCTCAAAATTTTCACCGCCGACTTTTACACAATGACGATGCCGTTCAGCTTATGCATAAAAAGCAGTCTGAATAATAACTTTACAACAAAGCTTGGGGCTGTTGTCGTTTAAGTCACTGAAGCGCATGCCCCTTAACTGTATCCTAAAATTTAGAAAAAGCGCGAAATCGCTACGGCCGTTATTTTTATAGTATTTATTAGAAAAATAGAGTAACTTCATTTTAATTATTATTGCATTCTTTTTCCCCAAATGATGCATATAACCAAAACATGCAATAAATAAACATACAAATAGTTAATTACTTTTTACTGCAGCATAGTAAAATTTTATTTATGCATTTCACTTTATTCTGACACGATAAGATCTCTGCAGTTTGACAAAACGTTCGTTGTGAATGTCCTAAGCGCGATCGCGCTCAAAACTAAGTTTTGTTGTTGTTTTTTGTTGTTGTTGGGCTGTTTTGTTGTTGTTGTTTTTGTTGTTGCTTTGTGTGTGTGTGTGTGTGTGTGTGTGTTTGTTGTTTGTTTTTGTTTTTTTTCATTAAGGAGAGTCGACATTTTCTGGAAAATGTCATAAGTTAATATGAGGGTGATAGTTAACACATATATTTGAAATTGAGCTAGCGCTAGACAAAGGCATCAACGCAAATGTGTCAAATGTGTGAATTTGACAACAAGTAGCGAGAATCGAGAAATTCGGTCCCAGCGTCTAATATATGAATTACTTCATAGCAGATAACTTCTCATTTAGCTCATTGTTCCTCTGACATTTGGTGAAAGTCGATAGCCGAATTTGTAGATAGCCGCAGGTGATTTTGTAGAAAAGAAACTACATTATTTTTTTGGAGTTGATGAGTAAATCATTATACGCCATTTACTTATGATTCAATATATATATTGAAAGATAATTAAATCAGTCTTTATATTAAGACATAATTGATTTGAAGTGTATGATTTTAGTTGATCTCCAGTTTTATTAAGAGTTGCTGTAATTTTCATACATGGATTATCAAGGTTTTCATTTATTTACTAAATTTAAAAAAGTTAAAGAAGGCTTATCTTAATGAATTTGTTTTTTACCCAATAAAAGTGGATTTATTTGATATACTTACAGAAATAAAATATTATCGTGCGTAGCTTTTTCTTTTTAAACTTAAAGATCAAGTCAATATTGTATAATGAGAATTTCCGAGCAATATATATCTATTTTATACTTTTCAGTCAAAGGTTTCCTTTCTTTTCCCATCAAGATTTTCGATTGTGGTGTACTTTGACTTATCAATATTTTATAAGCCTTAATTACGGACCATCAAACATTAATGGCGCCATGTATGTCTTGATTTTGTTGTTTCCAATTAGATAAACTTTTAAGCGCTTTCATACGCTAAAACTTTCTTCCAGTTGTGTGATTTTGAAAAGTATTGCTTCTCTCGCCGCCAATATCTTAATTTACACATAGGAAAAATCAATTGAAATTGAATGTAAATGGTGTTACCATCAAGGCTGTTGGTTAATTGGAAATTATGTCTTAAAGATATAAATTGTGAAGTATGATGAATACTTGACACAGGAAACTTAGCAATATATCGAAAGATGTCACATTAAACAATGTAAAAGAACGAACTATTACCCTATTAGAAAAAGATGTTATCTAAATTTTGAAATATGAAATAAAAACAACAAAATATGTTTAAAATCTGGGGTCAACACAAGCCTTCTGAATGGTTCCAGAGGCCCTATAACAAATAAATGCCAATGCTAAATGAATTATTACCTTTCTAATTATTTCCATAGAATGGATAAACCATTACTAACGATAAATCTTTTATTTCTATTGAGTGAATCAATTATACAAAGGCACGCACGAACGACACATAATTGGGCAAATACAAGTTTAATATATTGCTGAAATCATTAATGGAGGTGTCACAATGTAATTGCTTGGAGGAGTGTTTTAAAATTGAGATGTGTGTTTAATTTAATGAAACGGACTTATATTTCCCAGTTTGACGTGGTATGTGCCGGCGCACACCTGCATACCAGCTGGCACACCAATATGGCCCGGAAAGTTAGTACAATCACATTTAACCGATATCTATTAAAGCAAAATACTGGTACTGTTTTCGTCATTCAGAGACGTTGGAAGATTTTTATAGAAAATGGTTTGACACCGTATTGCTTGAATTCAATGACGATGTTGATAAAGATTAGAGACGGCACCTTCTTTTAGTCTCACATTCTAAAATATATGGAATAAAATAGGTCGCTTATTGAAGCATGAAGAAGTATCAATCATTTCTTTGATTCATTAATACAGAACGGACATCAAGTGTCTCCATAAGTTTAAAGCAAAGACAGAAACACATTGTTACAATGGCTATGTTTAAATTCTTAAAGCCTGTCTGTAAGATGACGAATTTTGTTAAACAGTACATTAGTGATGATATGTTTTAATAATACTCGCTATATTTTAAGGCGGAAATCATGCATTTTTATTATACTAGCGCTCGTAACTAAGACTGAAATGTTTTTGCATTCTTTGTTCGACATATTATTCAAGATTTGATAGAAAGTTATAAAGTGCAACAGCATTTTGCAGTCACTCATCATCAAACAAGATATTGTCACATATATTTGCAGTCTTGGAACTTCATTTGACATAGAAACATACGAAAACGCCTGCATTGCAACAATATCTGTAATATGATTTTTTGTTGTCGTGTCAGTGATTGTGCATATCCATTTGCTGTTTTTCAATTATATTCATTTCTTTCTTGCGGTATTCGGACTACATAGGGTTGACATGGCTTTAGTAATTATAAAGTAGGAAACAATAAGAATATATATGACAAAGTCCTATGAGCATTGCAACATATACACAAATTTGAAAAGGCACAGGACCAACGTATTCACATGCACGCCAAATGTTAAGGTAGTAACAAATCTGCGATGAGTCATTTAACAAAAAGAGGAAACCCGACAGTTACCGCCATGGAACGGTCAGTCGGAAATATGGACCGACAGGGGAGCTTAAACCGGTTTTACAGAGTTCTAACCTAGCACTTACTGATGGGTTTCTCAAATGCAAGCAATAAAAAAGAAAACCAAACCATCCGAATAAAGGTCCAAGAGCTGACCTTTTGTTTGACAAGTTATGACGAAAAGTCTGACGTCATTGAAAAATAATGTCCACATAGTGTTAAGGAGAGAGATGGGTATATCTCGATTAAAAGACCTACAAAAAACGTTAATAGTAAATGAAATTAACTTTTTGAATCACGGAAAAAAAAACCAGAGAAGAGTAAATGGTTGTAGCATCCTGTTCATGTGGAGATGGAAATGAGGAACCAAAATTCAATGTAGATCAAAGGAAATACACGTAACAATCCTTATAGGCTAAATAAAATGACATATTTTACATGCACGGGTAGGTTTTTACGACCGCCAAACTGCACAAGTAACATTGTTGTGATCATCGAAGCCATATCATATAATGAAGGCAAATTAATCCCGAAGTTATACCCACTGATCAATCTCGTGTAAAGGGCATGGAGACCGATGAAGATGTTTTATCCATATGGGTCATGACGGGAGAGATAAAGAAAGTAACTATTGTCATTTTAGTCAGCAAATTTATGTAGACTCAACGATCTGTTCGGTCGACCTGTAATTTAAAAGCAATGCAAGTTCTTGCTGCATATGTGTTTTCATACTACGATTATACTTAAAAACAACAAACAAAATTGTGTAAATTACCGTTAGAGGTAGCACGAGGTGAGTCACCATTAAGATATGACATAATTTACAATACTAAAGTTGAAATCGTCTCTCTTTTCATAGACTTAATTAGAGACGTTGTCATTAGAAATATGAGCTCAGTGTCTAGGCATGCTGCATTTAAATGTCATGTATTTGCTATATTAAAGCTAAGTTCTGGAGAGTAAATCAGATCATTTGAGTAAAGAAATGATTATCTATAAGAATATCGTAAAAATTGCATAAAGGTGAAAGCTTCTATAATGGTTTGGGTAGAAAAAGATTAATTTAACTTAAAATTACGTTCAAAGCAGTACAAAAATGATCTGTAATGCATTATTGCTTCCTAAGGGAATGTTAATTACGTTTAATAAAGTGTTCATTGTATGTATATTTTGTCTAAAGAGAATTAAGAGCTTCACTGAGATCCAAACAAGTGCAAGTAGTTAACTGTTCAGATGTTTGCATATGTTGCAATGTTCATAGGATGTAATCATATTCCCTTGTCTTGTGTTGGTAAAACATGCCAGTTGGGCCAGTAGGAGACATACTTTATCATTCTTACACATGATTCAACAGCCATGTGACAAAAATGCATATATGTGAATGCCTTTGGAATTAACAATATCATGCCTTAGTAAACAACTCTATCGTCTTGAAGTCCATCACAAATGTTCTATAATTCTTGACAGTTGAGTGGTACTTCTGATCTGCCTTTAGGCCAGCCTTTTAGGACAACTGCCTTAATAGTCTGAAGACCTTCATCTTGTATTATATGAGCTATGATTTGATGCATGTGTTGTTCATTAAAACTGACTGATTCAGCAAAGTTAATGGCTTCTAGTTCTTTATGGAACTTGACTTCTTAAGTGTTTAAATATCTTAAATGAATCTTCTCCCTTTTTGTCTCATTAAAGTATGCTTTTGATAAATAGTTGCCTAGGTATATCTCGTTCCTTTGGGTACACTTATGCAGCAATAACATAACAGCTCTTACTGCTTGTTTCTTAATGATGGGTTTAACAGGTTCTGATGTCAGCGCGTTTCCTGTGCAGGTCACTTCTATTTGTCGAAGCTTCATCTTTTCGATGTTCAAATTCTGCCTACTGATCGGTGTCTGCCGAGCTCCAGAACAAGCCCTGTGTCATAATCTCTCAAGGCTTCTTTTATGTTTCGCCTTGACTATATACGGGAATATCATCTGTTTCAGTTCTTTGGTTACTCAACTCCATAAACATGATGCTACTACCATTTAGTCTTCTCTGGTCATTTCTTTCCTGATTCAGCAAGTTTTTTTTTTATTTATGATCAACCATTTTTGTGTAGTTCTTTTAATCGAAATAATACCCCTCTCTCTTTAATGCACTTTGCAGGCATTATTTTTAATGATGCCTAGAGCTACTTTCGTCATACTTTATCGAAGAAAACGTCAGCGCTTGGACATTGTTTATTCAAAAACATCGGTTGTCTTCAATGCCTGCATTTAACAAACCCATCAGGAAGTGTGAGGTTAGTGCTCTATAAAACCGGGTTAAGCATCCCAGTCGGACCATATTGCCGACTGAACCTTCCATGGCGGTGAATGTCGGGTTTGCTCTTTTGTTTTTTCCTTTACCGTTTGGCTTTCATGTGAATGTCCCGTGCCTATTCAAATGTTGGTATGTGTTGCAATGCTCATAGGACTTTGTCATATATTCTTATTTTATAGCACATCATGCTGTCTGCAGTGGAACTCATGAGGCGCTGAAAAGATACCAAACGTTTGGCGTAACCATCTGTATCGACCATTTGGTGTCCTAAAGGTTGTTATAGTTACAATAATAGTTATAATTTCTTCTTACATCGCCTGCCATAAGCCACCTCTGGTAAGACTGATCACATTTCCCCTAGCAATTTTCTGTGGAATATCTTCAGTGTTCGACATGATGCATTTTTTGGCCTTTTAGCAGCTTTGTGTAGTTTGGGTCTAAACAAATCTTCGTTCCTACCACCGCCATGTACTTATTCAATATGTTAAGTCCGTGACTTACGCTATTACTTTCTTTTTCGCAAGCCGTACGAATTCCTTTTTCTATTCTTAATTAGCAATGGATATGTTTGTGGCAAAGGCTGAATTGGTGATACCTTAGTGTCCGTTTTCATCTTGTACTCTCCCTGTAGACAACTTAAGCCAGAGAAGACATCATTGTACTTGTTCAGTAATTCGTATTAATTTAGCTTGATAGTAATTTGGCTTGCTACATTTTCCATACTTAGAGTAAGAATACCAAGCTTCATGCTGGCAGGTATGATGGTAATGTTTGTGTTTTATTGTCAAGGTAAACCATAATAAATTCCATTGATTCAGTTTTCTTGCCATCGTTGCATGTTGCATGTATATGACATCTTTCGGTTGTTTGGTTCTGTCATTAAACAGTTTCTGTTTGTTTGTTTTTTGTTTGCAGCTATAGCTTGTTTCTCTTACAAAAGCTATCCACTTCATCCAAACTGATACGTGTCAGTATTGCACTTTGCTACTCCATCAGAAATGTATAGTTTCATCGTCACATCAGCAAACAACTTTTTATCATTCAGAGTGTGATTCGAGCAACAACTGTAATAAAATTGACTTGGAATTACTATTACCACATGTTCATAGTCATTGAGAGTAAATATAAATACTAACAATACGATAGCGGTTCTCAATTATGTCGACTTTTTTATTGACAGCCTTCAAATCAGAGAAGAAAAATATAAATTTTGATTGTTGTGTCTTTATCAAATCCAAACCGAAACCGTGTTCGTTATAAATTGACTTAATTAATATTTTAACAAGCATTAAGTAATGATTGCTTTTGAGCGAAAAATAGCAGTCAGCCATACTATATGCAGTAAACGTCAAACATTTTCAAGACTGATTCTTCTCAGCGTAGCGAATGACTAAATGTGAAAACGTTTTCTGCGGAGCACCGGTGGTTCCACTCAGACATGTATCAGGTCTCTTCCTCCACCACACTAGCTGTGCGGTGCTATTATAAACTCTTTTGCACGAAATGAAATTTATTCTTACTCTTAGCCCTAAATTGGAATATTTCGTAGATGATGTCTACTCAGTATTGTTGTTGTTGTTGTTTCTTAATAACTTTAAGCAACGTACCAACATACAATTGGTTTATCTTCTCTCCCATAATCATCTTATTTAACAAAGTGATACACATACCACTATTTTGTACATTCAATTCAACGTAATTTGAACTTGTTTTAGCGTCGTTTTATAATAAATGCTTCAGGTTTTCTATTCTATTCTAATGTACAAAACCGATAATGCTTTCTTCATTCAGAGACATTGTTCCTTGAAGGTGTCGATAGAAATACTTTGACGCCGTATAACTTTAATTCAAGGACAACTTTCATACAGATCGAAGACAGCACGTTATGTTTAGTCTCACATTCTGAAATATATATAATAAAATGTGTCGCATATTGAAGCCTGAAGAAATATAATTCTTTTCTTTGATACAAAACGGACATCAGGTGTCTACAAATGTTTTAAGCAGCGGCAAAAGTACTATGTTACAATGACTATATTTGATATTAAGCTTATAGCTTGACTGGAAGATGCATTGGTAATCATATGTTTGTAATATTACTCCGCAGTCTTATTTTAATACAAAACATACATTTTTTATTATTATGGTGCCTGTAACCATGAGTAAAATACGTTTGCTCTTTGCTGAATAAATTACTGAAGACGTAGTAGAAATTTTCTTAAAATACGTGAACGCTTTAAAATGCGACATCACTTTGCAGTCAATCATCATCAAACAAGTGATTGTCACAGAAATTTGACATCCCGGAACCTTATTTGCCATTGAAACACACTAGACATTCGCCTGCATTGCAATAATATCCGGTATAATCAGACGATCTATTGTTGTCGTGCCAATGATTTACCTAATACATTTTCTACTTTTTGCTGGTTTCAACTATATCTTAGTCCATCAATTTCATTCTAAAGTACGCGTCGAATTATGACGAATTCGAACGAACATTGCTTGAAATCACAAGCTACAAAGAGAATATTCGCTTATTAAAACATATATATGTTTTAAAAACAAATTAAAATTACTTTTCCCTCCGTCGATACACACGTGTGTCATAGGTTAAAATATCTCTTTAACATGTTATAGGTTCACGTAAAATGTCTACTTCCTTCCTTCTGATGAGATTTTCTCAGACAGTGTTAAAATCAAAACCAATAAAGACTGCAGTTAAAGTAGTTGACGATCATCAACCAAACAAAAACAAAGGGTAGGACTGACTGCTTTCCAGCTCTGGCAATCAACGCAATCAATATTATTTATTATATAAAGAATTTCCCTCTCTAATGCAGTTCCTAAGGAATTGACAAACATTGTAGATATTACCGATAATCCTTAACTTCCGATTCTTCACGGAATAACCCGTGTAATTTGTACGTGTTCTGTTTCAAACGTTGTGTTCCCATCTAAACTTAGGCGTATGGTGTTATTTATTGGAATTTCGCTAGTGATAAACGGCAGACTGAAAGGCTGTTTCCTGTGTTTTCTTATTAAAATCTACGAATAAACGAGATAAAACAGGAATTAAGATCGATCAATATATCGTTTGTAAATGTTGCTATCTGCTCACAAGCTATCGTTAAATGTGATGATTAGTTTCATTGTATGCATGTTCACGAAAAGTCTTATACGGAAAGTCATTTTATTTCCGATATTTTAGCATTTAGTCAGAAATCCACAACTTATTCTTTTGATATATATATATGTATATATATATATATATATATATATATATATATATATATATATATATATATATATATATATATATATATTGGTCCATAGTTTTTTCAAGTTAGATCTGTTTAGAAATGTGAATACTTTGTACGTGAGGGACCAAGGTAGGAACCTAATTCTTCTTTAAAACTGTTGTATTAAACTGACATTCATAGAGACATAAGACAAAAGAAATAGTTCATTAGTTACAACGAATACTTTGAATGGTCGACTCAATTTTCTGCGACTGACATCAATCCTAAAAGTGCTTATATATAGATTTGAAAAGAATGAACATTTAAACTGATTTTTCAACGAGTTGTACTGTCTTACAATTAAGGTAGTGTTCACAATTGTCGGTACTTAGACGGAAGAACGAGATTCTGTAGACAAAATGCACAAATACCAAAAAAACATTTCTATTTCTATATTGTTGACAAATTAATATACTTACTTTTTTTAAATAAGAAATCTCTATAAGCATTTAAATTGATTTTAAACTTATATTTCTTCAAAAGTACGAATTTTCACTGTTTGTAATTGTTTTATATATCTACAAAAGAACAGGAGATAAAGTCCAAGAATTTCAACTAAAAGGACCTACCCATTGTTTGGAATACCTCGGATATTAACTATCAAGGGAGACAATTTTCATTTCACTATTGTTCCCCAATATTAAATGGTGTAACATCACTTATTCTAAACTTTGCCTATCCCGAAAGATGTGTCAATCATCCTTATGAGTTTTTTTATTCGGAAGCTGTACTCCTATACAGAGACACGATTCAAAAGCAAGTTAAACACCGTTTGATGATAACTAATTTCACATGTGTTGCTTAAAACATAGTTCTCTTATGATTTCTAGTCAAGTGTTTCTCTGAGTGTTTCTGAATACGCAAATACAATTTAAATTGATTCTTGAAACTGAACGCGTCTGGTCGTAATGACGTTTCATCTTCATCTGAAACCATGAAAGTGTTACTTTCATGGGTTTCACAATCTGCCTTTGAAAAAAACAACCGGTAGTGATGAATTCCATTTTAACATACTGTCATTTTGTATGTGTAGACCCACAGCATTAGTAATGTGTTATGACCTAAGATACAAATCGTATATAATTCAAGCACAGTCTTTACGATGATAACTGGTGTACAGTTTTTTGTTATTTAAGTCTTATTACCGAACAACCCAAACGAATTATATACTTTTGTTTATACTTGTAAGTGGTACTTTGTATTTTATCATGTACAGAAAAATGATTTTCTATTTTTATCCCGTACAGAAAAAATGATTTTCTATTCATACGTTTTTGGAATTGTTGGAGTGTAATATATATGGACCTTTCCTGATCATAAACATACGCGATGACTGTGTGTTGTGAATGGTTACTGCTCTGAAGTTAAACGCATTTATATTTGCGATTCGTCCGATCCCATTTTCATGTCTCTGTTATATTGTACCTAGACCTTACAGGTTCGAAGAACAAGTCGGCATTTTGCTGTAGACTCTTTGCACTAATTATCTAGTCGAATGCAACTTGATTAGGACCGATGCGTCTACGTATTAGGAGCTCAGGGTACAGCACGAAAACTGTTTATCGACGGTCGTAATCACTTTACGTGCACTATTGACACATCAACATTGCGACTAGTGAGAGTAATCGAGAGTGTATCAGTGAGTATGACGATGATTTGGTTAAATTAAGGATAAATGTAACACAGGAACGAACAAAAAGCGTAACATCGGTAGAAGTGAATGCTTTTCGTGATTATCTGTCGAGGGTAAATGTGAGAACATGCTGATGAAATGAAAGCTGGCGGGAATGAATCGTTGATTTTTGATGTTCATCGGTTGAACCGTGTTGGGCTGTTTAAAGTATCGTGGAGTCTCTGCGACTTCTTATCCAAGTTGGATCGAACGAATAGCTTACGCTGCCGTGATAGAATCTTTCGTATTTAAGCCACGCATTCAAAGTCAGAAAGCAAAGCAAAACGAAAGTAGTTCTTCATTTATAGTTCTACAAAATGTCACAATTACCGATTTATAAAAAGATAAAGTGTTTGAATCTACAGTGAAAAGTGTTTAACAAAAAACTCATGCTTTGATAATGTTAAACAAACACATGTGCTGTATGACCTACTTTTGACGTCTTGTTAACGTTCATTCAGGAAAACAGTCCGTAGTAAATAAACCTCCTCCCACCTAGCCAATCAGCGATCAGAAATCAAGCGTGCGATATCATAACTGTAGTTTATAGAAAAATGAACGTAATTTTATATATAGTTCATTACAGCGTTAAACATTGGAAGTGTAAATAGTAGGGTATGTGATATAACAATTATGTTTCGGTATATATATATTTTTGCGGACCTGGCTAATGTGATATTGACCGAGAACTGCACATAACCAAGGTCCTTAAAACTATATATCGAACTAAACACAATTCTTTATTTGTATAATTATGTATCTTTGGCAATCGAAAATCTGTCACTCTAAAGTCTTTTCGTTATTGAGCTAACTGATTCAAACACACTAAATAGGACCAAACTTGAATCCATTCTGTTGCTTACGTAACATCAATACATTCGTGTGGGTGTAGTGGTAACACTTAAATGCTGACTATCAACCGATTTTACATAAGTACTATCTTGCGTTTGTTTCTTGTCACCTAGTTGTTCTATTTTAATCTGACAATTTCGTATACTTGTGATTTTGTGTGGCTTTTTGTTCATTTAACTTTGTGTTTTGTAAATATATTAAAAGAAGACTTTGCTTGTTACAGTTGTCTCAAATAGATAGAGTTCTTAAACTGATTTAGTCAACGAGTAAAGTTTTCACCAATTTTGTCATATCTATCTTTTTGAGATATGCTGTACTCCAAAAGTTAATGACAATTGTGCTGCCTCCGTTTTGAAATTATCGGCGTCAATGACGTGAACAACATGATGCGTGTATTTTTCGCATTTCCTTAATAATTTATTATAAAATGTCGTTCAAATGTTAAATATAGATGCGTGCAGTATATTTTATGCCTCGTTGGATTGTCGATTTGTTGTTATTGTTGTTGTTTCGATCCACTATTGGTCTCTTTAATAAGACTATATGACAAAGTCCTATGAGCATCGCAACATATACCAAACTCCGAAAAGGCACAGGACAACGGTATTTCACATACAAGCCAAGCGAAAAGTAAGAACAAATTTGTGATGAGTCATTTAAGGAAAAGAGCAAACCCGACAGTTACCGCCTTGGAATGGTCAGTCGGCAATATGGACCGACTGGGGTGCTTAAACCGGTTTTACAGAGCGCTAACCTCGCACTTTCTCAAATGCAAGCAATGAAAAGAAAAACGATCTTTTTGAATACAAAATGTCAAAGCGCTGATATTTTCTGTAAATTACGACGAAAGTAGTGACGTCATTGAAAATAATGTCTACATAGTGTTTAGAATAGAATATGGTATTATCTCGATTTGAACAATTACACAAAAATGGTTGACTATAAATATAATTAACTTTCTGAATCATAAACAAACATGACCAGAGACGAATAAATGGTTGTAGCATCCTGTTCATGTGGAGATGGAATAGAAGAACCAAAGTCCAATGTCCATCAAAGGAAATACACGTAACAATCCTTATAGGATGAATTAAATGACAACATAGATTACATGCACGGGGAGATTTTTAACGACCGCTACACTGCACAAGTAGCATTGTTGTGATCACGAATAAGAATATATGACAAAGTTCTATGAGCATTGCAACACATACCAAACTCCAAAAACTTACATCATTTGTTTAAAATTGTCCATTCTCATTTATACATAAGTTTATTATTAGAAGAAAATGGTGTATGCCTTTACATTGATGGTGTTTAAGCATTTGCATTGGTGTGGTCTATAATAATCGTTATTGCAAAAGGGAAAACACTACAGACAAAAAGCCTCCTTACCGAGGAATTATTTGCAAGCAAAGCCTCATATTTCCCAGATTGTTATTTTCTAGCTTAATTCAAACACAATGAACATAGTTACGTAAGTATAAATTTACAAATAAACAGTGAATTTGCACTATGTAAATAAGAGACATGTACCAGAGAGAGAGCTAACTCAAAACTAGCATCGATAAATTTCTGACCCATATGCAAAATAATTGATCGGCAAGTATAATATAACGGTTTGAAATAGCAGATAAAAGCTAGATTTAAAAAAAAAACATATGTTGAAAATAGAGTAAACAATTTCTTCGAAATTATATAAATAAATGTTCACGAAATGTTTATGTAACAACACCCAGTGCGTGTAGAAAATACTCTTAAATATTGTACAAATTCTTTATCTTCATTTATTTTTCTTCAAAGACAACTTACATACAACCATGTTACCCTAAAGGGATTAACGACCGAAATGGGCTGTTTAATGGTTTAAAGACTTTACAGAAACTACTTAGTTTTACAGGGTCTCGCAAAACACTTGAAAACCAGGTTTGTTAGTTTAACAATTGCTATTTGATTTGCTGGTCTGTAAATGACAAGATAAATACTGCTTTCTTATAATTGTAAGTTTTATTGTACTGTTGTTTCTTTCAATGTGATTTTAGCATTTATGCAAAGCCTGGAAACTACTATTGTTTTTAAATAGAATATACATTTATAGACATGGGTTAATTTGAGTATATTCTTTTATCTTGAATATTTGTCATTATTCATTATGGAGTATATATTTGGGTATTTATTGTTTAGCTTTTTTTATGTTGTGCCAGTATCCACTTTACCAGGGCTTTCAAGTTGTAAATATGTAAGATTTACATACACGCACGTACATTCTAATTGTCTGTATGACCCAGAGCGTGTCAATGCGGCAATTATAGATTCAGTAGAAGTCAAACATTCGTGTCTATGCCATGTGTTCCACTAGTCTCGGTATAAATCACGGGCTCCCAAGAGAATGGCAACTTCATTAAAAGTGATTCAGTTGTCTCTTCTTGACACAATAGTGATATGTGTATAGAATTGTTGTCCTAGTGTGACACTGAATTGGTACTTGAATGGATAATATAGAGAACCGATATAGAAGATTTAGATTCTGATATTAAAATAAAACTGGAAGCAGATATCAACACTTTTTGCACATTAAAAATACAGGGTATCATCCTACGGTAAATGATGAACGAAGGAAGACAAGTATTGCATGGCATTTGCTTGCTTACCTTTTTTTGTAAAATGTATTAAATAATTAACTTAATAACTATCATAATAATGCAAATAAATGTATAATGTGTAAATAAAATAAATGCATTCTCAAGCCAATGGTTTCCAATAGGAGATCAATTAAACCAGCGAAGAGTTGACAAAAAAAAATAATTTCTTAAGTTATGCGCTAAAAAGCAATAACATAATTTGAAACAATGATGTTCCACTTTCTAACACGTAGAAAAATTGAATAAGAAAAGAATGTTGCATTAAAAAAACATTTAAACTTCTATTTGTAATATTTTAAATATAAATGTAACATTTAATCACTTTTACTGTAAATGTTAACGAAAGTGGATTTTATCATAATGCATATCTTTTCGTACGGCATTATTGCGCATAGATTAGTACCGTTTATCAAACTATAAAAATGAAACATTTTCATAGACATAACGCCCATTTAAAAAGTAACATTACCACTTATTATGCCTTTTGACACTAGTTCAATTTATTATCATGCTGATTTGTATTCCTTTCAAAGTGACCGTCAACCTGTTGTTTTAAGCAAACGTTTGCTAAAAATACTTTTGTTTTTCCGAATAGGCAAGAAACTGATTTATATGTTCATGAAAGGGCATTCTTTATAAAGTTAAAATTATTGATAATATATATTATTTTCCGTATTTTTTCGCACCAATTGGAAACCAAAACACTGTTTAAAGTCTATTTACGTAAACAAGTATTGCAGACATAAAAAGAAGTGGCTGCATCTGATGCAATAGAAAATCTCTACGGATACTGTGAATTAAAAAACAACTAAGGCAAACTGGTTTGCTTACAAAACCGAACGAGCAAAAAAAAGCATTTGCTATTAAGTTTTAAGCAACAATTCACGTACCTGTAAGTACATACCTTCTGCACACGACAGTTAACAAAGAGCCGTAGCGACTGGGGCCTATGTACTTAAGACATAAGACCATACAAGAAGCACAAAATTGAACAGGTTTATTTCACGTATGATACACAAACAGGGCAACAAATAATGTCGACAAGTAATCTTTACACCGGCATCGGTTTCACCATATAAGGTGACAATTATTGCATAAACGGTTGCAACAGGGCACATGTTCTAAGGTACATAATACTTTTAACATTGGGCATTGGGGGTTGTCAAGAATATTCCTCCTGTATAAGTTGCTGATGCGTCATAAAATGAACTCAGATGAAAGTGAAGTATGAGAGGTTCATACTTCCAGATCTCCTTACAGGTCAGCCTACGGTCTGGAAGTGTCCATCTTAACCATTCGCCATGTTGATCAAGCTGTGTCGCTCTGGATTTCTAGTGTCCTCTTCTTCAGACCTGATCTGAGTCTGCACCAGGTGCATCCTCTCAGCGGGACCTGCTGCCTTTCATTGAGTATGTGTTTTCATTCCCAGACCTTGACGTCCGACGCATGTTGTTCCAAAATGTCTTTGTGGCTCCGGCTTGCCTTTGCATGGTCAACAGCTTGACTTGCTTTCCATTCCCCCGCTCCGCGTCCTGGTTTCTACTCCTGCTTCTCTAACTCGGTGATCCCTATAGTCTTGAAGTGTCTTCACTTGCCATGCTTTTGCAACGTTGAACTTTCTGTCAGTTGTGGAAGAGGAAGTTGTAACTGTATAGATTATCCATAAAGTCTAACACTAGTGAAGCTCTGTGAAACTCCAGACCTTCGCATGACGCTTCTGTTGATCGTCCTTTCGGGGTCCTCTACTGAATAAGTAGGGATCTCATAAACAGTCAATAGTCAGGTCAAGCAAAGTAGCAGCCCATGTTGTTAAAGCCGAACTTTGAATTTGCCAGGGAGCCCTGTTCTTTTTTGGCGCACAGTCATCTTTCCAGCCGTAACCGTAGTTCTCGGATGTTGCAGTTGTCTTTCAAGCTAGAAATGGTAAAAAGTAATTATTGCAAGACATGGACGTTAAATATTAATATTGCAAAGACCTAAATGGTGATTTGTAAAGAAAAACAAACAGAGAACACACTAGTTACAACTTTTAAAGAAATGGGATCAGATTAGAAAATGTAGAGTAAATTGTTTCAAACGGCAAATGGTCTAGTATACATACTTAACTAGCCCAGTATTCGTCTAGCTCATTACACAAACTCTCAACAGTTTATAATCAGCTAAATTTCCCAACATCGTAAAAGATTAAGCTATTCGATACATTTGTTGCAATGATATCTAATTATTTGACAAATGTTTGGGGATATCACAAAGCAGCTAATATAGAAAAAATACATTCCAAATTTTGCAAAGAATTTTTAGGTGTGGAGCTATCGACCATCGTAATTACATTATATCGTGAGCTTCGTCGATTATTGAAGCACAATTACGGAAGACCTACCTTGATAACACAAAATTGTATAAGGTCTTTTTCTATGCTAAAGAGTGATGCTGATAATGGTACTAATTTGGCATATCATATCAAATGGAATTTGGAAAATTAGTTAATCGTATCTATTGGAAATTCTTAACCACAATACACTATGAAGTAACAAAATAAAGATTAAGCGATACCTTAAACATTATTGGACTAAAGCAATTAAAAGTAACTAATTCGTACTTTGCATTCAGACTCTAACTTACCTTTGAAGATTGTTTATCTTTGAACAGAAATATAGACTATCTCTAACAAAACATAAATATTCTTTGCATGATTTGCATATAGAACAAGGACGATACGAAAATGTTGCAAGAGATGCCAGTATACGCACTAGTTGTTATTCAGATCAAATAGAAACAGAATATCACATTTTGTTTATTTGTCCCAAATGTAGAAAAATAAGATCTATATAAATAAAGCGATATTGTTATAGATGGCATGCTAAACATACATTTAAGAATCTGATGATGAATCAATCTCACAACACCCTTCGAAAGTTAACTTAATATATTATCATTAAGTGTAAAAACAGTTGGTATGCTCTTACGAAAATATGTGTATTATAGTGGAAACTGTCATATTTATAATATTATGTCGTTATTAAACAATGTATAGGTGCTTATACTAATTACATAATGGTTATTTCAGTTGTTAAGTACTTACTGAAAGTAGCTTAATGAAGAAATTTTATGTTAAGATCCATCGTTCTTGAAATACATAATCAAACCATTATACTTATAAATGCGTTATAAAACGAAACATATGAGCTCTTTATAACCGGACATATTGAAAAACTGTAAATGTTATCTTTGCAAAACATGTATTATTATATACTTGAATGAATAATTTAAGCAGATCGTATAAGTGCATTCTTTGATTTTTAATTATATAAATTTGACAAGTGGAAACGTATATAGATTGGGGATATTAAATCGTTCAGTTTTAGTTTAAATCAGGATAAATTAGAAGTTTGCTTTTATGTGTAGTATTTCCATCAGTTTTATGCAATATTTAACATCATTGTATACATGGGTGGCTTACTGCACGTTGCCTTACAATGTCCATCTCTTTACTTTAAATGTCTCGCAATCTGACATACTTTAATGATTTGTTATAATCATTTAATGAACCAGAGCATCTAAGCTGAAACCACCGTGTATATAGTAAACACGTTCGTTTTTTAACTCATACAATTCAAAATAAACAATAATAATAATAATGATAATAGAATTACAAGTAAACTAATGGAACTATAATTAGTGTAGTTGTAGTATAGCTGTTTAAGTATATTGTGATTGACATCATATCAGAAACAAACAAAACAATGTTATATATATTTCAAGAAGCGTCTAATTATATATTGATTTAATCTACTTTGTGCATTATATAATCACAAAGACTCACACTATACTCTCTTCATAAATGAACTTGACATTTAAATTTGATATATTTTGTCGCCCAATAGAAATAGACTCAAAACAAAATCCTTGTCTTTTTAACAAGCTTTTTGTTTGGTTAATGTATTGAGCGTCTCTAAAGCATTTACGTCCTAAAAACAGGCAATGTTTAAAACGCAAAATCTCGACATTATTTTGTTTAAATTCATAAATAGAAATATGGTTGCCTTTACAACTGAACATCTTTAAATACAATATCTGTGTTTCTGAATAAAAAATTTAAATAAGACTCAGTCTATATGTAAATCACCGTAAGGCCATCTCTTCCGGCAAAACATATTAAGAACACAAATCCCTACGTCTGTGCTTCTGACTGTCACGCGAGTCATATCACTAATGTCGGTTGCTGATAGTTGGACGTTTGGAAGAAAATGACTAAGTAAACTGTAGGTAGTACAGAGAGACGGTGAAAATGTTTACTTAAATCACAAGTCTCAGAAGCGGTTGAGACGGGGGCGGACCAGAAAGTATAAATTCAGTTGCATAAATTAGTGAAATCGTATCACTTTTGGTCTAGACACATATTCAACCGCGTCTTTGCCAACCCATAATTTATATTTTGAAAAGCATGACCGTAGACATTTTTGAAGCCAATGTTGTATTGTTAGAATAGAATCCATGGTCTCTTATTTTTCCTGTGTCTTTTGTAACAGAATACAATCGTTGATATGTGCGTTTAAAACGTAATATCCGCATCAGAAGATCGTATTAACAACATCCTTTCTCTAAGTAATTTTTGAAACAAGAAACCATTTCTTTAAGGTAAAGTCCTAGGACCCACCCCACCCCCACCGGAATGTAGATACTTAATAAATACTCATCGAGCTCTTTGGACTTCAAATGTTTCTTTCTACGCTCCCATTGCTAATTTTATATTCAAAATTTGTATTTATATTATTTGTTAATTAAGCATGTTACCTTTATTGAAACTAACGTAATGTGCTTACATCTACATGCAAAGGTTATAAATAAAATGGCAAACAGATCAGATTATAGAGTGTATATATAATCAGGCCTTGCACATGACATTTAAGGAAAAGTTGAACACGTTTCGCTGTAATTGCTTAAGGGAAAGAGCTGTCCCTGGGATATCCGAGCTGCAACTAATTCCACCCACAAGGGTGACAATAATAACAACTAACGCGGTATTTCACTAGGCAGGATGATTGCCACTGTGGTGTTGAAGAAACTTTTAGTGGTTGGTAAAGTGAGTCCCTGTGTGAATTTATTGTAAAAAGATCCACTGACTCCGACTTCTTTTCGGCTGATCGATTCAGTTGCTAGTTTTTCTCTAGACTTGTGAAAACCTGTGCCTTTTCTAGGGGTTTCACAATTTTAAGATATTCCTTAGTTCTAGAAGAATCTTGTCATAAATTCATATTCAGTGGAGAAACATCTGTTTCTTAAAGTATTTTCAGCGAACAAATACCATTAAATGGATTCTTATTCTCTTATTAAACTATTCCCTTATGGGGCTTTTACTGTGTGAACAATAATGTTTCTTCGCAACCAACCTCTGTATGATTTTCATCATGGCGCTTCTCAATCAGGCCATCAGATCAATCCCTAAGTACATATGTCTCGTACAGATCGGAATGTTTTTTCAATATTTCAAGATTAATAACTGCATGTTATTTCAAAGTCTAGCTGAATTGTCAACAAGATTGTTCTTTAGCTGCTTAGAATACACCATCGAAAAGTTAAGCAATGCCTACAAAAACTCAAAATCAGCCTCATAGAATCAAACTTTATGGAATAGGGGGGAAGCGCACACCCTAAAGGTTTTTCCGTGTTACAATATGTCTGTAAATCGGATCTTAAAACACTTTTAATCAACATGGACACGTTGCTCATGACAGACCATACTGAAGTAACTGTTACCTGTTGAGGAAATCCCGTTTTCAGCTGGCTAATAAAAGGCGACAACAAAAGGAAAGACCGCAGCCTAGCCGCACATGTCACCGCTCGTATGTTCTTGCTGCATCTACTACTACTGTCATTACTACTACTTTTACCACTACCAATAAAGAACAATTAAATTGCAGTTGTGCAAGCTGTGCCATGATATTGACCGGGTGCTACTTCGCCTTATGACGTGATCTAAAGCCTCCTATCAACAAAAGCATCAGTAATCCAGCAATCCGAACAAGCTTATCATCACTATGACTAAATCAAACAAATTGAACTGTTTAAACTAGGATTATACAAAGATTATACGATAGTGAATGTGCTTAAGCTATACCAAACGACAACAGGAACACCTTACCAAGGAGAGACAGCGACTGCCTGTGATAATAATTTCTTTAATGAAGAGACTTATGCTTCATATCACAATGAGTCCAACATCACTCACCCTGTGATACTCAGATTCCATCCAACCAGGCCTTCTGCCAAGTACTGGATGATGTATTACACAACCTAACAAAATGCTTAACACAGAAATGTGCAACTATGCAAAAATAACAACGACGCCATATACAGAGACATCCTTATTAAGCGTTCTCAACTTGTTGAAAGTTACGATAAGTAGCACCTGCAACAAACTACTAGTTGTATGCGATATGCCCAAGATTGCTTCTCCCTTCAAGAGTTCGTCAATAACCATAATGCAAAATGCGTCATTGATATATTCAGCAAAAGCGATTAACCGTGTCAACATAGAATACACACAGCAATGATGACTCTCTAGAAAGAGAATATGTATTATACATAGAAGTGTCAGGATACAAATTAAAATTCGATTTACATGCGCAAGACAGCAGTGCCATTAAACATTAACGAGACCAAGAAAAACAAAGAGTTTGTCAAACAGAGACTGAGATGACATCGCTTAAGCAATATTTTGCAGCCTTATTCGAAGCAACTAATAAACAATTTTATACTTTCATGAACATATGGTGAAAGAACTGTAATCAAATGTAGGGAAGCAACAATTCAAAACAAAGAGGACCAACGATGACATATATCAACCTTCGGTTCCAGAGAAAGACAACAACATCACTAGTCTCTCAAACAAACCCAACAGCACTGAACCATTCATCACGGAAATAAGTCCAGATCCAAAGACGAGAAAGGACAACGAAAGTAACCTATATCGAAGAGTCATCCACAGTTAATAGCAGTTGTTGAGACAAAAAGAGTCAGTGTCGACAAACAAAATTAGCTATACTGATAGTTCTGCACAAATAAGCAGTATAAGAATGTGCAATACCATTCTACTGACAAGCCTGTTATCGAGAGAGAGTAAGTGTTAAACGTGCGAAGTGATACTACATAGCTTTTCCAGCCGGCGTACGACTTATTGACACAATACAAGGTAACAAAGCCGCTAAATTAGCAATTAACAAAGTCGTACAGATGAACAAAACTATTTTTGGCCATAGAAAATATACTGCAGAAGATGGTATTCAGACAAACCGTGGGAAGCTAAAATAATTCCACCAAAGTCTTGTTGCGATGACGAATATCAACCGGTCATTGAATGAAAATGTTACATACAAAGACCATATTAGTCCCAGTGATAGCCTTTACCATGAATACGAAAACACAGATACTACAAAATTGCAACATGGAGCTTTCGAGAACGCAAAGTCAAGTGCGCCAAGTCTCAGTCTTATGTAAGATAAGTACAACATAGATATAGCACTAATACGTGGACACAAACGACTCAAATTAGCCAAAGACTTTGTAAATACAATAACCTCTGGCTTTACTGCAGTGATATTGTGTGACAAAACCACAGGACAAAGAGCCCGGTGTTATAAAGACGGTGTCAGTATCGTGTACATGCATTTAATATAAAACATATCTACAGGAGTGATTCAAATAGAATAACTGGCATAGAGCTGAAATACAAGCGACTAACACCTGTCTGTAATTTCTCTATGATTTCGAAGAATAAAGTGACTGTATAAAATCTTCAAAGCCTACTTGATATAAACGGCACAAAAGGAATTGCACTTTTGTGTGAATGCTGACATATCCTACTACAGTTCAATTTTGGAACAAAAAGCCAATGCACTGATGAGTGTTTTACACCAAAACCAGTACGATCATATCAATATAAGAGGTGCGAACTTTACCTTCATACCCACACACAAAATACTAGACTACATCATCACCGGTGTACATCATATGAACCTAATCTGTGACTGTATAGCTCTAGACCTGTGTCACGTTTGCGACCATCTTCCAATCTAGACCAAAACCTCCTGCACAGCTGCAGCATTTACAGAAAAAAAACTTTCATACATGAGAAAATTGCTCAGCAAATTACATTCAAGAATATCAGGAAACAATCTCTCAGATTTTTAAACAATACATAATAGATAATAAATATTACATTATCAAATCACCATGCATGCATATAACATCATCAATTATAAAAGCCAGTAATGTTCTACCTAACAGGAAATTATACAAACATGCCAACATGTATAATAATGCCAATTCTAAAGCAATGCAAACCACAAAACTCTCCTGAGAGACCTCTAGCTCTATTACCATATACAAGCTCTTAAAACTATACTTCACCCACGATTAAAAACATAGTGCTTATAAAATAACAAATCGTTTCCAAACAACCAACAGAATGCATACCAAGCCCATGTAGGATTACTTGCTACATCGTTCAATCTACAAGAAACAATCGTTCACTATAAAGAACTTAACACTCCTTATGTTTGTACTAATGCTACACACAGCTGAAACCTATGACAATGTGCTGCACTGTGCCATATTCAACAAACTACATGAATTCGGAAAAGGAGGATGTTTATAAAATGTTACACAGAAATACAAAGTAAAGTAAATGTCAATGATTTAACTGCACACCTATATCCCGTACTGCAAAGTGTACGTCAAGGTGGCACATTATTCAACTAGATCTATCTACTCTTCATTAACGACCTATTTTTTGAGTTACAATTATCAGGGTATAGGTCGAAGCTACACCACTTACATACAGGAAACCCCACGCTAGCAGATGATCTAGCGCTAATGTATTTATGTAATACTATTTAAACAATGAGAACGCATTAAATTTATAGTAAATAATAACGACCCTGCTATAGTTATTACAATACCAACTAGTAAAACCACGTGTGTGTCACAGATGCACACCTTATTTGTTATTTTATTGTCTCTTTTTTAAAAAAAAAAATTTAAATGTTATTTGCATGATACATGTATACTTATTTTTATAAAAGAAAGTTTACATCGAAATATTTCTATTAAATATGATATTCTATCACATTTACCATTTAGCATGTATACATGTAATCAGTTTTTAAGTAAGAATATATGACAAAGTATTATGAGCATTGCAACATAAATCAAACTCCGAAAAGGCACAGAACAAAGATATTTCACATGCAAGCCAAGCGAAAAGTAAGAACAAATTTGTGATGAGTCATTTAACGAAAAGAGCAAACCCGACGGTTACCGCCTTGGAACGGTCAGTCGGTATTCTGGACCGACTGGGGTGCTTAAACCGGTTTTAAAGAGCTCTAACCTAGCACTGTAACATAGGTACGACACATCATGCCATAACCTACTTGTGTTTCTTTTCGACAAGTTTATTCTGGATGAGATGTACCTTAACACACTGTGCACTCTAGACTCAAATCCGGACCTTTATATGTAAATAATGTATCTTACAACTGTATTTAGTTTATTTTTTTTAAAAATTTCACAAGTAAATGGTATCTTACGCAAAACACCCCAGAATGCTACATATCCCTGTTAGGGCCTCTCAATCTCAATTGTCCTTTCCACACATTTTCCCATTCCTTCATAATGTAAACTTACATTTAATTGAGATCTGATTTCAATCGTCATTTTAGTTATTTAACTTTCAACATGTGTATGTTTATACTGCATATATATTTGCTGGATGTTTTCACTTTTGTTCTTCTCCATGATCTGTTAATATTTACCACATTTGTATAATTTCTTGTATCTTATCTTTGTGAAGAGGAAATAAAATGAGACAAAGATATCACTAATGAAGTCAGATCACTATATAAAAAGTAACACGTGGTAATTCCTTCAGACTTTGATAAATTGTCATATCGTTCGGTATTTCTACAGTTGAGAAATGAATGGCAACAACAGGAGATTATATTCCACCTTGCATGCAAAACTAGCATTTCTAAGTCCCCAGTCTTCGATCGTAACCATTGAATATAGTCTTTAAGCACGAGATAAACCAGTTGTCTAACGAACGCAAGCACAAAGCTGTATTTTTAACATGTAGATTAGATCTAGTATTTTTTTTATCTTTTATTGTGTTGCAAGTTTGAAAGAGGTGATCGCTAGTAATAACGATATAAAAATACTCAAGAAAACCCCTAATATTTTGAAGTTTATTTGGTAGACTTGTAATCGGCAGTATTTGTCATCAGGACGTCAGTTAGTTCTAATCGGGATGTAATTATTTTGTTTATAAACAATTAAATATACATTTTATAGAATATGTTTATTCTTACACATTAAGCTAATGGGTTTCGTACTGTAACAGATATTTCATAATTATCACCACAATAAAGTGTACATCGTCATGATTAAAGTCAATACCCACAATAATATATCCGATTCTTAGCCTGCCACCTGTGTAACAAAGTCGCCAGGAAAAGGTGCGATCCTACGTGATCATCCTTATAATGTTGTCATCAAATTTTTAATATATTTTTAAGCACATATGACCTATTTATTGTATATTAGTTTCTTTTTTGGCTTTATTCTAATATTAAATGTTACATTTGGTGTAATTTTTCGGTAGGGATAGCATGTTTCGTGCAGCTAATTCGGTTAGTTACAATGTTGTAGAAAATATAACTATAAACAGCATATGATCGCATTTGTTTAAAGTGGTGTTGTTGTTGTTTGTGTTTTGTTTGGTTTGTTTGTTGTTTTTTTGTTGACGTTTAATCAATGAATTGTCAAACCTTTATCATATCTACCATTAAATGAGTTGTTCTAAGGAGGTAACTGTCGTCTTTTTAAGATGTATTATCTCAGTGTGCATGTGTTTGCGTGCGTGCGTGCGTGCGTGCGTGATGGTGTATGTGTGCGTGTGTGTGCGGGGTGCGTTTGTGCGTTTTTGCATGTGTGTACTTTTACAAGACAAAGGTAAAAACAATCAGGTGTTAAAATGACGAGAAAACACTGAGACGTGTAGATCAGCACCTGGTTGCCAAAACTGTGGAAGGTAGAGTAGAGATTGTAAACATGGACAGGGTGGAAGTGTATATATAGATATATAAATGATAACAAGGGTGTGAATTTAAAACGAAGATATGTTTGAAAATTAAAAGTCTTGTTAACTTAAATGTTTAATATTATAAATTGCTGCTTTACCGTTTTTTTAATACAGGGGTTTCTAAAGCCCAAATATCACGTTTATAAACTTTCATTTAAGTGATAAATTGCTTGTTTAAATTGAAAATCATATATGATGTATAAGGCAACACGTTGTCGTTGGCTTGTGCGTCTCGAAATATCATTTCTCATTATCATGCGATAGTCCTATTTTCTAGAAAAAAAGAGGTTAAAACCTGTTACGATTTAATATGCTACAACATAGGTAAATTGCCTCTTTCTTAACAAAGTTGTTCATAGGTCCGTTGATGTTAATGCACATACATCATCTGCTCTTTACAGTACAGCTCAGGAGGAACGTCCTAAAACGCAAAGGAAGAAGGAATCCCCTCCATGTTTCTCTGATGTTGAGACTAAAATGGAGTCACTTCGCTAGATATGGAGTGAGTGAGGTCGCCCCCCCCCCCCCCCCCCCCAACCCCCATGTTAATTTAAGCCCGACATTTGCCCCCTTCATCATCATCATCCACACATCTTCATCAAAAGATTTCAAGGTCAGTCACTGTTAACTAGCCATGCGTTTTTGAAGGTCCACTTGACCAAAGATTGTGCACAATACGTGTTCTTAAAGTAAAATAGTTGTTTTTTGAAAAAAAATCATTTCTAAAGTAATTTAATGTTATTAGTTTATTTTAGGAAAATATGTAAATGATTTCTACATGTATATGTTAAGGCGGATAAGAATAAAGACACCACATATTAAAACCTACAAATACCATTGTTCTGACAACATATATAAAGACAACAATATGACATACGGAAATGCAAATAAAAAGATAAAATCTGTGTTGCATTATAACTTGAACTCAGAGAATTTCTGACAAACCCTGAAAAAATTGAAGATGTGTATATACATGCTGATGAAGTAAAATATATACAGGTGTAAAAATATAGATTACTTCCAAACGCACTCAGCACGCATGCAGAACGAACACTGAACACACGCTTTTGACACGAGAAAAGTAAGCTGCTAAGCGATAATGAACAAGCTTTAATCGCGTGCATTCGAGTTCATTCATTATTATCGGCAAAGACAATTTTATTTTACTGGCATTCTTTACAATTAATATTCCGTTCTTTTTAGATGCAGTTTTCCTAGGACAAAATATGCGGTTTAAAAACACAAAATCATTTTTCACAATCCATGTAAATTATTTGGTTTTTGTTTTATTTTAGGATTAATTTCGTAAGTAGAGAGTATTATTATGAATACGTTCCTGACTAATTGCTTAATATCCCACGTAAGTATTGGCCCTTGTTATAATTGATAATGCACCAAATTTGCACGTTGCTGTTACATGTGTATTTCATACGTGTTCTACAATAGCCTGGATTAAATTGCTCATTATATATGTCCAATAGAACGTTATCCTTATTCCAAATATACATAAGGGTCATCGCCTCACATAGCAAAGTGATTATCTTTTATCCACATAAGTAAAAACAATATCAGCATTATTTCTGTCCCTTTTGGTCTGTGAAGAAAATGATGAAAGCTAATGGTCAAATATGAAACATATTCCCTTAAAACCGCCTGGGGATGCCCTTTTGAAACCTTTTATTTTATATTTCTCTGGTCATGCTTTTTCTTTATTCAAAAAGTTGATTTCAATTATAATGAAAATTTTTTTTTTAGTTTTTTCTATCGAAATAATACCCCTTCCTTTTCTATACACTGTGGACATTATTTTTCAATGACGTCACTACTTTCGTCATAACTTATTAAAGAAAACATCAGCGCTTGGACATTTTTGTATTCAAATAGATCAGTTTTCTTTCCATCGTTTGCATTTTAGAAACCCATCAGAAAGTGTGAGGTTAGAGCTCTGTAAAAACCAGTTTTAGCACCCGAGTCGGTCAATATTTCCGACTGACCGTTCCAAGGCGGTAACTGTCGGGTTTGCTCTTTTGAATCATAAAAAAATTGTTCTTACTCTTCACTTGACTTGCATGTGAAATACCTATGTCCTGTGCCTTTTCAGAATTTGATATATGTTGCAATGCTCATAGGACTCTGTCATATATTCTTATTGTGGATTAAGTGACACTGTAAATGATGGCCCCAGGAAACGAGGACGTAGGCTTGTTACATAATACCAGATGAAATATACAACCCTTTATTAAAAAGAATTAGTAAACTACCTGGTAATCATTTTTGAAATGCATCGATTAAATTTAATGGTAAGAAAACAAAACTTTAAGCAGTAGCTCAGAAAATAATTTTTCAAAAACATTAAAGATGGGTAAATATTTTTTCTTTAGTACTTTTTGGAACATGTATAAATCCCCTACTGTGAAAATTTCTGTCCTGACACAAAATGACGAGATTGTTGTTTTTTTCTGGTGAAGGACATTAAAAAAATCTGATGATGATTATGAGGTGGTGTTAGTGGTATTTGTGTGGTAATAGCTGTGTGGTGGTGGTTGTGTAGAGGTGGCGATGATGAGGATGATGATCCTGCTGCGGCCCTTGGTTCTGATGATGATGATGATGATGATGATGAGTATTTTATTACTAGTATGGTGGTGGTGATAGTTGCGGTGATAATAATGACGATGATGAAGATGATGATGATGATGATGATGGTGGTGATGGTGATGAACTTCTAGGTATTATCATTACAGTTTAATTAAACATTCTGGCCTATAATTTATTGCCAATAGGCAAAAGAAAATTTGATTGCTCAAAGATGTCCACCTGTAAATAGCGGATGTTTCACTTCCTGGCTCGACCTCGAGACCACATTTGGCATTTTGTATGACCATATGAAAGCGAGCAAGGGTCCCGTGGAACGCATTACGTAATTCCGTCTGTACTGTACCGCAATGTGGAGGCATGTGTTAAATTACTCCTATGCGTAAAAATGCGTTAATAAAAATGCTTCACAAAAGTATTATAGTATAAGTATGTGAGTTAAAAAAGTTAACAAGAGGAAATACATTGTGAATTGTTCGTAGCAAAGTTTAAGATTGAAATTGTGCTGAGTCGTGTATATGGGGATAATAGGGAAACGAGTGCTTTTTGGATAATTACATACATACCTACTTATTTCTAGTGTTAATTGTTCACACGTGGATCTTCAGTAATTCAGATTAATTGGCACTTCAGATGTAAAGCGGCACATTAAATACCACAACATAACATTAATACAAATTAATACCGGTTACACCACATCTCAACTACATTTTAATGTACATATTTAGTGTTATAGCGACAGGTTAAGTGCTTCTAATGCATTTTTATCGAACCACTTTGTATTTCTCGGTACTTCTTTTGTCAATGTAAGTTATATTGCCGTATTTAATAATAAATTGAGACATAATTATGAAGTGTTTCGTCCAGAGTGATTGATTAATACATAATAAGGTATATATAATCTAATTTAATGTCTTCTAGGGAAAGAGAATTTGCGATTTCCACATTTTCTGGAAAGAACAATCCTATACACTGAGACCCTGTAAGCAAACGAGCTATGCCACTACTATTTTAACATCTTTGGTATGTCGCTTCCAGGCATCGAACCGGGAACCTTCCATATCTGGGGTCGACCGACGCTTGACCGATTGCGCTATCAACAATACTGTCATAACTAACATATTGTGCCAGTTTTGTTTTCCATAAACTGATTTAAGAAAATTGTAATATATTAAGGTCACAGCTTTGAGATTGATTCTGACATATGATAGAGCAAAAATGTAACTTAAAGTTATAGCTAAGCACAAACACAAACAGTGGCAATACTTGTTGGCATGTGTATGACAAAATACCTTCGGGACAAAATCTAAAATTTAACAAAAGTAAAAGATAAAATATATCTCGACCTCAGACTTTTATAACAACAAATCCGATGTTATTATCATTCTATTTACATGACTTAACTGTGGAGACAACTAAACAATTTCGCAAAATGTGGAAAATTTACAGGATGGCATTTAAAAGCATGGGAACATTTTCGGAAGCGTTCTTCTTTGCTAAAATAAAAAGAAGGCATTTTTGTTCTGGGAGGACTTTTTTGGTACTCCGTTTATAGCAAAAACACAGGCTATACAGAATTGTGTATCAAGTTGCAAACAAGAGAAAAAGAGAAAAGGAAAGATCTGTTGCTAAGCTGATATTTATTTTATAATCTATTGATCTGCAGATGTAGGAAGCACCATGTGTTACAAGCAATGTGCAGTTTTCGTTCAGAAATGTTGCTACTTCAAACATTAAACAAATCTATAACGTGATAACTGGAAAGTGCACTTTTTTGATTATATTTAACTATATTTTGTGTTGCCCAAAGTACACTGGAAAAAATGTTTCTTGTTTGTTAAAAATTAACGTAGTTAAATTTTCTAAGCTAATACGGTTGTAAAAAATTTGCATAAATTGTGTTGCTTTGGCAATTGCCAGAACTGTGTATCAAATTGCAAATAAAGAAAATGGGAGATAAATTACTAAGTTGATACTAATTTTATAATCCAGTGATATGCAGCTGTAGTTGTGTTGTTGTTGTTTTTTTTCAAAAATTATAATGTGTACTGGCACACAACCGAAGTTTAACGATGTGTGCGGTATGTTATATTTTGACATACCCACGGATCTAACTAGATCGCATGACAAATTTGGTCTTCGGCGACACCTCTATCTGAATTTTAGATCCGGGCCTGAGCTACCACAACCAAGATCTCTGCTACAACTACTAAATACTACTACTGCTTCTGCTATTACTGCTACTACTACTACAACTGCTATTACTACAACCACTATTAATATAAGTATAACTACTACTACTACCACACTACTACTGCTACTACTACTACTACTACTACCACCACCACTACTACTACTATTACTGCTCCTACTACTACTACTACTTCTACCACTACTACTGCTACTACTATACACATTATTATATATGATATGCGAGACAAGAATCAAAGAATGGTGTAAAACGGAATCATTTCTACCGGCTAACAAAGACTTTATGCTTAACCAGCAATATATAAAGCTTTCTAAAACTGTTATGAGAGGTATCTTTGTTGTTATATCGTATCTGAATGTAATTCATTTGTCACACGCATTCCCATATTAATGCTTGTTCACTTTCTCTCTTTTATTGAGTGTCATTTTTATATCTCGTTAGGCGATAGGCTTATTCGAGCATGTGAAATTATGGAGACTCGAGGATGGCCTTTGTATGTTACCAGACGGAAATTCTCCTTCGTCAATAAACATTGTCTTGCTAATGAAGTGTGACGAAGGAAGTAATTATCTTTCTTTTTTTTGGTAATCCCTTAGTCTTAAGGCTGAATATGAAGATAATGACGAATAGGTACTGAAGAATATTTCTTGATATTGTGGGAACGTTATAACAAAAAACAGATGTATTGAGAAATAGCTAGTCTTATCTTACAACTATATTTGAGTGTATTGGTGAATTTTGTTGAGTATTGTGTGTGTTACATCTGTTAATAAGAGATACGTTACACATTTTTTTCTACTGATTCCTTTATAAAAAAGCAGTTGTATATGAGGCGGTTCTTCTTCTAAACAGATTGCCCGGTAAACACACTATCAATAGAAGTGTCTTTATTGCAAAAGGGTATATTTAGTAAATTTCAAAAACAGAAAAACCTATCTGTGTTGTTTACATTTGTCACAGATCCTTTCATTTCGCTTCACTATTTTTGAAGTACAGCTGTCTTTTGTCTTTTCCCTTGAATTGTATTATATTGGTTTAATTGGTTTAATGGTATAGTTGTTCTATCTGTTATTCGCCAAAAGTGGGTAGAGACATATTAAGTTTCATTAAAACATAACAAGATTCATCAAAGCAATGAGTGTATTAAGCAATGAGTGTCTTATTTCATTTCAGATGTCCTTTGCAGTTACGACTAAAAGCACTTTCTTTTTAATTATTACATAATTTCATTTTTCATTTATTCAAAATTTAAGAAGTTCCTTTCGCAATAGTTTACCCAAGAAACAATTTTATCACTTAAAACACCTAAAACAGTCCTTTCAGAATATTCACGATAAATCTGTACTTGTACCTGCGGAAAAAGCTTCAAACAACATCATTTTTGTCTGACGACTATATTACAAAAATGTACTGAGTGCTGAGTTATCCACCACCAGTCATTACACTAGCATCAACCTTGACTTTCAGACAGTAATTGACAATTAGTAGAGATATCACATTTAATGTTTGCTGATGATGTGGCATTTGTTTCTGACACAATCGTTGGTTTACAAAGACAATTAAATATTTTAGACACATTTTGCAGAACGTACTCTTTAACGGTTAATGTTCAAAAAACCAAAGTTGTTGTTTTGAAGAAAGGGTACACATTTCTCAAAGAGAAAAATGGTTTTATAATGGAACTCAATTTAAAACTGTTATGTAGGTGTGTGTTTTACAAACAGACTATAACTATATAAAATGGCTGCAAATATGTGCGATAAAGCTAAGAGAGTTTTAAATCATTTGTTTAATTCTTTTGGGGAATTAAAAAACATCCCTTTCAAAACATTTTTAAGGTTTTTGACTGTAAAGTGAGCTCTATTGCTCTATATGGTTCTGAAATTTGGGACTTAAAGAAATGGCGTGTATTAAAAATTTACAAACATATGCTTGTTAACGTTTTTCAAATGTTACCAATAGTACTTATAATGATGTCATCTTAGGTGATTTGGGAAGATATCCGATGTACATATATACAATAAAGTCGTGTTTGTCTTATTGGATTCGTATTATTAAGCTACCTGATACAAGATATGCTAAATGTTGTTATAAAATGCTCAAACATTATGATGCGATCGGATATTCAAATTGGGTAACTGATATTAGGTGTCTTCTATATGAAAGTGGCTTTGGATATGTATAGGAATCAAAAAAATGTAGCAAATAAAAATCAATTTATATACGTTTTTATCAATAGACTAAAAGATCAGTTTATTCAGACCTGGAGGTCCCGTGTTGTAAGTAACAATAAACTTCGATAATATATAGAATATAAACATTCCTTCGGCTTAGAGAAATATGTTACATCTGTTGATATTCTGAAATTTAGAAAAGCATTGTTACAGTTAAGAAGCTCCTAACATAACTTAATGGTTGAAACAGGTAGATATATTGGTATTGCAAGAGAGGATAGAATATGTTTATATTGTGAGAGTGGCATTTTCTTTTCATATGTCCATTGTTCGAAAGTCTTCGTATTATGTATATGCCTCATTTTATTCTGGAAGACAGAAATACTTTAGCATTTAGGAATTTAATGTCTAACGAAAATGATTCTATTATTCGTAACCTTGCTATGTATCTTTATTATGCTTTTGAAAAAAGACAGTATTTTTTGTTAGGAAGAATGTAAAAATCAACTGTCAACTACAATAAAATAGTTTAAACAGATAAGATAAATTGTTAAAAAAAGCGTCAAACAACGACAGTTTTGACATTAATTCATGATTGTTTAAATATGTGTTTTTTTCCTTCTTGGCAAAATTATTATTTTTGATGATCATGTTTTATGATAAATGTGTGCTGATGATAATTATGCACATTTGTAGACATAATATTTAATGATATTATTTGTGTCCTCACTACCTATGTTTATTGTTAATTTGTTGCATTTTGTCTATGGGCCGGTGGCCTTACATGCAATAAAATACTTGAATCCTGGATTCCTAAGCGTCACAAAAAACACCACTGGCAGCATTTCTAGACGATAAGATCGCTATTTCTAATGACAACGTCTCTACTAAAATCAAGAGAGATGATTTCAGGTTAAGTATTGTGAATTATCTATACCTTGACGGCGATTCACCTCGTGCTTCCTCCTATGGTATTTACATATCCCACCTTACAAGCTTTGCACGAGTTTGTACTAAAGTAGAAGATTTCAATGCGAGACACCCCTTTCTTCTAAACTGTTACAGCAAGGTTTACGATTTCACAAATTAAGAAAGGCGTTTTCATCATTCTTTCACCGCAATGATTGTATTGCTTTTAAGTATAATAGCAGTATGAAAACACTTATGCAGCAAGGCATAAGCCATCCTGCATTTTATGGAAATGTTTTATACACGTTAAAGAAAGTCAAGGATCTTAATGACTTTTCTGACCGCTTCACAAAACTTACCAGAAAATTTATTGCTGACGATAACAACTCGGGAATCTTGCGTTGACCCTTTTACAGTCAAGAACTTGCATTACTTTTAAATTACACGATGACCGAAAAGTCATTGAAATTTTATAAAAACAGTGATTTCAAGCTATAATTGGACAGTCACTGATGGATTTCTTGTCTCTTTATCTCTCAAGTCGTGCACTATATAGGCGAGACAACTTGAACAATGTCCATGCCCTTTACCTGAAATTGTACAGTAGGTATAACATCGGAATCTTTTGTACCTTTTTTATTATCAAATATGCCAACTGCGGATAAATCATCGGCCTTTTATGATGTTATTTTAAAGCTTATTATATATTACTCCTAACAGCACTTATTTTTATTTTGTTGGTTTAGGTTGTTTTCTAAAATTCGTTGATTTCTTTGGTATTGTTTACATTTTACTTTTGACACTTTTGGCATATGAGGTCACGATATTGTCAGACTTTTTCAAATTGTTCTTACTGTACGTCATCGCTTGGGCTGTTTTATTTCAAACTACTCTCTCATTTGGAATTTTAAGGTTGTCGAGGCCTTTATCTACTTTAAATATAGTACATATATTGATAGTTTATTTTATTACTAGATATTATGTATGTATATAAGTTCATTGTATCTGTTTTAACTCCCGATGCAGGTGCTTACTGTTAGTTGTTTCACTTTGATGGAAATTTTATTGACACTGTTTGTTTGATAGAAAGACCTTCAAGAAGTGCTCCATAAACCAGGCTTATGAACCCCAGTGGATCCTTTTGCCGACTGACTGTTCCAAGGCGGTAACCGCTTGATTCTCTTTTTTGTGCGTTATGTCACGTCTCTATGTTTTGTCATACTTACATTTACCCTGTTTGCCTTTGTCTAGGGGTAGCTTAGATTAAATTATATGTGGACATTTCGATATGACCTTTTCTTATTTACCTATGATAAATGCATTTCCCCAAACACGTACTCTATTGTTGAAAGAGGGAAAGGGCAGAAATTACATGTGTTACAGCTTGCATAATGGTATTTGTACATTAATTCATTGGTAAGTGGTATTTTCTTAATGACTTTTTTCTGCTTGCACATTGTATATTTTCATAGTTAATAAATAATGCAACTGATCACAGAACTTGACGTGTAAGTAACACCCATTGGTTATTTTCGCTAAACCACTGGTTGGTTGTCGAATCACAAATGTTCAAATCTGACTTAGTGCCGTTTTCCTCTACCGTGTCGCTTCCTGCGCTTAACATCCCTTACTGTTAATTTTAATTAAAAGCTATATTTTACACACAAAACAAATTGATTTATTGGTTATATGATAAATTAATTCCAGCATTCGTGCTTTAAATATTGAAATATTACACTAGATCTACGATTGTAAGTTCTTTAAAGTGAGTTTTGTTGTCTGTCCTAAAACATTCTTCACTTAGCGTTTCTCTTATACTTGCATTGATTGATGTTTTGTTGTGTATGATGATGGAAGATCAGTTTATGTTATACACAACTTTTTATCGGGTAAAATTATACCGGCATTCTTTAAAAGAGAACATTTATTATGAATAGTATTAGTGCAATTCTATATTCCGGTCTCTGCTATCTTTTAACGATCAAAAAAAAAAATATTTTACTTTTGTCTATATGTTAAAGTATTTCAAATAAGAAATCATTGGTGCTGATTTAAAATTATGTTATCGAGTTCACTTGTAAACAGAAGTTCATCATCATATTTTCAGTTAATCTTGTCTTTTAAGACTTTTTCACTGATTGTGTTGTTGTTTTTTTTCGTCTAAAGTTAACGTTGAATGAGGTTCGTCCTTGTGTACTTGCATAAAATGAATAGAAATGAAGCATACTGGTATAAACACGTTCTCTACTTTAAACGGATCTGATAAATTCACATCATTATTATTTTATGTAGTAGTAGTAGTAGTAGTAGTAGTAGTAGTAGTAGTAGTAGTAGTATCAGCACGTTTTTTCGTTAACAAAAGCGTTACGAATAGGAAGCTAAGCAAAAAAAGGAATTTACTATGTTAATTGCGAAATGAACAATCAGTGAGTATAACTTGCTGTAAAGAAAACCCGCCAAATTCTAATATTTTAGTGCACTTATATTTCCTTTTTTATGGAAATCCTTTGTCTTCTTTTGTTATGGCGTCATTATAGTTTATACGACTAAGTGAGGGGTGTTTAGCATCTTATAACGGATTGCTCGTGATGCGCGGAACGCATGACATAAAGAATACAACTTAGCAAAAATTACTGTCAAGTGAAAGGTAGTATGTCATTCAATAGAAGAAAGAAATAACTGCAAAATTAATTAGTGCTGTTATCCAAGAAAAAATATTACTTTCTAGTAAATCTGGGTGTAAGGATGTAATAATTAGTCCGAACATATGCTGTTATGTTTTGTTTGTTTTTGCAAAATATTCGTGGATTGAACGTCTTGACAAGGAATAAATCTCATATAGGTCTAGGGTTTGAACCCAGGACCCACCGGTCTCGAGTCCATAAATTTATCTCTTGACCAACAACACTTCAACTATGTTATAAATGCTTTATTTGTGTGTTTCAAATGCTTCTTTAATGATCATACTAATCGTTAACAAGATCTTTTTATCTTGTCATAACGGGTCTAAGGTGTGAATTCGGAACCATCTGATCGTGAGTCTATAACCTTAACCTCCGAACCAAGAACACTTCAATCATAACCTTAACGCTTCCTTGGTGTGTAATATGTGTTTCTTATGCAAGTTAATTAAACATCCGAATCTTTAATAGGATCTTTTCTTTTTAAACTTATGGTGACGGGGCTAGGGATTGCATTTGAAACCCTCAGATCCAGTCTTTAACTCTTAAACACAAACACGTCAAAGATGCTATAAAAGCATTCCTGCACGCTGGCAGCACTGGAAATGCATTCTTAAAATTTACGGGACCTTACAGATATCGTTAATGTATCTTTAAATATTGCATAAACATTGCATTTAAGTCAGATTTCACGATGTTTACTCAATAGACCGTTCAGAACAAACTTTTTCTAGCTATGGATTGTTTCGTTTCCTATAGGTAATCTTAATTTGTTAGCATGCAGTCCGAACATCTAAGGATGTACCGAAGAGCATTCCTATCTACTATCGTAAGTAAAGGCGTAGATCGTGTCCATGTAAATTTACGCTAAATTGTTTAATATAAACAAGAAATAGATAAAAAAAGTTCTCACGTTTTTACCATGTTTTCATAAAAGTTGCAGACTTGCAAAAAATAAATAAATAAAAATAAATAAATAAATAATAGAACGCTGTTTGCCGAATTAGGACCCGTATTTCATCAAGGTTAGAAGGGGCGGTAAGCGTAAATGTGCGCCGGAAGTAGTAGCCCGGACAGTTTTCTTTTCTGTTGATATTTTAACATAGATTCTTTTGTTTTGTGCCTTTTGTGCTTAATTGAAATATAAATAATATATAATGAATATATAAATATGTATTATATAATATAATAAATCACATTTTGGTGCAAAACAAAGCTGAGACATTTTAGAATTATACAAATGCAAACTATCTTCACTCCAAAGCTCACTAATGGACTGATCCATTTAGACCAGTACTGATAATTTCATTGAAAATGTGCGTATAAACTATGCAAAAATTGAGGTGTATGTTTTCAGAAAAGTATAACTGTCTTCGCGAAACATAACTTTTCTTCGCAGAGGACCTTTTATTAGATAAAAAATTGTTCTTTCTCACAATGTATAATTTAGGGGATTTCAAAACAAAAGGTTTGCTTTCAAAGTTGTGACATGTACTAAAGAGTAAAGAACAAAGTCCTTTATGTCGTGTAACATAGAAAGTCCGCTAAATAAATTTCCCTCACGTGCAAATTTCAGTGAGCATTCCATATATAGGCGTCGCGCGTCGCCAATTATGGCAATCAATTAACTGTGATCGTACAGGAGATGTAACGGCTGTGAGCCGACTGGAAACATACCGTAGGTCATAAATGCCGATAATACAAATCTCAGAATGTTGGTTTTATGAGAATACAACACGAAAGGTTACACAATAACAAAGCGCTCTACGAAAGAAATTCCAGAATCTCATATGAAGAAGTTACATTCCAATCTTTTTTGCCACAGAGATTCTACTTGATGAGAAACTTGCGAGACGATTACGTGACAAAATTACTACAACTTTGCGACGGTAATTATCGCGTGATTGATGATTATAGAAATCGATTTGCCGAACGCGAGCACCAGCTAGCCGGATGTCCTAAATCCCGTCTTGTAAATCAAAATAAGCTCGACACAAGCATCAAAAGAAGCGAAATGTGCAAATGGCTGTTACGTAATAGACCGATTTCTGTCCAGAGAGAACACCATAGATATCAATGGAATATTCTCGTACCATAATACTTCGGAAGCCGCATTGCGCCAGATTGACACAACGAAAAAAAAAATAAAGCAGCCGAATATGTGTGCTAAACATCAAACTAACCAAATTTGCTGCGAAACAAGCTTAATATAATTCCATGCTATCTCTGCTTTAAAAAGATGTAGCTACCACGAACGGCATCTAGCCTGGATGCAAGAAGCGACACAAGAGGGATCCTCATTAAAGAAGAATCATACTGACCAGCAGGAATCACATTTTGAAAATGGGTATCCCATGAACAATACCAAGCCGAACGTCAAGCAGCAAACCACCATCTCCCTGACATCATGGGCGTAGCAAAGCATTTAAGACTGCGCCAAGATAGCTTCAACACAACTACAACACAAGGAGTCAATACCACCACCACAATCGCGACGACCATCGCCGATCAAATGAAATCTAGGAAAACTAACCACTTGCAATACAACACTGGCCAAACAGACGAAGACGAGACAGCTCGCAAAAACGGTTGTCATTAGTATAGTGGCTATTACTGGAAAAAAACAAAGACACAAAAAAGAGCACTATAATAACAATGAATACAGACCACAAGACCACAAGACCACAAGACTCTAGACTCTAGACTATCCCAAAGGAATGACTACAAAGAGAAAGTCGATAAGTTCATGTTAGATCATAAATTGGCACTGGAAAGACCACGAAGATGGTCATAATGGTTGGACTGGTAGCATAAGCATTAAATAGACATACTTGATTCTTTACACCTGAATTGTTTAAAAAGCAACACAAAATAGTAATTTACACGAGAACATCGATGTCGCACTTATATGTGAACACAATTTTTGCTGAGATCAAAATATTTTTACAGTATTCACTGCGATTATGTGTCTTACGTAAGCGATAACCGGTAAGGACCAGCAAGCTACGGAAAGTTGGCCAAAGCCATAATGGTAAAGAAAATATTGCTGTCCTGCATAAATACAATCGACAATATCGAAGGCTACAGAATAACCAGAATCGAAATGCACCACATAAACAAAATGCCAATATATATACCATGTATATAAATGCCAGCTAGAAGCGGTTTAGAGCACTTTAAGCACGTGCTTGGAGACGTTCAATCCGTATTGACATTTTTTTCGGGTCGAGGTAGTGCCGGGCTAGCGGAGACATTACTGCTTGGTACACTGGATCTATAGCCACCACAATACTTTCAATCTTCCATTGAACGCATAATTATTTATCAAAAGAAAAAAGCTATGGTATAGACAGCTATCGACCGATTTCCTTAATGCCTGTTATTTATAAGTTGTTTGAAATATCATTACTGTCTCGAAATGATAGTTTTCTTAGCTCTAATAACAGTTCATTTCCCTGGCAGCAACAGCAAGGCTCTCGCAAACAACTCAATTTGTAACCGCATTATTAAACATACAAGAGATATTTCGACAGATCGAGAAAGGCAGTGATGTATTCATGGCGAAGCTTAATCAGAGGGCGATTCGGAGAGGCTAGATGGCTGAAAATAGACATGAGACTTAGCAAATCAAACACAATAACAATCACCACTTGGCGCTAAATTCCGGCTATCTGTATAATGTACGGTGACCAGCCACTGACCTTATAGTATTAACAGTCTCGGTATCAGACAAGACATCAACGCAGTATGTAAAAGCAAAATAGAAGAATGATGTCAAAAAGAAAAAAACTAAAGACTGCACCCGAACCGTTTTAACTTTATCGTAGCAGCTACATATATGCAACTTTTACAATAAAGTAATAGTCCCCCCTACAGCACTATATGCGTGCGAGCTATGGAATAAAATTAATTCTACCGACATAAAATCGATCAACAAACTACAGCATTATATCGTCATGAAAATAAGGGGCTTAAAGATATTAAGCCGGTCAGATAGTAGGTTGTTATTATAAGAAAATTGTTGTTTTTTACACAATTGTCTATGGACATTTATTGTACTACTAGTGTCACTTTGTTATATTTTGCCTTTAACTCAGGGTCAAGTCACAATTAAGGCGTTTTTTTACATGTCAAGTTTTTATGTGATTTAAAACAGATACTTTGTCTCGGAAGAACACTCAGTCTTCTTTTTGAATATCTTTTTGAATATATATGGGTACACCTTGTTATCAGCCCAATTACAGCCTGAAACAAACAACACAGAAAGCCTCTAATATGTATACAAATTATTGAGGGGTAGTTCCTGAAATAATTACGAACAACAAATAGCAACATAACCTACATAATTAATTACATTTAAACACTTTAAAAACAGTACACAATTT
Source organism: Sinonovacula constricta (assembly GCA_007844125.1). NCBI lineage: Eukaryota > Metazoa > Mollusca > Bivalvia > Cardiida > Solecurtidae > Sinonovacula > Sinonovacula constricta. Next base: position 45,384,897 of record CM017572.1, on the reverse strand, counting down.
GTACATAAAATTGACTTCATAATTGACAAAGGAATAGTTTAGCATAAGTGATAAAACAAATAATATAAACATTGTCATTTATATCGTGGCGGCTTTCCTTATATAATTACTGATTAACTGATTTTAAACCCTTGCTTCCTTGAAGCAAAACACTCTGTTAAATAAAAGAAATACAAAAATATGTGTTGTCAGATAATTTCTTTTCTGAATCTCGCGAATTTACATGACAATACAAAAATGTCCAATATCAATTTATGTTAATGAAAATATAACTTTTAAAGCTCATGACACTAGCAATTAGACAATCGATAAAACAACTTATATTATCAAATGCTAAAGTATTATAAAATCTATTTCCGAATCAACAATCTCACAAATCAGGTGATTCGGTAATAACTTTCATGCGAAATTTCACGTGGTCCATGAAATGAAATTAACCACAACGTAATAAATTATAGAAAAGTATCAAAACCACCACGAAACGACCTAAAGGGCTAAAAGAACCTAGAAATGAAATGACGAACAACAAGTTATAACACATTTCTGTTTACACAAGAAACATATTTATAAGGCGGTATATCAGTTTAGTCTCTAGTACAGACTCTTGTTGCCTTGTAGGATTTATCCCTGATGTATGTTACTGCTCACAATGTTATGACATTGGATCGTTTGTCAACAATGTGATTGTTAATCCCCGTGCTCTAGCGACAGAACACAATTGGAAGACAATTGTGCAAAGATTTGTAGTTGCGAATGAAGAGGCCCAATGGAGCGATCGATTATTGATAGACAATGATTTTGTAAATTTTCATATGCTGTAACCAAAGGCAATTCTCTCTATAGTTTATAAGGTTTCAACAAAAAGACGGAAAAGTGCAACGAATTGTTCATAGCAAAGATGTGATGGTAACCGCTCCCCGAGGCAAGAAGAACTATGTGACAGTGTGTGCAACAGTGATTTAAAGAGAGTGAACGTCGACGGTTCTATGGCAATGTTGCTGCATGCACCAACAAACATGGACTCTAAAATATTGTACCGAACATTGCTACGCACATGTCACGCCTATATGACACACGAAGCCCATATCCAATTTTGAGGATAATATATAAATCTGTATTTATTAGCTTGAAGGTTACTTTTAACAATAGGTAAATAAGAAAAGGCCCTATCAAAATTTTCACAGATATTTAAATTTTATCTACCTTTAGACAAAGGCAAACAAGGTAAATGAAAATGTGACAAAAACACAGAGGCGAGACATAACACACAAAAAGAAAAACCATCAGTTACCGCCTTGGAACGGTCAGTCGGAAAAAGGGCCAACTGGGATGCTTAAACCTGGTTTGTGGAGCGCTCCAACCTCGCACTTCCTGAAGGTTTTTCTATCAAACAAACAGTGTAAATAAAAATATCCCGTCAAAGTGAAACAACTAACAGTAGGCACCTGCATCGGGAGTTAAAACAGATATAATGAACTTATGTACATACATGATAATAAGTAGTAAAACAACATATGTACAGTATGTACAGTAGATAAAAGACTCGGCAACCAAAAATTCCAAATGAGAGAGTAGTTTCAAATAAAATTAAGCAGTACAAACGCTGATATATTATAAGAACAATATAATGACGCCATAAATGCCATGACGTTATATGCCAAAAGTGTCAAAAGTGAAATGTAAAAAAACACTTGAGACTGTGATAAGACAAAGGTCTTAATAAAAAAAAACTGTGAACTGTTTATGTTGTTTTGGGAAAAATATGACACACACACATATCGCACACACACACACACACACACATATCGCACACACACACACACACACACACATATCGCACACACAACACACACACGCACACACACATATCGCACACACACACACACACACACAACACACACACACACACCTACACACACACACACAACACACACACACACACACACACACACACACACACACATATATATATATATATAATAATAAACAGTGAACATACTGTTAACTTTGGAAAAGGCTAGAATTATTTGGCCAATTCACGTTAAATAGAGTTTCACTGTTAATCGGAAGACAGAGCATTCACCTTAGACTGTTTTTAGGTTTTTCTTAAATGTAATCGGTGACTTACACTAATTTTTAACAAAACTAGGCGAGGATGCAATTAATCTAATATGGTCTTAAATTTGTACGGGTAATAGTGTGATTGTTAAAGACATGTGATCAAATCAAACTATTTAATTAACATTGTTGAAGTCACATGTGGGCGTTTGTACCAAAACTTTTTTATAATAAATGTTTTGCATAAATAATTCACAGTATTAGTTGTTTGATGATTTGTGAATTAATCATCAATTCTTTTACATCTCATTTGTAAATGTGTTACAATTAAATGTTACTCTTGTCATAGTTCATACACAATAAGAAGTTGATCAAAGAAAATCTTAATAAAGATGTTTAAAAGAAACCTATCGAGCTGAATTTTGTCAATTTTGCAAGTGACTTTGAACAGGTTTGGGACGATAAATATTACTTAATAAATTAATGTAACTAATTAAGCTCTATATGGGATTTCAGCAGAATGCAAAACATAACTCCCTTCGACATCAGATAAGTTGTAGTTAAAGCCACATGGTATTACGTAGAACAATTAAATCAGACAAAACCAACAATTCACTCTTTCTTTGTCCTAGATTTGAACATATTTTTTTATTAATAACATGCTTAATTAACATTTCACTCTTGATTTGCTCTCATACCATAATCATTATGTATGGATTTCACTTTGTGAGATACGCTAATAAGTATTATGGAGAATAATTCTCTACAAGAATTAGTATGTTTAATTGCGTGAGACTGTGTTTCTGGGTGATTTTTAACATTACCTATACTGTTAATTAATGGTCAATTATGTTTTAAATCGAGAATTCAATTTTAATGACAATTTAAGTCTCATTTAACCTTGTGTATCTTATCTGCTATTGACACGTACATTAGAAAGTAACTTCATCTGATAACAGTTGTTTATTGTGTATGTTTACTTATAATAAAAACATTCTTATAATCACAACACAGGGAATCAAACCAGATAAGACTTCATAGATTGAAACTGTGTTTTCAATATTCCACTCTGAAATCTGACTTTTGTCAAAAATAAGCGAAACAAATTAAATATGGTGTGTGTGTGTGTGTTTGTGTGTGTGAGTGCGCGCGCGCTTGCGTGCGTGCGTGTATGTGTGTGCGCGCGTGTGTGTGTGTGTGTGTGTGTGTGTGTGTGTGTGTGTGCGTGAGTGTGTGTGTGCGTGAGTGTGTGTGTGCGTGTGTGTGTTTCCATTGAAACGATGTTGTATACATATCAGTTCTACAATTGTATTTCCCATACTGATAAGCACATTTGTCAATTGCTTTGAATGAATAAATTCGGATCATACTACATAATGTGGCAAAGTGTGGGGCAATTATACAACTGACATTGATGCTAGCGTTTACACAAATTGTTAATTACCATCTTGAAGTGTCATAGGGAGCCGTCATAAGGCAGTTTAGTACTTCAATCGTGATTTTCATGGTCTATAAGCGACTTTAGACCCAGTCTCCATCTACAAAACTACAAACATCAAAGATGTAATACGTCAGTACTTCTAGGTCGGTGTAATTTACAACATCAGACATATAAGATAAAAAATAAATGCACATTTTAATTTCCCTAAGTTTAAATGCTTCATTTTAGATAATCGTTGGTTTTAGTGGTAACGATTTCACAACAAACGTCCGTATGGAAATATGCAAATGCATGAAATTGTCCTGTTGTTTTTTTTTTCGACAGAATATGTCAACATAAATGTAGATTAGTAAAATAAATAAAAATAAATAATCGCCATTTCCATAAGCAATTGTCAATGTGAGAAGCATTACAATCAAATAATTTCTTGATGTCTGTGCATTGTCTCTGTTCCACACAACAATGATACCACAGGTATTACAACAGGATACTCTGCATCAAACGTAAATAACTTGTTGGCTTCAAAAACAACTGACAAGTCCATCAGTAGAATTATAGTGAAACGTACATGCGGTACCTCCCATTTTATTGAGTAACCGTGATAAATTGAAAGCTAGTTAGTTAAGGGTGTTATAAAAACAAGGCAGCCAGGTACTATCTGTTAAATTGAACGGGCTAAATACAGTATACAAAAAATCTGAAAGACATACATCGTGGAATTTATACAACATATTGATTTTACAGAAGTAGTTCATTTTTATCAAAGTATGGTACGATATAAAGCACCAATGTTGACAGAATCATTGAGAAAACTTGCTCGGGACTCCAAATATCGAAATGTCGTAAACATTAACTCTTCACAAGGTCACACGTATTTTTACACCGACATTGCTGACGTCAACGTTCGGTATGTTGCATATCTAAACAACATATGTTGTCGTCTAACCAAACCCTGGAGGTTCATTATCTAATTTCAGCAGTATCTAAAAAATAACTCCAAACAATGCCTGCACTGAATCAAACTGAGTTCAATATAAACGCAAAAAAGCCGTCTAGTATTGCTTCTGCCCGAATGTCCTGAAACATTTAAACATTGTTTTCTTTTTGTTTTGTTTTGTTTGTGTTTTTGTTGTTGTTGTTTTTTGTTGTTGTTTTTTAGTTTGCTGTCTCACATCGCATCTACATAATTTAGACTATATTTGTGATGAACAAATAACAAGAAGGCCGATGACTGGGTACAACCACAGACACACCACACGTTGGTTGCGGACCTTGCCACACTCAAGTCCTTGCTCGGGCCAGGCATCAAATGCAAGCATTTGTGACCCAATAGAAATTCGGGAACATTTAGTTCGCGTTAGCTTTACTAGTTTCCGCTTTCAAAAAAGGACACACGAAACACCTAACCAGGCTAGAACTCTTCTTTTTTCGCCGGATTTTGTGTAACATACCAAACACAATGCAACATAATCTTGTAGATATTACTTTTATTGTGCTTGTTCCAAAACGTAACAATATAGTTTATGCTGTACAAGTTTTAAAAGGGGCATTTTTCTATGTTAATCAACAATCTTATTTTCACTGTCCATAGTAACCATATCTTCTTTTTGTACGACTGAAGTAATTGTATTTAGATGTGTATTTCGATGACAACTATTGACCATTTCATTAATCCGAAACTGAAAATGATATTCATTAAGCTGTACATCCAGTAAGTAAATGTTTTACGAGTATGTTTTATTACAGGTCTGTTGCTGTTCTGTGGATGCTATGAATCTGGTAAACTAGACCTGGGCGGTATTTGGGGTTGATGTTACTTATTTATCTTTTATTGTGATTTCAGTTGTCCTGTATTCTAAAAGGTTATTAACCTTCTATAAATTGCTTTTTTGATGCGTTCATAATAATATTTTAGCTATTGCGGTAACGAGTAGATTGTCAAATTGTCAATTTGAAAATATCTAATATAAATTCAAAGCTTCTGTAATATTTATTTGTTATGTTCATATATACCATAATAAAAGACATTACTGTACAATCTTTTGGCGATCTTCTGTAGTGCCTTTTCGGTGTTTGGTATATGTTGCAATGCTCATTGGACTTTGTCATATATTCTTATTGTTAAAACTATACATTGTGCTGTTCATCTTCCAAACAAACTTTCTCAGTACTTCAATGATCTACCCTTGTTTATTACTACCTAGTACCCCAACCCCTACCTGTAGGCTTACTAGTATCATATTATATATATATATATATATATATATATATATATATATATATATATATATATATATATATATATATATATATATATATATATATATATATATATTGCTGGCTCCAGTTAACTAGCTTAGACATCTTAGTGCTGATGTGTGTTCTAATTATACTCAATATAGAAAGGAGAGTTGTACACAATATAGAAAGGAAAGTGATTATTCCAGCAACAAGCCCAAAGTTCCGATTATTTGACTATAAGTACAACAAAAGCAATTTAAGTTGTCGTAAATGAACGTTAATCTTTGAGGTACATTTGACATACTTGAACCAAACAGGCTAACATATTTTGACAATGTCCAACCCTGTACTATAAAAAAATCTTCCTAAACGTACTGTAAATTTTAATTGAAAAGCGCAGGTCTACGTGTTCATGGTAATGTCATTCTGAACCAGTCACATGACAAGAATGTGTAGATTGTCAAATGGCGTATACACAGAATATGACAATGATAGTCTCTTACAAAGAAACGCATTCTTGTCAATAAAACCCTTGTATAATCTTCCGTTGATATATGTTATCAATAAAACCCTTGTTTAATCTTTTGTTGATATATGTTATCAATAAAACCCTTGTATAATCTTCCGTTGATGTATGTTATCAATAAAATCAAATGGCAGAGGTCTAGCAATGTAAATTTATTGCCTTCGGATGTAACCGGCGGGGTCAAGAATGATCATTATGAAAGAATGTAGAATAATTTAAGTCAAAAAGGTAAATGTGAGATAACATATTTGGTTGACAATTAAAATGCATCTCCAAACAAAAATAAGAGTGTTTTTATAATCCAAAAGCACAAACAATCAAAGATATGGGCCCATCTTTTTAATGGTGACGGTTCATATGAACCTTAAAAACAGGAAGATAGCTCCAGTAGATCAACTTCATACACTAGCAAATATTAATCATGAAGTACAAGTGTTATTTCATTCAATCTCGCATTTATGAAGTTATAATCTTGAAGATTGCAATTTCATCTTCATGAACCATGAGCAAAAGTTGTGCTCTCTTTTAATTGATGTCATGTGCAGATACCATCCAGAGTGTAGATTTTAACTACTACCGCTGCTGCTGCTGTTGCTAATGCTGCTGATGATGATAGTGACATTATTATTATTATTATAATTATTATTATTATTATTATTATTATTATTATTATTATTATTATTATTATTATTATTATTATTATATTGTTGTTGTTGTTGTTTGTTTTTAATTTTACATACAACAGCGAATCACTTTATAAGTCTGACGTTGGCCGACTTATAAAAAATATAGTGAAGTGAATGTGTCATGAATTCCTTGTATACTACTTTAGCTGAAAACATTGACGATTACACTTGTCTGGTTTACCATTTGTACGTCATTTGTACTGTAATAAACACAATCGCCATGAAAACCGAACTTTCAATTAATTTCTAATAATTAAATACTAATATTATCTAGAAAAGCGAAGCGTTCATACAAAACAACTACAATGATGTTGTTGCTTTATTAAATACTAATAAATACTGTCATAGAAATAAACATTTAAAAACATAAAAAATGAGTAGAGTGCGTTGACGTTATGCACAGATGAAGTAGGAGATCCTTTATAACTGCATTGCCCGGGAACGGTGCCAACAACTAGTCAGATGTTAAGTGTCTAACAACGTAAATCTGTTACCGGCTTATCTCGTGCTAAATAGAGCGTGATTGAAGCATTTGATGTTAACAATAACACAATCCGATCATATCTTTTGAAGGTTAAAACGTGAGCAAAATAAATTATTATGTCATTTAACATTTAACTATATATTTATACCTCAAAATGCCGCTAGAAATAAAAATCTTATTCTTGTCTCGTTTATTGATCACGGAATGAAGCAATTGTAAAGCAATACTGACTTCATTGAAATGATGTTATAACAACAAACTTGTTTACAAACAAGAATATTGCACAAAAGACTAAGCAAAACACTAGCGATTGACTTTTTGGGCATGGCAATAGTTAGAAATTATCAGAGACGATTAAAAAAATAACAACGGTAGAATGTATAAAGCAAGTGAACAAAGTTACAAATGCCGAAACTCCGTGGCGCAATCGCTAGAGTGAAGGGTTCAATGCAAGGGTTCAAAATCAAACATGTTTTCTACTGCTTCTTTACAGTGTTGCATTATTTTTTAGTGGCTAAAGCGATAATATATTCTTTTTTCTGAGACTAATAATGATATAATGATACAATGCAAAAAGAAAACTGGAATAATGACACAGCCATTTAACTCACGATGAATTAAACACAAGACTTTTCTAAATTGCAAATAATTCTAATAGTACTGCAGCTTAGTAGAGGTGATATATGTCATTTTACAAGAGAAAGTGACAAGTCATATATATCTCTGATGCCATAATGCTGATTTCAATTTGACATTACCTATCGTGGATAAATCAATTAAGAAATACCTTAAATCAGAAATAATTTGAACAAACTATCACACCAGCTGAAAAAAACTCTTGATTTCATTAGAAGATTTCTAAAAGTAAGCAAGAACTCCGATTCGTGAAACCCCGTTAGGTCCTTGTAAGATTATTCCTTTTCAGTTTTTAGCCTATGCTCACAGACAAACCTCTCCAAAAGTGAGATAGTTAAACATATGCTGCAAGTTTGACTTTACAAATGTATTCACTACACGACAGTGTAACGGTCATGTTAGAAATATGGGCTAAATACCCCTTGTGCAGCGTTGGTACTATCATCATTCGAAATACTTTTCAAACAGACCCGCCAGACAGCCTCTTGCATACACACAAACTTGTACTCTTGCAAATATTTATTCTTCCCTTCTTTTGTTGCGCTGTTAAACAGGCTGTCACTGGTAATGTAAAGGTCACTAAAATACACAAAATCCTAGTATAGGTGTAGTTCATCAACTACAGAATGCATTAGACACATGTTCACTTCTTATTCTATAATACCATTTACCCAACCTTTATCTTAATTTCTTTTAGATTAACATTTTTCTTCTGTCCTTACACTAGGCTGAAGCAGAGCTGTGCATTATCTTCATCAGAGGATGTTACAGTATAGAGATAAATATGGGCTTTGCCATATCTAAAACAGAGAATACTAAGTTATTGTTGAATAAAGAAAATGTTATTATAGGAGGTTGAGACTTAATCTAAATCGCGACGATTGCCGAGAGTTATAACATGTTCTTTATTCAACAGCAGCCTAGTAATCTATTTATCCTAATATCTGTTTTATAAACAGAAGCGTTGTTTAATTTTTAAGATCTATTTGTTTTTTTAGAAAATGGAATTTCCGTTCGAGAGCTGGTGATATGTTATCATACGCGTTTAACAGAAAGTAACATCATAAAATAAAATATATATTATAAAAAACGTTCCGTAGCAAACGTGAATAAAGTTTAACTTGCTTTTTGCCAAAGTCACTTAAACTTCACAGTTGGTGCATCACCGTATCATCAAACTCAAACTTAATTATGGATGGGTGGAGTACAGAGCCAACAGATTTTAGTTTCAAAGGACTATGGGATTGAGTCTCATCTTATACTGTTCTTCGCGAAGAAAAACTAATTGCGATTGCACATCAAAACACCGCACTAACTCAAATTTAAATGTATACGTTTTCCTTTTGATATGAACATCACTATGTTTGTCCCATAATTTGAATACGTAAAAACCAGTACGATGTGCAGCCACACTCCCAGGTGATTACGGAGGACAACAATCCAACTACGGATTATGGCGGATTACTGGGGATTACAGACATTACTGATCCGGGTTTTTGTTAATTTATGACTAGGCAACATGAATTGTTATGTTGATATGTGTTATTTTCCGTTATATGAACTAAATGATTGCGTTCTTTGGTGTCTGAAATACAACAACCTAAAAATCACCGCAATTTATAAAACTAAGCCCCGCTGTTGTCAATTTTATACCGCGCTATATAAGTACTACTATGTGTTTTTCTTTGCAATGATTTGGTTTATCTCTTAAATTGAACTTTTAGTATGCACGTTTGTTCGATGTTCTGGTTCTAGGGATTGTGTCCAATATGATGGCTTATGATAATGGACAAAGTTTAATCTGGGTTTCTAAAATAGTATGCAGTTGTTTTAATGAATAAAGCTGGCATCTTACATGAATTACAATACCTTTGTTGCATCATTCGAGCTCAATCGGTATTATCTGTTCATTGTATTTACAGAACAACAAAGAAATTACAAATAATATCCGCAAGGCAACGCCGCAAGGAAGCTTATCAATTAAATCAAATTTAAATGTCAAACGAAAAATGAATTTTATTAAATCATGTTTGTAGGATTATTTGCATTAAATATAACTATGTGCATAATGTTCTTTCTAAACTTGTCTGTCATCGACTACTCTATATTATGTGTCTTAAGCCACAGCACATAAGAAATATTCAAATTAAACAAGAACACTATTATTATTTGATTTAAAAATCTTATTGGTTACGATAGCGTACATTTCATTGCAGTTGGCGAATTATCTCTGCTTCATTACCTCACATTCCGCGCGCGTTCATATCTCTAGCATTTGTGTCTCTGGACAAAAAAAACAAAAATAATCTTTAAATAAAGGGTCTCAATAACTTGTCTAAACTTTTTATAAAACAAAATAGAAAATGTATTGCTGATCCTAAAAAACCGGGAATACTTCAATTGTACTGTATAGCTTCTAATTGTCCCTTTAACAGTCAAACACTTGAATTGCTTTTAAATAAGTCGGTGACCAGGCTGGTAGTTGAGACTATATGAAAACAATGACTTAAAGCCATAATTGGACAGTCTCTGTTGGATTTTTTGTCTCTTTTTTCTGTCCAGTCGTGCCCTATATAGGTGGGATATAGCAGTCACCATGCCCTTTACGTGATATTGCAAAGTAGGTATGACATCAGGAATTGTTGTACTTGTAATTGTATGCCAGAAGCAGATAAATCATCGGCTTTCTTTTATATATAATTTAAATCGCATTTCCTATTACATACTCAAAATACTACAATATTACATTTTGTTTTGTTGCTTTGGGGTGTTTTCTAAAATTCCACGATTTCTTTCATGTTTTTATTTTGCTGTTGTTGTTTTGTTTTAATTCACTTTTGACACTTTTGGCATATGTCTTCTTGGCATTGTATGTCGTCATTTTAAATTGTTCTTATTATACGTCATCGCTTGGATTGTTTTATGTCCAACAACTTACTCATTTGAAACCTTTAGGATGTCGAGGTTTTTATCTAATATACATATCGTACAAATGTGCATAGTTTCGTTTATTTCTAGTTATTTTGTCTATATATTATTTTATTTTATCAGTTTTAACTCACGATCTAGGTGCTTACTGTAAGTTGTCTCACTTTAACAGGATATTTATATTTATACTGTTTGTTTGATAGAAACACTTTCAAGAAGTGCGAAGTTGTAGCCATCGACCAACCAGGTTTAACTACCACAGTCGGTCCTTTTACCGACTGACAGTCCCAAGGCGGTAACTGCTGGTGTTTTTTCTTTTTTTTTTCATTCCGTGTGTTATGTCTCGTTTTTGTCGAATTTACATTTAACCTGTTTGCCTTGGTCTATAGGTAGATTTGATTTAAATATTGGTGGTTATATTTACATATTCATAAGTAAAGATTTGTAATTTGTAATAGTTAATGTGACACACCTTCAGATGTGTATGTCTGCATGATGATATGGTTGAGTGAGAAACTGTTAGAAAAATGGAAGTTATGGATAAAATATAAAATATCTGTCGGACTGACAGAAAGACAAATTGATTGAAATACTGTCACACATTTAATGCAGCTGTTATATGACTTTCTGGTGCATAAACGGATAAAACTATATAATGAGCGTGAAATTATAGAAAATCAACTTTACTCATTCCACATTTTCAATGCTACGAAGAGAAAGCCTGACAGTTTGTTTTACGACTCGATATTCGTCATAAAATAAGGTCCGTGAAGACCTAATATCTTTATTTACCTGTTGCTGGTGAATATAAGAAGTCACGGAAAAGCCATCTGGGATATTGAATTGTCAATCAATACAAATCAGGAAAACACAAACCGAGAATACAAGTGGAATCCATGGTGACTAATGTAGATGTATACATACAAAGTTTCCTCTTGTAACGTAAGAGAACCTTGCTAATTTAATGTGATAAAGTCACGGCAGAAATGACAAGACCACGCTCTTACATTTTGTATAAATTGCCTTTTTTTCTTCTTTTTTTTCAAGCGGCATGGCTTAACAAATTTCTAGACAAGATTACATTCAATGCACTCGGCGTATTTACCAGTTGTTGTTGTTATTTTTTTGCAGGTAAAATGCATTTTAACAGTGAAACTCCACCAGAAGCATTTTAAGTGTTTTAAGTTATAAAAATGGTGTTGCAAGTTATCATTATCTGAAAAAAAGATTATTTCATTGTTATTCCTTACATCACATCGAAACGTTACAATCATACTTATATTGGCGACGTCCAGGTAGTTATTGCATGTCAATCAATTCTCAAACGCGTTCTTTTTGGTGTAATTAGCCTTGTCTTCATTTTTTCACAGTATTTATATGATAAGTAATCCGATTCTTATTTACCTATTTAGGATCACGTTTTCCATCCAAGACGTCTGTCACATTTAGATATTAAGTTTAAGTGTAGTTAAATCGATTTTCGTTCAAAACCTAAAGACATAACTAGAACGTTTCAAATTTCCTACAAAGTATAGACAATCAAACCTCTTACTGATACATCACTATTATACATACATAAACAGGTCATCTCCTTCACATCCGTAGAAGTGGCATAAGCGATTAATCTCGAGTTTTATTGACATACGCTTGATAACCAGATTTGCGAGGCGATGAGATAGGTTATAAAGCAGAGGATAGAAGTGATTAATATCATGGACATATAATGAAGAATTACACACACTGTCCCATGATGTTGATCATATGGATTTGCCATTTCGTTTCTTTTTCATCTTTATACCACAAATAACTGTATTATCTGAAATAACTTGACATTAATATCCTCTTCATAATAATATTTAATCTCCACATAGGCGCTGTCCGGATGGAAATTCATTACAGCCAAGACGGAATGCAATAAGAATTACATTTATGGTTGAAATATAATTTATTTTTTTTATATGGTGCTTAATCTTAATCTGTTATAATGAACCGCAAATGAAAGGTTTTCCCTGCAAATTAATTACTGTCCGAATCGTCAAATACCAAGGGCTAACTCGTTGCGTGTAAGGTAGGTCTTTTCTGCTGAATATTTCAAAGAATAAAATTAACGTGCCATTTACATACTTGCATTAGTTGTTTAATACATGTTTTTTTATTTCAAACATTTATTTCGATCTGCTATTATTTGTCACCAATGAATTCAATTCTTACAAATTTACATGAATAAACTCCCTTATTTTAAAGTTGATTCGGTGAAAAAGTGGTAAAAACATCTCGCCGCGTCTGTTGTCTTTGCTGTCATTAAACTCATTTATCAGGATTAAAACAGGTTGTCCTGTGAGGTTGTTCAGATTTTAGCACTTTGAACTAATCATCAACATAGCACTTGACAAACCTAAAACAGGTATACACCCATCAATTACAGAATAAGTAACAATAATTAATATTCTGCATGTAGCCTATGTTTCATGCATTTCAGCGTAATGTCTCAAGAGGAATTGCTATTACTTTTTTTCCTTTTTTGTGTACGTAAGCAATATCTATCTATACAAAGGAACAGGCAAAATGTTTGCTTGTCAAAAAAAATACAATGTGTTGTACAAACTTTACCTCTTCATGTAAACTGTTTATGCTTACCGAACGTGACTTTGAACACTTTAAGGAAAAAGATGTTTCCATATCATAACTGATATATGGCAAGTTAGGATATAAATAACAAACTAAATAAAGATAGATAAAACCATTTTATGATTTATTTTAAGCTTAATCTTTTGTGTGTATGTAAGTAACTTCCAGACATTCACCAGTAGAATACTCATTTGTCGTTTTCCTTTTAGTAAAGAAAGGAAAAAAACATATAGTCCATCCCCTAAGACCTATAAATGATATTTTGACTTCCTTTATTTGCCTTTGATTTTTTCTTATACTCTAAAACAATGACATTGAAAAGAAACTTTTTATATTCTGGACTATTTTACTTTCAAGCGTTTTCGTGTTTTGGGTTATTGTGATATCGCTGTCTTCTTTTACGGCTTTGTTTATTCGGCTGTCGTTTATTAAAGGCTGACAAAAGTAATTACTGTGCATATATCCTTAGTGTATTTGTGTTATATAACTTGACGCAATAGCAGCTTTAAAAGCCAATCCCCTGTAGGTACATAAAATCTGAAAATGACGAAAGCAAAAAATAAATCCTTATCTTATCGGCTTTAAAACTGGATGTAAAAATTCACTTTTCTTAGGCAGGGTGTGTCCACAGTGCATTTTATTAACAGAAAAGTAAACAGTTTTGTGTGCTTACTGTCAATGTTTGCTAATTGTTACTGTTTTCAAATGTTTTTTAACTCAGTAACTGTCTGTTTGCAGGAAATTCTAACTTTTTGTCAGCTGCATAAACACAAATGCATAACATTTTTGCGTTTTAAAATCAATAAACAGGGATTTTAAAGTTTCAAATAGAAACAAGTACAAGACATTAAATATGTTAAGTGACTAAATATTTTCATGGAAAGTCTAGTATTTTGTTAACATATTCAGTTAACGGCATTAAAATGGCCTTCTTAAACGTCCGCCCACCTTCCGTCAAGATAACACCAAGCTGAAAGTCACAGCTGGACACTTGATTAGTTTAAAATAAACAAAAGTGTCCGAGGGGAAGATATCGTAAAACAATTAGTCACACTTGATGCACATATGCTTAGTGCACTGCCATTGGTCAGTAACGCTCTAATCCCAACCCGTTTCCTGACACCATTGCAGCCTGAGGCTGTTATCCAGACGGCTAGACCCACCCACTCACATCTCCTTCCCCACAATCCATTGAACTCCTTCTCATTGCCTTAGTTTATTTTATTGCTGGATATTATGTATGTATATAAGTTCATTGCATCTGTTTATCTCCCGATGTAGGTGCTTACTGTTAGTTGTTTCACTTTGACGGGATATTTTATTTACACTGTTTGTTTGATAGAAAAACCTTTCCGAGTTTGGGGCGCTCCACAAACCAGGTTTATGCACCCCAGTCGATCCTTTTGTCGACTGACCGTTCCAAGGCGGTAACTGATGGTTTTTCTTTTTGTGTGTTATGTCTCGTCTATATTTACAATGTTTGCCTTTGTCCAGAGGTAGATTGAATTTAAATATCTTAGAAAATATCGAAAGGACCTTTTCTTATTTGCCTATTTAACATCCTTAATGTTTAAAATAGCGTTAATTATAATGTTAAGTAAGCTATTTTACCGCATTACGTCATTCCTTAGTATAGTTATAATAATTTCAACTAATCTCTTGGACTGTTTGTTTCGAATAGTTCTGCTTTCTGATTTTAGCGTTAATATTTTTAGAAAAGCGCCCCGTGAATGTAAAGTAAGCGCTCTGTATACACTTTTGAGCACCTCAGACAATGTTTTGCCGACTGAAGGATCGAACGTGGTAACTGTGTATACGTGATTATACGTGTGTAAAGCACTGTCACAATTTAAAAGAATTTAATTTAACAGTCATCCATTGCCCTGATCTTTCTGGACTTTCGGAGGAGGAGATGCTGATAGAATCACACCACAAGGCGTGAGTGGTGTCAGGAGGATCTTCTTCAATAAGGAAGGACGCCGGACCTACAAACACGTTAGTATTTACATTCAATAATCCAAAACTTCCATCAACAATTAAAGACGGTTATCTTGTCGTCTAATTCCGATAAACCTCCCAAATCTATAACGTTGCCTTGACTGTCCAAATTTTGGCCATCACGAATCTAGCTGCACAAAAAATATCTTCTGCGGACAATGCAGTGAACCAGCCCACGCCGCATACTTACATAGTGTGAAGCGGACCCGAAATGTCCAAATTGCTCTCGACCACACGAAAGTAGGTCCAGAGAATACCCAACTTGGAAATTTGAGAAATAAGAACTCAAAATTAAATACACCCGTAATATCTTAGTTCCTGAGGCACGTAAGTTAACTCAAGAAAAATGTACTTCTATTTTTCAAAAACAACTAACGCTGCTATTGCACAATCTCACACTTCAGTTTATCAAGACAGTTAAACGCAGTATGAAATACCATTAGGTAAACAGGTATCTGAAAAAAATCATAATTCCTACCAAGTTCAAAAATGAAGAGTCTTCTGAAGCAATTAAACTTACAAGTCTAACTACTATACCCAAACCACCTTCTACACAATATTCTAAACCTTGCTCTATCCGGCCTACCAATTCCTCCTCTAACCAACTTTCAGAACCTACTTCAAAGCAGCCTCAGACGAAGGAAGACAGAAAAGCTGCCATTATGGCAAAAGTTGAAGAGAAACTGCAAGTCCTTCAGGGAAAACAAGAGGACCTAGTCCTCCTAATACCCGGGAGAAGAGATTTGACCGGTCTAACTCTCTCAATAGATCGGATTGTCTGATGGAGAGAGATTCTCCACCAGAAAAGGACAAAGCATAAAGGTCGACCGTTAAGGCCCTTCAATAATCCCTATTTGATATTATTCCATGCTCAACAAAATAGTACATTGGAGTTTTCGGGATCTTAGAGCCAATTTTAATGAAGTTCTACTTTTACTGTCCACCTAAACCCAGCTGTGCTATGCCTTTATGAGACATTCCTGAAGGAAAATGATAGCATTGACTTTAGAGGTTATTCTATATACAATCACAATCATACAATGTGCGATAGGGCGTCTTGATGATCGACAATACTTGTCAACTCCAAAATGCTACATTCAAAGATTAACATTAATACTGATTCACAGGCTGTTGCCATTCGTTTAACAGTTCATAGAGTCAGTTCAGTTTGCTCTGTTTATCTTCCAGAAAATTCAAATATTTCAAAATTAAAATTAGATGACTTATTAAATCAATTACTTTCCCTTTATATTCTTGTAGGGGACTTTAATGGACATAACCCATTATGTCCATAAGCATTAACTGATTTTAACAATATGGGTAAAACGTTAGAGGACCTTAAAGCCCAAAATGATATATGGCTAATGAGTAATAAAAATTACTTACATCATGCTTCGGGACATTAGTCATCCCTTGATCTTATTTTATGTCATCCGCCTTTATATTTTGATTATAGTTGGGATGTACATGATGATTTATGTGGAAGTGATTATTTTCCCATAATACAATGAATCATTAAACATAAGTGACAACAATACTAAATTGGAGGATGAAAAGAGCAAATTGGGAATTATTCTCAATGCTTAGTTCTAAAAAATTGACTACTAATATTTGAGAATGCTGATGATTAAATACATTCATTCTCAAAAATTCTTCGTAGGATATCAGAAAGCAGAAAAGTGTATACCTACGACCACGACAAAATTAACGCGTAACAATCCCTGCTTCGATGATGAACGCAAAAATCAATTAGAAAACGTTGAGCGGCACTTAAGAAATTAAATATTCGTTCTACTTGAACTTATTTAAATAAAGTAAAAATGAAATTGCAAATAGCAGGCGAATAATTAAACAATCAAAAACAATATCTTAAGAATAAGTTTTTAATATAACTTATAAAACGTTCATTAAAAAAGTTTGGTCAGCCGTAAGGAATATTAACGGAAAATTTCTTCATCAGTTTATCACACAAAATCTAATGACTCAATAATAACAAACAAAAAGGAAATTTCAGACACTCTTGCTTAAAGTTTTGCAAAAAGAAATCGTCTTCAGAAAATTACTCGAAAGAATTTCTAAATGTGAAGAATCGAGTGGAAAGTAAAATCAATTTTAATTCGGACAGTAATGAAAATTACAACCAACTCTTTTCTTAAAGAGAACTTAGGGACGCACTCAATAAATCTTATGATACCTCTGCTGGACCAGATGATATCTCCTATCAATTTTTGAAACACCTGCCGCGTACATCATTTATTATTTTGTCTTTCTTTAATGAAATTCCGATTTCGGGAGAAGTAAATTCATGCGAAAATGCATTCGTCATTCCAATACCTAAACAAGGAAAGGATCCAGCAGGTATCTTTAATTATAAACAATAGCTTTGACTAGTTGTATTTGTTAACGGATGATAAATAATAGACTCGTTTGGTATCTTGAATCAAATAATTTAATTACAGAATTTTATTGTAAAGCTCTTAATAATGGAGTAGATTGTTCGCTGTTTGTGGACGATTTTCTTATATGCTATCGCTAAAAATATTGACACCATTGAAAGGCAATTGCAGCAATGCCTTATCAAATTACAAACTTGGACTAACAACAATGGTTTTATTTTTTTACCACCAAAACACACTGCATACATTTTGGTCAGAAGATAAATTTACACAGAGATCCTGAACTATTTCTTTATAACGTTCGTATTCATGTCGCCAAGCAAGGAAACTAAATTTCTTGCTGTCATATTTTATACCACATATCAGTCACGTAAAAGCTAAATGTCTTAAATCTCTTGAAATTTCTATTACATTCTGACTAGGTAGTTGGTAGAAAAGTTTTATTACAACTCTTTATTACATATTTAATTACAGATTACTGGTAAGATCTAAATTATGGCAGCCTTGTTTACGGTTCTGCCAGGAGAACATATTTCCAAATGTATGACGTTGTTCAAAACCAGGGTCTCCGTCTGGCGCTTGGAGTCTTCAGGACTTCACCTGTAGAGAGCCTATACGTTGAAGCTAATGAGCTGTCATTATATCTAAGACGAGAGAAACATGCTTTTCAGTTCTTTACAAAAGTTAAATCAAACCCAAATATATTCATATTAATATGAACAGTTGTACGAGCGTAAACCAAAGGCAATTAAACCGTTTGGTTTACGAATGTTAGAATTCATGCACTCATCAAATGTGAATTTAAATCAAATAATGGACAGTAATTTCTTGAAATTTCCACCATGGCAGTTGAAAACTCTTGCTATTGATTTAACTCTTTATACAAATAATAATTCTAAAACAGACCCTCTCGTACTTTGCTCAAATTTTATTGAACTGCGCAAGAAGAAATACCCTAACGACCTCGAATTATATACAGATGGCATTAAAGCAGCTTCATATGTAGGTTGTGCTTCCGTAAAAAAATTACCACCGACTCGTCCATTATTACAGCCGAAATTCAGGTTGTTAACCTTTCTCTTGTCTTCATTCCAAATCCTTCTGGCGATAAATTTGTATTGTTTACTGATTCTTTGTCGGTTTTATTGTCTATTAAAAATCTCAATTTTTCAAACACCCTTATAAGAGAATTACTTTTAAAACTTAATAAAGTTTGTCTTACCAAGAATATTGTTTTCTGTTGGCTACCTAGTCATGTATGCATTCGAGGGAACGAGTATGCATATAAAAGTGCAAAATTTGCTTCAGTCCTTACTGAGACAGATCTCTATATTTTCACCAAATGGCAAACAAGTGGGGATGATACTGCTTATAACAAATTAAACGTAATTAAACTTAACGTCGGGTCCAATATACTTGCAGAAAAAGTAGGCGGGAACACGTAGCTCTTACCCGCTCTCGCATTTGACATACTCATTCATATCTTTCAAAGAAGAGAAGTTTAACCTGAATGTGCGTCTTGCCAGAAGCCTTTTACAGTTAACATATTTTATTACATTGTATTGACACAGACCGGATTCGGTCTAAGTATTTTAATGCCAATAATATGTACGAACTATTTAAGACAGTATCGATTCTAAGCTTGTTTGCTTCTTGAACGACAGTGATATTCTTAATAAGTTATAGATTTTAAAACTGTTTATGCTAACGTTGAACTTTTAAATATGTTAAATTGTTGTCAATTATAATTCACATTATTTTTACCTCATAGATTTTTATTCCTACTTTATTTTAAACATGATTATAGTCATTCACGTTGTTAAAAATCTCTGTTTTCGGCACCGTATGACCTATCAAATGTCGGTGTGACGTGAAACGCAAATTACAAATACAAATAAAGCATGAGAGCTTTCGCTAAACAATGTATGAGATTTACAGGCACTTTACATGTTTTGTGTTTTGCTCTTACAGGATTGTGACATTCATTTAACGAAATGAATGCTTAATGATAGGTTTAATGTAAAATCCAAACAATCGCATGCATATCACGGAAATGTAAATATTTTGTTTTAATCTGGAGTTAACTACTAACTACACGTCAAAGTTAAGTTACAAATAGACACACACGCTCATATGATGTATATTTAAGCCAATAGCTATAATATTCGATTATTTTTTGTTATTTCAAAAAGTCTGGTTCACTTATAAAATTGTTTAAATATCCTGAAAAACCTTCTATGGCGGTGATTTCTTTTAAATTCAAACAGACATATGATATTCATCGATTCTTCTCCTAATCATTTTCAGTAAATACTTCTATATAAGTAAGCATTTTTATCTCCAATTATTCTGTAGTATTCTTTCTATAAAATATGATTTAAAGGTGAGATTTACTGATCAGATCAGTAAAGTAGTATTTCATTTGCTTGTGTGCAAATAAATCCCCGAGGGACTCGTTAGTAATGTATGAACTAAGTTTGAAGAACATTTGAGGCAAAAACGTCTTCGTCATGTTGACAAACAATGTGCCAGAAACGTTATTTTGTCAGTCCAAACAATTACTTACAACCCGCCCCAATCCTGCCCACTCACCCTTGCCCACACCCCGCAATCCAGCTGCAGCCCCAAACATTTTGTATTCCGAGTCATTCAACAATAAATTTGTTTATGAACTCGCTCTTTTGCCGTTACTTAAATCGTTTAAATCGAACGGTGCCATTTGTGTCTTAGGTATAAAAAAGGGAACAGATTATAAAATATCCATTTTGATCGCCCCTTTTACATGTTTTGTTTGCATAATAGACCATAAACTTTGTCTATGAAAGAACTGCAAATACAAGTAAGTCTCCAGACGAAATTGATAGTCAACACAGCTCAAGTATATCTGTAGTGATCGCATAAATGAGCTGAAGCAAGAACAAGATGCCAACAGCATTACCCTGACATTTAAATGTATAATGATTTTCTCGGAAAACGTTATGTTATTGTTGTTTGTATTATTCCTAGAAGTAATAACTTAAAGCAAAATGAGACAAGATGAAATTAATATTTCAATTAGAATTTGAACAAGACACTACGGCGTACATAGGCCAGTCAATTAAATACAAAAGTGATAAGAACACTGAGAAGAGAAATGATACAAGAACAGTCAGCCGATAGCAGGGCCGACCAACAGTGAAAAATTCATGTGTACATATGTACGTTTTGTTTTTGAAAGAAAAGGGTAAACAGTATGTGAATGAGTAAATCGTGTTTTGTGTTCGTTTTATCCAACAAACTTTACCTAAAAAATTGTTCATTGCTGTTTCCGGTTATTACCTATATTATCGAGGCCTTTGGTTGTCCTTTTTGGTTTTCATGTTTATTTCACCTACTACGGACATTCCGACGTGCATTTTCAATTATAATACACATTTTTGTTTCAGTAAATGTTAATATGCAGAAGCTTATTCACTTTGTCAAAATAACAAACGTCTTTTTTACAGATAATATGGAGGTGAGGTGTCCAAGAGCAATGAACAACCATTTGTAACATTATTGTGAATCTTTTTATGGAGCGAATGCATCTTCAATATAATGAAAATTATCATGAAAAGTATTTTTACTGTTGAAACAATAAAGCTGAAAAAATGACGATCCTTACGATTTTAACACTTTAAAAAGTTACTATAAGAATTTTTTAATGAGACATATTTATAATTAAAATGTCAATTTTTGTTTATTTGAACGACTGTTGGCTTCGAAAGTATATATTTTGGAAATATGGATCTGAAATTCCAAGGTATGTCGGCAGCATAATTTCTTAAATATAGTTTCTTAAATCTTTAATGTAATGCAGTTCTGTAATATCAAATGCAAATTCAAATTGCAGAAATGTCGATAAGGAAATGTGATGATGACATGCGAGTCGATAAGTCGCGACCGTAGGGAAACGGTTAAATGACTTTAATTAAAATTTGTCGAAAAGAATAACATCGGTGAAAAATGTTTTTTTTACAAATGTACGACCGTCACATTGCACAAGTAACATTGTTGTTATCATGAATAAGAAAATATCATAAAGTCCCACGAGGACCGCAGCACACAACACAAAATGAAATGGCACATGTGATTCTAATTCATATTTGTACAGTCCTAAAGAAAAGCATGGCTTAGATATATATCGAACGCAATTCTCGTACAACTAGAATTACAAACATAGAAATAACCATTTATTTTAATAAGTAGCAATATGCATTGTCATTTTTTTTATCTTTCTAGTTAGTGTTGCACTTTGCAAAGTAATCTCGACCTCTTGTAATGGAAAACATACCGGTAACTGATGATAATGAAAGCCTTGTTTCAATGTAATCATACCAGAGAACTATTTAAAGCTATTCTTTTGTTAGGAAAAATGGATGTTATTAAGAATAGGTAAATATGGAAAGGTCCTATCAAAATTTCCACAGGTAGTTAAATCTAATATACCTCTAGACAAAGGCAAACAGGATAAATATAAATGTGACAAATACACATAGACAAGACATAGCACACAAAAAGAAAAACCAGTTACCGCCTTGGAACGGTCAGTCGGCAAAAGGACCGACTGGGGTGCTTAAACCTGGTGTGTGGACCGCTCCAACCTCGCACTTCCTGAAGATTTTTCTATCAAACAAACAGTGTAAATGAAATATCCCGTCAAAGTGAAACAACTATCAGTAAGTACCTGCATCGGGAGTTAAAACTGATACAATGAACTTATATATACATATAATATACATACAAAATATCTAGTAATAAAATAAACTATCAACATATGGACATTATGTACAGTAGATAAAGGCCTCGGCAACTATTGTTAGGAGTTATTAGGTAATAAGTTTTAAACGAGCATATCATTAAAAGCCGAGGATTTATTTGCAGTAGGCGTAATATATAATTAAGGTACAGAAATCCCGATGTTATACCTCTTGTGCAATCTGAGGTAAAGGGTATGGAGAGTGCTCAAGTTGTCTCACCTAAATAGGTGGAGAGATGATGAGACAAGAAATCCATCAGTGATTGTCCCGTTATGGCTTTAAGTCACTGTTTTCATAATGTCTCAACGACTTGTCCGATCATCGTGTAATGTGAAAGCAATGCAAGTTCTTGACTGTAAAAGGGTCAATTGCAAGCAATGCAGTACAACGAAAGATTCCCGGGTTGTAACCGTCTGCAGTACATTTTCTGATAAGTTTTGTAAAGTGGTCAGAAAAGTTATTGAGACCCTTGATTTTCTTTAACTTGTATAAAACATGTCCATACATTGCAAGGTGGCTTATGCCTTTCTGCATCAGTGTTTTCATACTGCTATTATACTAAGAAGCAAGAAAAGCCTTGCTGTAAAAGAAATAAACCGGTTTTTAGCATTGAAATCTTCTACTTTAGTACAAACTCGTGCAAACCTTTTAAGTTGTGATATGTAAATACCATAGGACGTAGCATGAGGTGAATGACCATCAAGGTATGGATAATTCACAATACTAAAGTTGAAATCATCTCTCTTGTCATAGATTTTAGTAGAGACGTTGTTATTGGAAATAGCGATTTCAATGTCTAGGATACTGCATTTAAATGTCAGTTATTTGCTTTATTAAGGGTAAATTCTGGAGGGTAAATCAGATGGATAATTTGAGGAAAGAAAGGATTATCTATAGTAAGAATATTGTCAAGATAGCGTGGCGTTAAATTGAAAGCCTCTATAATGTGTCTTTTTGGTTAGAAGGGGATAAAGTTAACATGAATAGGTAAATAAGAAAATGTCCTATCAAAATTTTCACATATATTTAAATTTTATCTACCAGTAGACAAATCAAAACAAGGTAAATGTAAATGTGACAAAAACACAGAGACGAGACACAACACACATAAAGAAAAAAACATCAGTTACCGCCTTTGAACGGTCAATCGGCAAAAGGGCCGACTGGGGTGTTTAAACCTTGGTTTGTGGAGTGCTCCAACCCCGCACTTCCTGAAGGTTTTTCTATCAAACAAACAGTGTAAATAACAATATCCCGTCAAAGTGAAACAACTAACAGTAAGCACCTGCATCAAAGCAGTACAAAAACAAATCTGCAATAAATGGTACACAGTTGGTTACCATAGGTATACCAATTACTTAATAAATTAAGTGTCACCGCATTTTAGGGAAAAATTGTCTTATGGGAAACATAGAGCTTCACAAACATCCGTTCAAGTTCACATAGTAAACTTTTCTAATAAACTGATGGTAAAAATGCATTATGATAAGACATGCTATGTAAAGACGTTGCTCTCGAGCAAGTGTTTTATCAATAAGAGAAGACAGTTGATGGCATTTTTGTTTTATTTATTAAGATGAAATTTAACTGACATATCAGTTACCGATATATTTGCCTGCTAAGTGTTTTATTTTGTCACTATTTGGCCTTATCAGAATTGCAGCAACATTTTTCTGCAACACAAACGTTTCGTACTCTTACAATAAAATGATATGACCTTCACCATACATAATTACAACATTAATATAGCTTATTATAAGATGCGTTCTTATCATAATAATATTGTCACTGAGGCGCAACTGTGTATCTAGCAATAAGAATCTCGTCATACGAGAACAACAAACGAAGGGCAAGTTGCTGTCAATCAATCTTAATTCTAAAATAATCTGTGTTTTATGCAAAGTCCATACAACTTGGTTAAAGTTTATGTTCGGGGGGGGGGGGGATAAATGTGAGTAAAATGTGTTCGTCTCAATGTCTACGATTTTACAGTTTAAGACTGGCATCTTTGTATATTTTCCTCCAAACAGTTTTATATTTCCATTCTAGGTGTGATATATATTTCCGAAACACGGCGATGTTTTCTTTGAAGATTTTTTAAATTTCTTCTCAACAACGTTGTATGACTCATATTGAAATTCGAAAATATGGCAAGGTCTAACTAGTATTTCGGCATACATTAAAATTTGAAACAAACATGGGACAGAGTATCACAAGTCAATTGTAAAAGGTCAAAACACTCAAACGGGTCATAAGACAAACAAGAGAAAACCTTACAGATGCCGCACGTTCAGTCAATCTAAAAAGAACCGAGTGGGTGTCCGTAAACGGTTGAAATTGATGTAACCTCGCTATTCCTGTGGGTTTTCAATTGACAACTAGTGAGACAACGGATTAAACGGTCTAATGACAAATGTATCCTTACAGCTAAGTAGTGAATTCATATAATAAGCAACAGCGTCCTATGATGAATCTTCGGAAAAAAACACATTCCTGTTTAACGTTTAACTGAAGATTCCTGTTGATCACCTATGAATAATTACGACATCTTCTAAGATTTGATTTTGTTTTTGACATGCATTGTAGCGACCATTTATGATCATTATAGCAACGTCCAGCTTTTTAGTGGAGGAAGGCCCCACACACATGTCTGGGTAGAACCACCGGCATACCGCAAGTTAGCTGGTAGACCTTCTCTCATTAAGTCCTTCGCCCAGTAAGTGACTGGAACTCACGCGGTGAGAGACTACGCAGTCAGAGTAGTTTCAAATCGGCGACTCTACCACTACGTCATAGGCGCTACTCGCATCTTCTGAGTTTCTGGTATATTTAACATAATTACAGAATATATCAGTAAGTTTTCAAGATATGTTATTGGCATATCCCTTTATTTTCACGTATTTACGGCTCTTGTTCTATTACAATATTATCCTTTCGATTCAAATATATCCACATAACTGTCTACTATCGAATGGACTGAATTGATGAGTTGATGGATGAGTCTTGCTCCTAAGCTCGATCAGTATTGCACTGTCATTGTATTAAAATAACGGAGTGGAACAATCTGTTCTGGAAATATATTCAGAAGAAGCATTATTGCGAAAATATAATGTGAATTTCATTTCAGAGACTACTTTGCTCTCTAGTTAGTAAACTATATCTTACATATAAACTTTAACATGAAAAAGTTATCTTTTATCAACACCAAACGTCGACAGCAATAAGATAAAGAAATAAAGATTGGCGAGCTTGAGCCACTAATAAAACTTGTCTTAAGTAAACATAAATGAATATGAATTGTCAGTTTATAATTTCAAAATAACGAAGTGAGGGGCTTGAATGCTACAGGAAATTTGCAAACATCATATCCATAAAACTCATTTCTCAAACGTTTTCGTTTGTAACGTTTCAATATTAAACGGCAATCGGCATTTCATGCCAATTATGTCATAAAAATATTTACAAACTCAGACTTAATATTTTTGTAAGCATTTTTATATGGCAACGGAGTTAAGGCTCCATAAACATTAAACCAAATTTCCACATAAAGTTTCAGGAATGCTGTCTCGGACTAAGAGACTGATAATTTAATTGTGTGATTCCTCTATTCGAATTAAATTATTAAATAGAAAGTTTAACTTAAAACTTTCTGATTTTGCGTCTACGATTTGTATGGAAGTAGCTTGTTTTCCAAGGCCAATTAAAGATAGGTTTAAGGGTGTTATTTTAATTAACTCTTATGCCTGTTTTCAAAATTGCGCAATCTTTCGTAAATATTTGCAAGTATTTTCCAAATAACCAATTAGAAAAAAACAATAAAATACAAATATGTACGTTTTATTGCAAAATTTATTTAAACAATTTGCTATATGATAGATTTAATTAGCTTCTATCCGTATTGGAATATCTCTATTTAAGTTGTTGTCAAAAAGGGAGTTTAACCTTTCGCTTGTGCATATCGTCAGTTGTTTTATTTCCATGTGCCCTGTTCAAGTTTAAATATAAACTGCAATTCTCATAGACGTTTATCGTATTTTCTAATCTTACAATATGCAAAATCTTAAATATATAAAGTACGAATTCAAGTAGGTTAGGTGACACTATCTGTCTTCATTTAGTAAAGAAAGAAAGGTTTTTTTCGGGAAGAACTAGTTGACAGTTTTGCATGTTGTTATTGAGAATGCGGCGACACCGTCATGGATGCTGACATCTGGAAAACTAATATGTCAATCAAAGCATATGGGAAGACAAAAGCCGAGTTGACAATTAAATCCAAATTCGAATTATGTTAGCGGAAATATATACAGTATCATATGCAAAGTAAGAGTACACTTTCTGTTGAGTGTGATAAAATCATGGCAGAAATAATCGCGAGAGGATCGATGTTTTATATTTTATGTTATATTTCCCTTCTAACAACATGCCATAACTGATTTCTAACAAAACGTCGTTTAATGTAGAATAATAATACGTTTGTTCATCCAAATGCACATTTAATATGTAATGTATGTTAAAAGTGTAACCTGGCCCTGCCGTTGGGGGCATAGAATTTCCCGACGGGCTATTTGTAGCGGGCTGAAAAATCATCCAAAAGTACCTGTTTCGCATGGGCGGAGACACAGTATCACGCTAATGAAGGCATCCTGTTGTTGAAGCCTTTGTTGGCTTTTTAAAATATAACATATAAGCTAACTTTGGCCGACACACTACTTTGGCACTCAGTTGGGGAGTAGACGAGAGGATATTTTTGTCCGGTATAATCAAACGGTTGCCCGCGTTTTTCATGGGTTACTTTTGTTTTCCTGATGTAAATACATAGTCAACATACTTTCCACTCTAATGTCTGCTTATTCCTTGAAATTGCACGTCTAAACGTTAACACACACCTTTTCTCCTTTTACTTATAATCCAATGACCACCTGGCTACACGTATCATATGCCTTCTGTTTACTATGTCAGAGTATGGCATCAGTCTGATATAACTAGAGTTGGGAGGTCGGAAACCCACTCCATACCAACGTCTCTTGTCGGGCTCCAGATCAGGTGGTGACCCAAAATGGGGAATTATTATCAATAAATTTATGAAACGAAAATGCTTTGAACGTACCACAACAATGTCCTCAGAAGACGCTGACACCAAATGGACTTAATTAAAAACAAATTTGCCTTTTTTTCTTGTTGTATAGTAATTTGGAAAAAAAATCAAGTTAAAGTTAAAAAATGTACTTGAAAAGTCCATCTAAGCCTCATTGGAACAGTTGGAAACGTTAAAATGATAAATGACAATCTTGTTATCGAAACTTATAGAAAATCTATCTCAGACAAAAAAAATAACGAATTCTGTTCACCGAAAGTAAAATCTTGCTCTCCCAGCTCCCTTTACCTTTCAAACGGTGTAATCCGCTACCCTATTCGGGCCCTCGGAGGAGGACAGCAACCTTTCTGAATTCACACGACCAGGTGTCATTGGTGCCCGGAGGAATTCCATCTCCAAGGAAGAACGTTGAATTTCAACAAATACATTGTTAATAAATGTTAACAATGCAAGGCTTCCAATCAAAGTCGGTTATCTTATTGTCAAATTTCAAGTTTATATTCCAAACTCATCACGTCGCTTTGATTGTCAGATATTAGGCGTCAACGAGTCAAATTGTACTAACACTATTATCTGCTGTTTCAAAACTTCTATGGCTTGCACAAAAGTAAGTCCCAAAAATTCACAAGTTGTAATTTCGAAAAAGAAATGCTTAATCTAAAACATGTTTTATTTCTTGAGGCGCATAAATAAGCTAACGATAAACTTACACACGATACTTCTAGAACAACCTACGCTGCCGTTACACAGTCAAACTCACACTTCGATTTACCAGGACAGTTCAACTCAATACGAAGCTTTTTCAGGTGACCAGTTCTCTAACAGAGTCACTATTCCAACAAAGTTAACAAACCCAAAGTATTAGTAAACAATTTAAGCTAAATCATCAGAACCGTCTTCTTCAAACCAAGTCACCCAATCTTCTTCTACACAATCTACTCCACAGTCTACCACAACGTCTAAGGTTTCGGTGAAGGCGGCCAAAACATCAAAACATCAACAGAACCTTCCGGGCAAACAAGAGGGCATAGTCCTCTTAATGCCCCCGGGACAAGAGAATAGATTTAAAATGAATATGACTTTCCACCAGACCAAGAAAAATTGCAAAGGTCACCCAACAAAATTGTACATTGGAATTGTCGAAGTCTGATTTTATTGAATTTTTACATTTATTGGTTACTGTAAACCAGAAGTAAAACGATATAATTTCTATAAAATATTATTCTGTTTACATAACATCCATACAAATTTAGGTATAGAGCGTCTGGATGATCGATAATTCTTCAGACTACTTCGTTCTAAGATTAATTTAAATACTGATTTACAGACTGTTGCCATTCGTATAACAGTCCATAAAGTCATCGCCATTTGCTCTATTTTATCTTCAACTTAATTTAGATGTATCAAAATCAAAAGTAGATGATTTAATAAGTTAATTGCCCCAATCCTTATTGTAGGAGACTTTTACGGACCTATTATAGGAATGTTCAGCAAACAATAATACGGGTAAAACTTTAAAAGACTTTCTTGCCCAAAATGATATGTGCATAATGAATAACAAAAAAGGCAATTTTCATCCTGCAACTTTTCGTTATTCATTTCTTGATCTTTCTTTATGTCATTCCTTCTGTGCGTAGTGATTACATCTGGGGTGTATATGACGATTTTGTGGAAGTGATCACTTTCCCATAATTTCAACCAATGAATCTAAATGACACTAATAGTTGCTGTAGGATGATCAGAACGATGTGTTAGGTTCAGAGGAATTAACTACGTCTATCTTTGAGAATACTGATGATAAAATGCATTCTCTTTCAAATATTCTTCATAGCTTAGCGGAAAAAGTATTCGTAAGACCGTGACAATCAATGCATAAAAAGCCTTTGTTTAATGATAAATGCAAAAAGGCAATTACAAAATGTAAAGCAGCACTTAAATATTTTGATATTCGACCTACACATGCGAATTTAAAAAATGGTAATATATTGGCAAAATTACGTTTAAAATTACATAACAATCCATCAGTTAAAAACGTATGGTCAACAATAAGGAAAATCAAAGGCAAATCCAACTCATTTATGGTACACCATTTAAACTATAATAATTAACTTATCACAAAGATAAAATTTGGAAACTCTTCGCTCAATACTCATCTTTGGAAAATCATTGTGACGCATTCTTTAAAGTAAAACGTACAACTGAAAATAAAAATATTAATTTTAAATCGAACAATTACAAAAGTTACAACCAGGCTTTTATTATCAAGGAGCTTAGAGACGCACTCAATAAAGATCATGACACCGCTGCTGGAATGGATGGCATTCCTGAAAATATTAACATATTTAATTCCCAATCACTAAACCTACTTTAACTATTCATCTTAAAATTTAGATGTCGGGAGAAGTACCGGACACTTGGAAAAATACATTCATTATTAATTATCCTGAATTATACCGAAACAAGGCAAGGATCCAGCAGATCTGCCAAGTTATATACTGGTTCATTTGACTAGTTGTATTTGTAAAGCTAACGAACAAATGATACATAATATAACCGTTTTATATCTTGAATCAAATACTAAATTAACTGAATATGATTCAGACACCAAAGTAGTACTTTCGATCATCTCTTTACACAAAATACGTTTATACATGATGCCTTGATCAAGAAGGAACATCTGGTATCGGTGTTCTTTGACCGTGAAAATTCACGTGACACTATTTGGAAACGTGGTACTATGAAAGATCTGCATGATCATGGCCTTAAGAGTCGTTTACCCACACATATTTATAGCTTTCTTTCAGAAAGATATTTTCAAATAGCAATTGGCTCCACTGTGTCTTCTGTTCACAAACAGGAACAAGGTGTCCCACAGGGCAGTTTTTTTTATCTTTTACCCATTCAAATATCAAAATAAATAGTATTGTAAAAGGCCCCCATCCTGAGGCTGATCACCAACCAAAACCAATTTAATGAAAACCCTGAAGTTAATCTTAAAAGTGTTCGTTTTCCTGTCGTTTAAGAAATAAAGTTTCTTGGCATTATTTTCGCCAGGAAACTGTTTGATTTGCAACATATAAAACAGGTTAAGAAAAATATGTATTAAGACGATTTACTAACTTGAATTAATATCTCATTCTGACTGGGGAGCTGATCGAAAAGTTTTACTGCAATTGTATTGATCTCTCAAATGATCAAAATGCGATATGGGAGTGTGGAATACGTCTCTGTCAGAAACTCCTACTTCCCAATGCTAGATGTTATTCACAACTTGGGAACTTTTGGAGCGTTTAGAACCTCTCCCATAGAAAGTCTTTACGTACAAACAAGAAATATATCTAATGTTCGAAAACTTCAATACACTACAAAACTTGAATCAAGCAAAGGTCCAACGCAGTCTATGATAATCCGATTAAACGGTTCCTCAAATGCAGGAATGGGCTGTAACGGCTCTTTGGGAATATTTGATTTGGTTTAACAACTTTTTGACAAGTGTGACAAGAGTTGCAGTACTGAGACACGTCAGGCTTAAGACCTGGCCAGAAGAATTGGTTTAGGATCTTATTTTGAGTCTTTGTCATACCTAAGTGACCAGCAATGGGTTAATCATGGGTCAGACTTAAAATTCCTTGTCTATACTGACGGGGAACTACAATCTGACGGTTAACCACCCAATCTTCATCAACTGCAACATCTGGAGGTCTCCATTTTCTCATCAAAACACCATTCCGTACATAATAACGAACCTGCGCACATGAAATCTCATTCTCGGGAAAAACCTTCTCGAACAAGCAAGAAATCTCAGGATCATTGTGTTGGTCCTGAACAAGTTGTGACCTTGACTTTTATCATCAAGTTTATCATTGGATGAATGACCATCAGTTTGAAATGATGACATATCAGAATGTGACGAACTCACATCTTAAAGGAATGGGTTATTAGCCTCGTTGTAAATCTGAACTATAAAAGTGTCGGCCAAGTCAACATAAAAAGGGACACTTTTGTAAATGGCGTTTTTAGCCGAACTCTAGATAGCTTTGCTAGCCATAGAACGAGTAACTGCACAATAAGGATAAAGCTCAGGAGTTTCCTGTACAGCAGAATCAGGACGTTTTTCCATGGTAGGTGAGTCAGTTACGAGTGGGTTTACCACGACCTTATCTCCAGCTAAGTCGTTGCCTAGCTACAAACGGACACCCTCAAAAGGTAATGAAGATCTAAGACCGACAGACACTTAATCACTAACTAAAGTGGGAGACAAAATAATGTTATGGAGAGGAACATTTAAAGAACCACGCTCTACACCCTGAATAACAACAATTACTCCAGAGAAGGTCTTCTTGGAAAATGGCAGAGTATCTGCCAAAATAAGAGATTGGGATGCCCCTGTGTCTCTTAATATCTTAATAGGGGTAGGCGGGCAAGAATCACCTGGAAGTGATACAAAACCATTCGACATTAATGGCTCAAAAATATCCATAACAGAGTCAGAATTGGGGTTTGAAACCTCAGCGGTATGAAAGACTTTTTTGCCTTTTGCAAGAAATCATGTTTGTTAGTCTAATCATAAGTGTCAACTTCGACACAAGCCTGTTGGTTTGTACCCGTTTCTAGACTTTTTTAAAAAGTCAGAAATGAGGTGACCAGTTTTCTTGAAATAATTGCAAGTAACATTGGATAAGGCATTTCGTTAACCAGATGGGTTTTGTCTATTTGAACTGAACTGACTTGAAAAGCCAGTAGAATTACTATTGTGTTTAACCTAAGCATTTGCAGGTGGACTTGAATCGGTATTTCTTGTAGTGATAAGTGTAGATGTGAAGTTTGGTTTAGAAACAAATGAGACCTTGTGAGTCAAAAAATAGTCATCAGCCAAACAAGCACCTTCATCTAAAATTTCCACTTGCTTTTCATTAATGAAAGTCTTTATGTCATGTAATTCTTAGTCCAGGTCTGACACATATTTCTTTACAAACGACATTAAGTCAGTCGAAAGTATGTTGTCGTTAATCAAAGTTTGAACAAGCATGTTGCAAATAGCCTGTTTTCGCATGGATGCAAATCTGACTTATTTGGCCAAATTAAACTCCTCCTGGTTAGTCGACTTTACAAACCATTCCAAATTAAATGCCATGGTAGCTTGTTGCTGGTTTGTAGATATACCTGCTCACAAAAAAATCAAATCAAAAAAGCTCACAAAAATAGCAAATATCCTTTAATGTTTCAAATCACGGACGAGCCCCCAATTTCTGTTACGACCGGTTTCCTATTTAAAATTTATTTATAAAATGGCACGTTTACTAAACGACGAAATGGTGTCACAGAAAGAACAAGCCAGCAACAAACTAGTACAATAAAGTTTTATTTTAATAAACAAATAAATCTGTGGCGTAACAAAAAAAACAACAAATATATCAGACAAAATTTGAGAATAAAAATTAAATGTTTACATTTTGTCCCTTTAGGAGGTGTTCCTTTAATAGTCCAATTAATAATCTAACGTCGACTTATCCTGAAGAGTTTTCGGTAGAATGTCCTCGTAGATACGCACAGTTGAAATAATCCAAAGTTAAAACAATACACGAATGTAATTAATATAATTACAAATCCAGCACCGTAATATTTACGTCACTGTCGAATATAATAAATCCACTTAAGTTCCAACACATAAAGGTTTGATATAGAAGCTGGAAGTATTCCAATTTATATGCCTAAACTTTAATGTCCAAACTTTATGTCAAAACTTAAACTTAAATCGGCTAACAAGCCCTTATATAGACCCAAGAATTTCTAGAACGCAGAAGTTTCCAGAACATTCACGAAACCCAAATAAAAATGAACAAATGAATTTTCTAGCATGATCCTTTTCTTTCTAGCTGTGACGCGAATGCTACGAGGGGATTGCCAAAAGACAACATCAGCACTTTGCATCACATCCAGGTGAAATTTAATGACCAGCATACATAATGAATTTGCAATAAGCGTATGAACTTTCAAAACATTACACAAAACGGTTTACATATATCACATGTTTTATTAGCACAACTAACGGCGTACTTCCGCTGTCTAATTACCAACAGACTACGTCAACGTCACATTTTCTTATAATATGCACCGTTCGCGTCAACACAACGGTGATGAAGGTCTACCACTGCGTAAACACATCACGAAACCAGGTGGATGAATACGAGAACAGTATGATCTGGGCTTCCTCTTGTAGTTCGCACAGGTCCTTGAACCGTTTTCCCTTTAGCTGTAACTTTGGAAAAAAGGCAAAATCGTACAGAGCTAGAGTAAAGTGGGTGAAGTAGCAGTTCGGCCTCAGGCTGAATGGTTGCAGTAGTACGTGCTTCCTCAGACGTGTGCGCAGGCGCGTTGTCCTGGTGTAAAATAAAACCATTTTGAAACGCATTGGGTTTCTTGTTCATCATAGCTCGCATAAGATCTCTCCTCAGTACCTGAAATAAATAAAGAAGCATTAAGACTAATGGCATGTTGCTTCAAACACTGGCCTATAGTGTGTTATCAATAATGTACAAGTACTTAATATTCAATTACACGAAATTTGTCCGATGGAATGTTATTCGTAAGTAAGTTTTGCCTTTAAATAATAACTTCCGGTGACAGACTGGCCCCGTGGAACTGCATATAGGAGGATGGGAATGTCAAAGAAGGCAATGAACATGCACTTTCCCATCGGCTGCACCTGGCCTTCCTTGGAGGGGTAGAGGTACTTTACTTCCACTGGCTTGATTGCTGTTTCGTCTCTGGATCGTGATAGAACAACCAAGTTTCATCGATGGTCACGATCTTCTCTAGAAAAGGTCACCTTCCCGCTTGTACTGTGGAAAAATCGCTGTGATTCTGAGGCCCTGCGTTGCATTTCTTGTTTAACAATCGCGGAACCCATCTCGCACACACATGACTCATATGCAGTTTATCTTTGATGATTCTTCTCACAGTTCCTCAGCTCATATCTAATAAATTGCACAAATCATGAAGCGTAATACGCCTATCCCGATCAAGCACGCTCTTCACCAATTCACCATCACCACGTGACGTCTTTGTTACCGG
The DNA here is from genome assembly GCA_007844125.1 of Sinonovacula constricta. Taxonomy (NCBI): domain Eukaryota; kingdom Metazoa; phylum Mollusca; class Bivalvia; order Cardiida; family Solecurtidae; genus Sinonovacula; species Sinonovacula constricta. The sequence goes on along the minus strand of CM017572.1, from coordinate 45,349,928 downwards.
CCCTCGACTTCTTTCGTCATCTGCTACCACTTCCCGTCCCTCACTGTGACGCTTATGCCATTTGTAAACTTGTGATCTACATACAACCGGCTTCTTAGAGGTTTGTTTGATCATATCCATCGTTTGACTAGTTTGACTCTTTCCAAGATTTACACAAAATTGTATGACTGCCCTCGGTTTAAGCCTTTCCTCAGACGCCATTTGTACGTTGTACTTTGAGCGGGTACCTATTGCGAAACCGTTAGACTGCGAGCAACTTGATAACATTTCCAACAAACAATTACGAAACAAAAAACTCTTTGACTCACTGACGCTTGATGGTTTTTACGGCTATTTTCATCATGTAATGAAAGTATATTATTTCAACTGCGGAGGTATAAGCGACATGCCGTTGCCATAGTTACGATTGTTTCAATATAGTTATTTCTTTTTTTAAATACTTAGTTATCTTATGTCATAGATGCCAAGATACAAAGTGTTAAAATTTCAAATAAATATCTCAAAAAATGAAAAATATATATAACTTGTCCATGAACATTTGGCTATATCCTCGTACGTCATGCGAAATACGTCATTAATACTACAACGATAAACATCCCCTTAACCTGACTAACATAACTTTAAACGTTGTCGTGCAACTGTACATAACACCCTACATAAGTGAATTACTTCAGAAACTTAATGACCTTTCACTTAATAAGGACCTTTCACTTAATAAGAATTTTGTGCATGTTGTCTACCTAGTCATGTAGGCAACCGAGCAGACAGATGACGGTGCAAAATTCAGTTCTTACTGAGATAGATCTTTGCATCCCACGCATAGATTGCAAACCACTGATAGTTCGGTATATTTTAACCAAATGGCAAACGCGTTGGAACAATTTTATTTACATAAAATTAGGCGAAATAAGGCAAAAGGTTGGCACCAAGTCTCTGTTTGTAGAGAAAACAGACTATAAACGTAGCTCTTATCCGCTGTCGCATTGGACATGGTACAATAACTCATTCATGCCTTTACAAAAGTTCAATTTGAATGTGTTAATCATATTTTAATAAATTGTATTGACAAAAAGCATATTCAATCTAAGGAGTTTAATGTCATTAACATGAACGAACTAGTTAAGACATTGTCCGGTTCTGAGCTTGTTTGCTTCCTGAACGACATTAGTATTCTTAATAAGTTATATTTTTAAACTGTTTGTTATACTTACCTGTTTTCAATTATATTTCACATTATTTTAACCATTTTTATATTTCTACTCATGTATTTTAACTTAAACCTGATTATACTCAATTCATGTTTAACTTTGTTGTATTTGGCGCCGTATCAAGTACCAAGTATCGATGTGCCATAAAAGCCAAATTACAAATAAGCGTGTAACCCTGACCTATAAGATGTATTTCAATGGACTGCTAATTCAACTTACGTTTGGATTTCATCGCGATGTTTGATGTGTGTTAAACGTTGTGGCTACGTAAAAAAGATGTCCTGCAATTTAACGAGAATACAATGTGTTAAAATATGCATTTGATTAAAAACAGACCTTGCGGGCGGAGATTTCTCCGAAAAAAGAAAGTTGAGACATGTCATTTGTAATATATGTTTTTGTCGATATGTATCTTACATAAAAGAAGACATTGATTAAATTATGGCATTATGAATACAAAAAGACATAAGTGGTCTATTGCACATTTATCCAAGCTGAGACGTCCTTAACACTAACGGTTTATTACTATTTTCCTTCAGGAAATATAACCCTCATAAACTACGCTACTAGGTTTTGTTTCCATTACTTCTCGAAACATTCTAAGTAGCAGGAGCAATTAATCAACAGATTTATTGACATTCGCTTCGACGCAGGAAGGTAGCTTAAGAGGCTAAAAAATAAAGCATCTATGATTTCAGAGAAATTTCATACATATTGTGGTTGCTCTGTGTAAAGTGTGTGGTATGTTCCTTAGAAAACAGTGCGTACATTACGGAATCTTAGTTATGCAACCTAAAATAAGAAATAAAATCAACTAATTGTTTAGTTGCCGATGTATTGATGTTGTGTACCCATTTGACGCATTTAAGATGGCGTATTACGCTGAGTCTTAGATTTGTTTATATTTAATATACATAAGGTTTCATTATCTTGGCTGAGCGGGTAGAGGTACTGATTAACTTTTAACTTTTCACCGAAGATTCGAGTCTCGATCTACTAAGGGTCGAGCACTTTTATGTTGTTTCCCTACTAACCTGCGCTCTATCAGTGGTTCTACCTAGACAGACGAGTGGGTTCTACCTTCACGAATAGTTAGTTGGACGTCGCTATTATGGCCATAATTGTGTCGGAGCGATGTAACAGAAAATATCAAATGAATCAGCCACGCGGAAGTCATTAACTCTTAATTGTCTCGGCTGTTATAGTTATGTAATGCTAATGCGTGTGACATTAGCAGATAATATAAATTAAGACAAGATCATAATAAGCGTCAATCATTTTCGTGGGGATCAAACAAACTGAACTCAAATGATTTCAAGACAATTACTACAAACTTAAATAGAAATAGATGTTCTTGGAAAATATTTAGCTATTATTATTTAAATAATTCGTAGAAGCCGGTTAGTTATTCATGTGATTTATATATATTTTCAAGTACGGTTAAATAATTCAATGACAATATTTTCCTTTCGTGATCAACTTTATATTACAAAATTTATCTTATCAATCCAAAGGATACATTCGTGATATTAAGAGCTGTATGTTCCTACAAGATATAAGGTTTCCATTACTATCAGTATCATTTGGATTTCAAGGGACGAGTTATGCAATAGCACAACGTGTGAATAGAAGTTTAAATCTCGCCTGAAAATGTAACCACTTCTATGCATAGATTTGTTATAGATTATAAGCACAGAAAGAATTTCGAGTTTGATTAAGGCAATGAAACTATTATGGACACGATGAAGGATTGTTAAACAAACAATCATGTTAACAAGCATGCCACAAAGGATACGTATCCGAAGTCAAAAAAAAATGATCGTCCAGAGTGGGATATTTTTCTCATATAAAAATTGGCCATTGACTAGTCTCGTTCTAGAAAGAAAATTGAAAAAACAAGTAATATTGTCATATTTTTTTTCAATTCAAAAATCAACATGGAAAATTAACCGCCACAGCCACGACTTGTTAAGACAGATTTTCTATGGGATCATTCTGTAGAAGAAACGTTGTAAGTTAATTGTGTAACAAACATAAAAATGGGTGAAACAAAACACATTCAGTTTTTGTTCTGACTCGCCATATGTGCATACGTGATAATATGTCATTCAAACAAAAACATGTTTAAGAGTTATCTTACAACCTTTAGCGTTCAGAGTTACTAATTTTTTACTCGGAATCGATATGCCTTTTACAAAGGAAACAAAACAATCGGTTAATTAAAACGAACAACAGTTAAGTGAACAATGCTGGTACAATCATAACAGGCTGAATTAAAATACAAAATATAGTAAATGCACGATACGGATTTTTATCGGAAAAAAGGAAATTCCCTTTTACTACAATCCATTCAAAATATCGACAGTTATGGTAATCTTTTAAATAATATTTTTAAAAAGGAGGTACATTTTACAGTGACGTGAAATTAGTGTAATTATTTTCCTGAAAATCAAACAAATGTTTACACTTAAAATGTAAAATATGTATAGTAATATCACCATATTAATTTGTTTTCAATTATATCATAGTAACATGGATAGCTGTTTAGTTAAAGAAAAATAAAAACAATGCTTAGAATACTTAAATAATAAATAATAATAACATTGAATAAAGACTAAGCTAATGCGCAGTTCACTTACACTAAGTAAAAAGATTAGCCTTGTGTATGGAAAGAATGACCTCAATAATAACCCAATCAAAACATTTGGTTCCCCGGGAAATTAGTAAAATGGCAATAAAGAGGCACGATTCGGCCATTGAATGATATATACGACAAAATATAGGCGTCAATCGTGCGACGGTGAACCGTATGAATGGCACGATTGTCAGAAAATATATGCGGGCTTAGTGCAAATGCGCAAATAGTTTAGGGTATAAACTAGGGCTTCGGAGGGAACGTAAGAGGAGGGTGGATTTAAGAATGAATACGATATGAAGTGTTTTTCTACTTAAAAAGTGTGTCTAATATTTTTACAATTGACACTATTTTCAGATGGATATTCATTTTCTTATCCGATTTACAGGCATTTGTTTGTATGTTTTATTAAACTATTTTTTATCAAATATTTGATTTGAATGTAATACTCATAAGATGGCGCTGAACATAATATTAATATCTAAACTAAATATAATTCTTTCTCGAGTTATCAGCCTTTCTGCCTTTATTAAACGAAATTCAAACAGGTTTGGCTTTTTGGTGTTTTTGTCCTCTGAACCTAAATTAAAAGAGTGATGCTTTTAAATGTTTTAATATAGCGTCTCCAGACCCCCAAAGGAACGTATATTTCCAGAAGAAAATAATATATATCATTATGTAATGCGACATTCGTGCTCTGTAAATGTATATTAATGAAAACAAATTATCTCCCTTATCAAGAAAATAAATCATCAAACTATTTCTCAGGATAGATGTATTAGTACACAGAAAGAAAAAGATCATTGTATACGGTTTTTTGTAATCCGCAATTCGTACTCTGTAAATGATGAAATATCTTATTTACTTTTATCTCAAAAGATGTACTTCTCGTGATCACACACTTAGATTCAGTTCACAGACGACAATTTAACTTTCATAATTTCTTGCCAAACTTCTGTTTAGTCGGTTTATATTCTTTCAATGTAAGATGTGTGTTTGTTTTTTTCGTTTTTATTACATTTATACAATACTTACTGACGAAACAATGACCACAAACGGGTCTGACTGCATCAATTTCTTTTCAACATCCTATGAGCAATAGTGCAGCGCTGAGGTTTACGGTTATTGGAGTATGGAGTGTCATTTACTCTAGGGGATAATGGTTTAAAACACAGCACAGGGAGTGAGGTTTTTTTTTTCATATAAATATTTTATCCGCTAATTGAAGGCTTCAACGGTTGTCATTTTGTTTTTCTGTTTTTAATACGTACATAAACGGTTAAAGGCCATAGAAGACGTTTAGACTTTTATGGTCGAAGGTAAAATGTCAATGCATGTTCACTTGGTAAGATCGAAACAGCTAGAATTTGTCTGTTATTAAATAATTAAGAAATTGTGATGTGATTAAAGATATAAGGCCGTTACGTTTTGAGAGCAGTTTTTAAATATTATTTTGATATTGTTGTCTTTTTATTAAGATAGTTTATAATTTCTTTTAATAAATGTTTATTAATGTACACTACCCTTCATGTGATATAAAGATTAATTTGGTGTATTATTCAATACAAAATGTATAAAAAATAATATGCAATCTATAAAAGCATTATTTGTAATTTAGAATGGTGCTTTGTGTATTTTCCCTTGTCTGGCGAAAGAGACACGTATTGCCATATGTGCGATTTAAGTATTTATTAATCATTCTTCTAAGAGTACACCTCAATACAATCCAAGCATACTCGTTTATAAAATTGTTTACAAATGACACTATTTGAAATCACTAACTTTTATTGTTTTAACTTATTGCTCTGATCTAAAGCTAAGAGTGTATCATCAATTGATCTGGTATGCATCAAAGTACCTTTCTGTTCAGAATTTGTGTTCCAGATCCAAACATCACTTCCCCTCACACACACAGGATTGTGCATAATGATAGCTCTGTAAATTGGCTTAAGCACACCAAGTCGGTCCATTTGCCGGCTTACCGTAAGGCGGAAACTGTTGACTTTGCTGTTTTATGTAACGTCTACTTACAGTTGTTGTGTTTTGTTTTTCACTTAAGTTACATTTAACCGGCATGTGAATATGCGATATTTTACATGTTTATGCATATTCAGTTCTATAGCCTATTCATAATCATATATCCTACATTTAATTGCTGTACAATGTTACATTTAGCTTTGTGGTGTACTAAACAGATGATCGGTCGGCAATATGGACCGACTGGCGTGCATCAATCGGTTTAACAGAGCTCTAACATCGAAAATCCTGAAGTTTTTTTTTTCAAATGCAAGCAATAAAGGAAACCCTACCTGATTGAATAAAAAATGTTGAAGCGCTGACGTTTCCGTAGATAAGGAATGACGTTGTTAAATGAAAGTAGTGCCGTAAATGAAAAATAATGTTCCTATTGTATTTATAAGAGAGAGAAGTAGTATTTCTGTTAGAAAAACTATACAAAATTGTGAATGAAATTTTATATTTGAATCAAGACCCAAATGGCCAAAGAAGTGTTAATGGTTTTACATCGTGTATGTGTATACGGAAATTAGGAACCTAAGTCCAATGTATATCTAAAGAAATACACGTAACAATCCTAACAATATGAATTAAACGACAACATAGCTTACATGCACGGGGAGATTTTTACGCCCACCACACAGCACAGGTAACGCTGTTGTAATCACGAATAAGTAAAGAAATAAGAGGAAGTATTATAAACAGCTGTTTATATGTTATAAATACTCGAACGTTTCTTTGCTTATATCACGTCTAGTAACGTAAGCAAGTAAGTGTTCACCTTCATTTACTGTATCTTTTGTCACTGAAATTGGAATTGCTGTTCATCTATTTGGATGACTCACAAATAGACCGTCCGTATTATTAAAAGCATTGCTGAAAGGATATACAGAATTCAGAGAATAGATGTGAATTGAACATTTAAGTAAGGTAACAGTAGAAGTAGGGTTAATAATAGACTGAAATACATATGTGAAAGCCAGAACAAACATGATCTTAGCACACGAAAAACAAATTAAGTTATCTAATTTATTTTAACATCTTACACTTCTTCAATTATATATTTTGTACTTTGTTTCATGGCACACGGAGGGCAGTCTATTAAGGCAGACGAATTCCATCCAGCCTCTGATGGCTTGTTACATCAGCATAAGTATGTTCATGTACCGTCTGGACACTTACCTAAACTAAATGAGATGTTCCGTCTTATGTACTCTAATAGGCGATATGTTGCCTTGCGGCTGTCAATTACGTTCTGTGATTTATTGCAAGACCTAGTGTATAATGCAATTTTGTTTCATTAACAGTAACTCAAAACCAATGTGTTAAGTGATATTTCCGATTATTGTAATTTTGTTACATTAAAGTTTTTTGTCAACTGACATTGCTCATTGAACTAGATTTGCAACGTTTAAACTCGAGTTTAATTCAGAACTCGATCGTAGGCCATACAATTAGTAATAAAGCATACATTGACAATATACGGAACTCAAAATGTAAATATAACTATCGTCACGTTAATGTGTTTTGCCACATTTACATTTACCTTGTTTGCCTTTGTCTACAGGTAGATAAAATTTAAATATCTGTGGAAAATTGGATAAGACCTTTTCTTATTTACCTTTTACCAAATTGCGCTGTAGGATTTTTAATTGATATTTTAATTGATATGTCACTCACTAACAGTGGAGTCACATATGTTATTTTGTTAACTAAAGTACGTGTATTTTATAAGTTAGAAAAAAGGAGAGTTCCTATCAGAGGTACCACATCATATTTTCATATGAACTACCTCTAGACGAAGGTCAACGTGGTATATGTGAAAGTGACAAAAAGCACAGAGACGAGACACAGCACATACAAAAGGCAGCAGTTACAGCCTAGGTCAGTCGGCAAAAGGACCGACTGGGGTGCTGAAACCTGGTTTGGGAAGGCTCCAACCTCGCTCTTCCTGGAGGTTTTTCTATCAAACAAACTGTAAATAGAATTATCCCGTCAAAGTGAGACAACTAACAGCACCGAGAGTTAAAATTGGTAAAGGTCTATTATATACAATCAAGATGACCTCGTTCATACTCAGCTTTCAACATATGTGCAATATATACAGAAGATTAAATCCTCGGCAATCGCAAAGTTCCAAACGAGTAAGTGGTTGAAAATAAACAATCGACGCGATGAAGTATGATAAGAATAATTTATTGGCATCATACGATAAAAGTGCGGGAATATAAAATAATGAAAATAATGTGTCCACTGTACGCCTTCTTCACATTAATAACCTTAACATAATCACATGCTCTACTCTTGGATAGTTAATACCTTGTAACAATAAGATAAAACAATACTCTGTTGTAAAAGATTTTATCGATAATTGATAATTTCTTTATCGAATTGATAATTATGCGTAAGACTTAATATATTCAAATAAAATACTGTACTTTGGTTTATTTGCTCCCAGAAAGTTATAGTCAATGAAGTTATATACGCCGTAAGGCCAATTCATATTTCGATAAATAGTGCTTAAAACATATTTGTGCACAATTAAACATGATTTTATTAGGCAAGAGCATTGCGTTATTTCAATGTGATAACTCTGCAAGCAATAAAACCCTTGACATTTTACAAGTTTAAGAAATCGTCATGCAATAGCTTCCTCCGGTGACAATTTGGTAAACGCGTATTGCCTTTGCATGCGGAACATGTTTCTGAACTTTATTTGATGAACGATTTACGTAAGAACGACTTGTTGGTAGTAAATTGGATTGACATTTAGATGCAAACTAAATTATATTCTGGAAGACTGTCAATAGTTGGGTTTCATAATCATATAGTAAATAGATAAATGTGTCTGTATTATTTCCGACATACGGCCACACTGGCATGATTTAAAATTATGTGTTATTTTGTATAACTGATGTACTTTTCGCTGGAGTTCATTTCTTTGTTTTAAATCACAATTCTTGGATCTGGATTATGGAACAATTTGACAAAAGATATGACAGAATGCATGTTTAGATCATGATAATAAGGGATCCGGATTATGGAACATTTTTAAAATAGACATGACAGACAATCCTGATAATAAGGGATCCGGATTATGGAACATTTTTAAAATAGACATGACAGACAAAAATTCTTGGATCTGGATTATGGAACAATTTGACAAAAGATATGACAGAATGCATGTTTAGATCATGATAATAAGGGATCCGGATTATGGAACATTTTTAAAATAGACATGACAGACAATCCTGATAATAAGGGATCTGGATTATGGAACAATTTGAAAAAAAAAAAACGCACACTGTTCTAGAACAGGTTTCTTTACTGTAAGACTGTCTCTGTTTGTGAAAGCAAAGACGTGGTATTTTGGTAGAGACTAAAGAAGAACAAATCCTTAATGTTAAAGGAATAATGGTTTGTGAATAAGTGAAGATAGTGAACAAATAAATGGTAGAGGAAAATATGTTAAGCACATAAAGTATAAAAAAAAGAAGCAGGCACGACGTTTCCGGTACTACTTACTTTTTCACTGTCATGTACATAATTCGTCTATTCTGTATTTATTACGCCATCTAATAAAATAGTGCACCAATTTGGAACATATAATGATTATCCTGTTGAATATGAATTAGATATGAGCCGTACTATATTTAGAAATATTTTACAAACAATAGCAAATCTTCTCAATATTTTATCTTCAACTTGCTTTATTTAAATATTAAAAACAGCTACAATCTGATGGCCAGTATTTTATTGTCTCCCTGTAAGCTAATTATTGTTTCATTTTCATTACATACTGTGCCGGCATACAAATAAAGCAATAATTGGTTAACTGTTACGCCGGTAAGCTCACTAGAAGTTAATAACAGGGAAATATGAAAAGGTCATATCAAAAATTTCCACAGATAATAAAATATAATCTACCTCTAGACAAAAGCAAACATGGTAAATATAAATGTCACAAACACACAGAGACGAGACATTACACACAAAAAGAATAACCATCAGTTACCGCCCTGGAACGGTCAGTCGGCAAAAGGTCCAACTGCGGTGCTTAAACCTGGTTTGTGGAGCGCTCCAACCTCGCACTTCCTGAAGGTTCTTTTTCTATCAATCAAACGGTGTAAATAAAAATATCCCGGTAAAGTGAAACTACTAATAGCAAGCACCTGCATCGGAAGTTAAAACAGATGCAATGAACTTATATACATACATAATATCTAGTAATAAAATAAACTATCAACATATGTACAGTATGTACAGTAGATAAAAGCCTCGGCAACGTAAAAAATTCCAAATAAGAGGGTAGTTTCAAATAAAATAGCCCACGCGCTGAAATATAATTAGAACAATTTAATGACGTCACACATTGCTTTGGCGTCATATGCCAAAAGTCTCAAAAGTGAAATGTAAACAATACGAAAGTCATCATCAAATTTTAGAAAACAACCTAAACCGACAAAATAAAATAAATGTAGTATTATTGAGAGTTAATAAGTTTTTAAAAAAAATATCATAAAAAGCCGAGGATTTATCCACAGTTGGTATATTATAAAATAAAGGTACAAAATATTCCGATGTTATACCTTCTGTGCAATCTCACGTAAAGGGCACGGAGACTGCTCAAGTTGTCTCACCTATTTAGAGTACTACTGGAGAGATGACGAGTCAAGAAATCCAACAGTGACTGTCCAATTATGGCTGTAAGTCACTTTTTCATATAGTCTCATAAACCTGTCTGGTCATAGTGTAATTTAAAAGCAATACAAGTTCTTGAATGTAAAGGGTCAATTGCAAGCAATGCAGTACAACGAAGGATTCCCGGGTTATAACAGTCAGCAATTAATTTCCTGATAAGTTTTGTAAAGCGATCAGAAAAGTTATTGGGACCCTTGCCTTTCTTCAACTTGTATAAAACATTTCAATAAAATACCAGATGGCTTATGCATTTCTGCAAAAGTGTTTTCATACTGCTATTATACTTAGAAGCAATTAAACCATTGCAGTGAAAGAATTTCGAAAACGCCTTTCTTAATTTGTGAAAATGAAAGCCTTGCTGTAACAGTTTAGAAGAAATAAACCGGTTTTCTAGCATTAAAATCATCTACTTAAGTACAAAATTGTGCAAACCTTGTAAGTTGTGATATATAAATACCATAGGAGGTAGCACGAGGTGAATCACTGTCAAGGTATGGATAATTCACAATGCTTATGTTGAAATCATCTCTCTTGTCAAAGATTTTAGTAGAGACGTTGTAATTGAAAATAGCGATCTCAATGTCTAGAAATGCTGCATTTGAATGTCATATATTTGCTTTATTAAAGGTAAATTCTGAAGGATAAATCTGATGGATCATTTGAGAAAATAATTATCTATAGTAAGAATGTCGTCAAGATAGAGTGACGTTAAATTGAAAGCCTCTATAATGTGGATTTTGTTAGAAGGGGATAAAGTTAACATGAAATCACGTTCAAAGCAGTATAAAAACAAATCTGCAATTAATAGTGCACAGTTGGTTCCCATAGGAATACCAATTACTTGTCTAAATAAAGTGTCACCGCATTTTATGTATAAATTGTGTAATAGGAAACATAGAGCTTCACAAACATCCGTGCAAGTCCACATAGTAAACTTTTCTAAGCAAGTGTTGGCATTACTTTCATGACATGCAATATATAGACATTGCTAGGTTTTCTCTATAAGAGCAATCAATTTGGTCTTAATTAAATCATGAGGTAAAGAAGTGTACAGCGTAGATAAATTTTAAGTATTAACAGCAGAACAATGGAGTTTAAAGCACGACACTTGTCTAAGACAAGCAAGCAACAAAACTTAAGTTGCATATTTCTATTAAGGTTTTCTCGAAAAGATATTATTACATGTGATCATGTTCAGTCTGACTTTCGTTTCGTGCAATAGCTTATAGCAGCGTTCTATGTAGAGAAGATCGTGCTGTATATCACGTTATCTTGTTTAATGATAAAAAATAAAGAAGTCGATAATAACATCGGTGGCTACACGTCCAGATATCGTGGCAGTATAGTTTTGTATTTCTAGTCGTAAGACAACGTATTTTACTGATTGATAGATAAATTAGAAAATGTCCTATCAAAATTACCACATATATTGAAATTTTAACTATTTCTAAACAAAGACAAACAGGGTAAATGTAAATGTGAAAAAAACACAAAGACAAGACATAACACACAAAAGGAAAAACCAGCAGTTACCGCCTAGGAACGGTCAGTCGGCAAAAGGACCGACTTTGGTGCTTACACCTGGTTTGTTGAGCGCTCCAACCTTGCACTTCATGGATGTTTTTCTATCAAACAAACAGTGTAAATAAACATATCCCGTCAAAGTGACATAACTAACAGTAAGCATCTGCACCGGGATTTAAAACATATAAAATAAACTATCCTATTGAAAAAAAGAATACACAATGTATTAAAGGTATGCTATATCCCGTATGTGCACACTATTCTAGCTATGCATCCATCTTCACTTAGTTGATTTTGGTACTGACAATATGTCGATCGTCATATTTTTCTGAAACACGCCACGTATTACACACGATTTTTTTAAATACTGGGGGTGCTTTTCTTTTGTTTGATATACAGACTTTTGCAACGAGCTATGAAACTGTTAGTATTGAACACAATTTGAATGAACAAATTTGCCGCTTCCTATATACATGTAGCTGATTGTGTTAATGGATGATCCAAATGGAGTCAAATGAAATGTAAAATTCAGTCTGTTTATAAATTCATCGATGCAACAAGGAATAAGTAAAGTTTACCCCTGTTCATATAAACTAACGTTGTTAGATTTCTACAGTGGGATGATGGTGGCAGAAAGCGGTGGGTCAGTCATCGTTGAGGATTTACAAAAGCTGCTTTAGTACTATTCATGTGGGTGGGGTAAGGTAAGGTTTCTAGTTTAGACAAAATAGTGTTGCAATGAGTTATTTCTACAAATGCAGGCCGTTTTGATATTTGTTCGTGCTTGCCTTGCCTGAGCATCTCTCAGTAATTAAAAGGTGAGAATAGACAGTTGCATTGTAAAACCGGTTTAAATTACAAACATCCGGTTACCTGATCGCTCATGTCACTTATTTTGATTGTAAATACGGTATTTAAATCAATAGTATTGTACTAAACCCATGACTGTAAATCGCACATTGGCCTCCACTGTACAGAAACAAGACAAGTAAAACAAACTGATGTCTGCTCTATAAATCGAGCTTTATTGACATTCACGATTAGTTCTTGTAGAAGACAATTAGCAATGAGCGTCATTGTATTAAAATGTACTGCAGAAGGTCAGATGCGTTTTCAAGAACATTATCGAGTGAGCTTTTGGTCTTTCTTTATATTTAGTATTTCTAACATGTCGTCTTAGGTGATTTCTATGTAACATGAAATCCATATAAAATGATTAAAAATAGCTTGCACTACGTTATGGTTCAATGCTGCGAACGTGTAGCATTGACTCAAAGTATATTTCGGTCTTGGGAAATTAAGAAAAATACGCAAGAGAATACCAAGGTAAGTATGTCATTAGCTTGTAGGAATTCCATAGCAAAATTTACTTGCACAGCTTAGCTCGTCTTAATTATGCTGTTGATAGCATCGTATTAAAATGAACATTTCCCATATACATAATTGGTATCTTTATAGATTTAATTTCTCGAGATACAAACAGGTGTGCGATTTATTTAGCGCTTATTAAAAATTATATTTATAACAGCCTGTTGATTTGTAACATTCCATATAAGAAAGCATTTATTCAATTAAAAAAGTGCAGTTTTTTAGACATTCGTAGCTTCACAAACTAATGCATAAACCATATTGCGAGTGCAGTTAAGCATTTATAACGCATCTGTAATGCGATGAAAATTGAAAAAGTCTACAGAACATGGCAAGCACAGAGATAATACGTCAGTTTACACTTCAGAATGCTTAATGTTCGTATTGTTTTACCAGAAATAAAACAATACAATGTAAACACACACTCAGTTTTAATAACGAAATATGACATTCACCGTCGAATATTCTTGTTATCATCTGGAATTTAAAAAAAATAAACCGAATTAACGTGAACAAACCTCGCGAAGGAAACCGTTATTTTTAAAAGGTTTTACCAAGACTTCAGAGCCCGTTCACAGTACACGTCAATGAAAATTTATTAAACACAAACGCATGTAGCTTTTTTAATAGTTTACTTTAATGATATTGTATATACTTTAATAATTTTCAAAGGCCAAATTATTATTATGACTGTGTTTGTTTTGGTTTATGTTGAAGTTGTTGCTGTTGTTGTTGCTTGTTGTTGATATTCGCATGCAGACATCTCTATAGATTTATTCGCTTGTCGAAGATACAAATGCAAACTTAATGTGTCTAAATTTAGAATTCTATAAAGCATATTATAACCAAAATACCACAAGTCAATTATTGATTATGGTAACAAGTCAAATGGCATTTGGGCGATTCACATATCATTTTAACGTGCTTTTTCAGAAACAGTGTATGAACTAAACCCCATAATTGCCAACCTTTAATACAAAAATTGACAGCGTCTTAAGAGTATTACAATATATATACATGTATTACATATTAAAAGGTTTACGTCACATCAATTTTTGAACAAGGAAGCAATATTTTCATTAGATAAAGATGTTTGCTCCTAAGTATGTATCTTTTTTTATGTCTCCCGTGAGTGGGTTATCGCCATGTCATTATCTCTGACCGTTCAATGTGTATGTATTATTTGTTTTGTTGGGGGGTTTTTTTGCATGCAAAAACTTTATTCTTAATTCTGGCAAATCTTCAATTTAACGTCTCCTGAACATTAGAGAACTGACCTTGAGTTAAATAATACATAGATACTACATTTAGTCGTGGAAAAACATGCACAGATTCTAACAGACTTAAAGTTAAACATATTAAAACAATATGTTCTTCTTCATGGGTGTTTAATTAATAAGGATTCAGCTTAAGGATATCTTATATTATCGTGTGTCATGCGCTTTCTAGCCAAATACTTATCGCCTCATATTTTCCGTATATGGTAGACATGTGAGACCTTAGCGTTCAATCTTAACTTGACCTAGGTACATTACTATTGATTTATACACCGTATCTACTAATCAAAATGAATGGCATGGAGTATTTTCTGAGTGTCAGTCATCAACAGTTGAAGTTTCATTACCATTGACACAATATATGTTTACTTCTGTTGATTAAACGCACACAAAACATACTGGGTGGAATGCCAATTTCGAGTAATAATGGTCACAACAGTCCGAGTAATTTACCAACGTAAACAGACTATGATCCTACAGTAGCGTGGGTCAGCTATATATTTGTATATTTCGGTTTCATAATTATGTAACATGTCACTTTATCTGGTTCTAACCGACATTGGTACTTAGGAATCAAATGTCATTAAAAAGAATTCTTTATTCCTCTGTGACTGATATAGTATAAAGGAAGTGTGAAATCTGAGAAAAGGGCACGACAGAAATTTAACGTTTATACAATTTTATGTAATTTTGCGTTTTTGTTGTGGTTGTATTGATTTATCGGTTGTCTTAGTCAATAAGCAACACGGATGTGTTAATAAACATAAATATATAAATTATAGTCATAAATGTAACTGGGGTGAGTACCCAATTAAAACAACGTTTAAATCACGCGTCTTAGATATGAACAACTTTTATTAAAATTGAACTGAAGCAGTAAATGCAGTGTAGTGAAGTAGAATCGGTACTAATTAAACGCAGTGTGCTCCATTTATCACAGAACCCGTAATCCTATGCATTTTGCTTACTTATAAACGAAATATTTATTAGTAATTGATTATTATGTTGTCAAAATTCACATTTTGTATGTTTTATATGTGTCTGTATAATTCTAAATTCTATTTAGATTTATTTTATACACTAAAATGTCACTTCAACTGAGAAAATACCGTACAGAGCGAAATAATGGTATCACTTTAAACTAGATCCATGTCTGTGCACTTATGTCCGTGCAATTGTTCTGTGCACTTATATCTCTAAAATTGTGTCTGTGCTCTTGTATCTGTGCACTTATGTATGTGCATTTATGTACGTGCGATTGTTCTGTGCACTTATGTATGTGCACTTGTGTATGTGCATTTATGTGTGTGCAATTGTATCTGTGCACTAATGTATGTGCCCCTATGCCTGTGCAATTATTCCTTGCACTTACGTCTGTGCACTTTTGTCTGTGCACTTATGTTTGTGCAATTGTGCCTGTACACGTTTGACTGTGCACTTGCTTGTGTGCACTTATGTCTGTTCGCTAGGCTAGTGTATGTGCACTTTTGACTGTGCATCAATGTATATGCACTTAATAAGAATTTATGTGGTTTTTGAAGAGACACAGCATTGGTTTGCCAGATCTCCTCATTTCATCCAACCCGTCTTATGCATCAAAAAGACTATTTTATGTGAATTCTACTGCCTTTTTCGAATTTTACAGATGCTGAGTTTCCAAGTTTTAACCGGATCTTTGGTGTATGTTTATGTTCATCTCCTTATCTATAGGGATAGGAATTTTATACAACTTTAATACAAGATAAACGGCTAAGTAAAAATGTACATAGTGTACATAAAAATCCTACTATTACTTTCACATTCTTAACACATATCTCTGTCAACTCTAAAATTACAATTCAAGACAAATATATTGTCTGCACTTCCAGTTTGTGCTGAATTGACTCTCTATGCTGTAATTTAGGTCTCTTTCAGAAAAACAGTACCGGAAATATCGGAGACGAAAACACTCTTCTATCATTAAAACACTACCGGTGGATAAATCACGGCATTTCTTTATAAACGGACTTTACATTGCATTAAACTTGCATACTCGGCCTTTTTCTAAGGCCAGTCAAATTGTTTGTCGATATTTCTTGTCACGGGTGGGGTTGTCCTCGAATCAACAATATCAGAAATGTTATTTAAAATAATTAACAAGAAAAATGTCGACAAAATGAAACTGAATGTCACAAATATCAAATATAAGGCTCAAATCATACATAAATATTAATATTATACATAAAATCATAACATGCTAACAATTTGCCTTTATTAAAAGCTTCCTTAATTTCGTCTGTTATAAAAGATATTGATTAAGTGTCGGTAGTAACAACCCATCGTCTGAAGCATTAAACTGAACATGTATTAATATTATAATAGGACGTTATATCCCTGATTGAGATAATGGTGTACCTTCATTAGATTTTTACATAGAATTACAACTCACAATCACCTTAATGTGTTTCTCATAAACTAATAGAATCGGGCATACATGATCCGGATGTTATTTACTGCATGCAGGAAATCTACTAATCTGGTAGCTAGATATTATTACCACTCCCCACTCATTAGATATTTTATGGGTACCAAAATGTTTGTCAGGATGTGTAGAAGGAGACTCGCTAATGTACTGAAAATAAAATTTGGGCTAGATGGTTTCCATAGCAAACTCGTTGTTTCTCGTGAGTTTTATGAGGGTATGTTTAGAAAAGTGCTCAATACGTTTCCCAAAATGGTGATGGAAGTAGAAATTTGGTAAGCAGTTAAAGGTTGTAAATTGGTCATTTTGTTAATAGGCTAGTTATGTAAATTAGCTCTCGTGAACAGTCTTTAATATTATTGAGAATATAAAAATAGATGAAAACTTTATAATTTAAAAGAATAAGTCTGAATCAATAGTAACCAGGTCAAATAGGTAAACCTATTAGTCTTACAAATATTGGTTAAAGTTTATTCTTTTTTATTCTTTATTTTTTTTTTTTATTCTTTGGAAGTAATCTCAGTAAATTCCAGCAGATGAATTTGGGTAGAAATCTACTAATACCTCACTTTTATATGCCATCTAAATGATTATCTAACATAAGAATTTTAATATTAATTATGCAAAATAATGAATAATGTATTTTGTAATATAATTTGCAATAAAATATAGCGTAAATAGTCAATGGCTTTTTTACAGTCTAGTAGATACAGGTTTAAAAGATGTCTACTCTACCGTTTAGTTTCCACATTTTAGTGTAATTTGGTGTGCTGTGTAATTTGGTGTGCTGTGTAATTTGGTGGGCTGTGTAATTTGGTGTGCTGTGTAATTTGGAGTGCTGTGTAATTTGGTGTGCTGTATAATTTGGTGTGCTAGATATGACTCAGTACAGTAAATAGTCCTGCACAACGCTATGTTTATGGTAAATGTGTTATGATAATAACCCTTACAGTTTCATCCTCGTGTTCTTTATTCTCTCACCTACTGTTACCTTTGATTTTTTCTTAAAATGTATTTGCCTAACTAAATAACACATCTCGTATTATTTAGTCTTTTTTAGATTTGTTTCCAAAACAAAACAATTGCTTCATTTACAGGGAACAGCCGACTTTTAAAAGGAATCTGATTCATTATGGACAATTTAAATCAGACGGCTTGAGAAAAGGGTGGTTTGGGTAAGGAAAAATATTTCAATTTAAAATTCCATTGCTTGCATATTATCTTAGAAATGATATTTTAATATTACAATTAAAATAATTATAAGTTTTTATCAAATAATATGTTGTTATTTGATTAAAAAGAAAATTTGCAAATGTTTACCAACTATGGTTTTATTAAATAGATTAAGTGTTTAATACACTAGTGTCGTCATGATGTTGGAAAATAAATGCAACACATCTTATAGTATGATAATAACATATGAACCATTTTAGAGCTTGATTTTATAAAAAAAGGCTTTAACAAAGTAAACATATGACGAGTTTCATTAGAAATAAAAGATACACATAATGAGTCCACCTTCTGTAAAGAAATCCTGTAAAAGTTTAAACGTTTTACTATGTATAAATAAACTCAAACGAAAGAAAATAATATCAAATATCATTTAAAATGAATTTTTGCTCCTTTCCTTAAATGACTCATCACGGGTTTGTTCTTGCTTTTCACTTGGCTTGGATGTCAAAATACCTTTGTTCTGTGCCTTTTCTGAGTTTTGTATATATTGCAATACTCATAGTACTTTTTCATATATTCTTATTCATGGTCACAACAATGTTACTTGTGCAGTGTGGCGGTCGTAAAAAATCTCCCCGTGCATTAAATCTATGTTGTCATTTAATTCATCCTATAAGGATTGTTACGTGTATTTCCTTTGATTGACATTGTACTTTGGTTCTTCAATTCCATCTTCACATCAACAGGATGCTACAACCATTTATTCGTCTCTGGTCATGTTTGTTCATGATTCAGAAAGTTAATTTTATTTAAAGTCAACCATTTTTGTAGTTTTTCAAATCGAAATAATACAAAAATCTTTTCTAAACATTATATGGACATTATCTTTCAATACCGTCACTACTTTCGTCATAACTTATAGAAGATATCAGCGCTTGGACATTTTGTATTCAAATATATCGTTTTTCTTTACATTGCTTGCATTTGAGAAACTCGTCAGGAGGTGCGAGGTTAGAGCTCTGTAAAACCGGTTGAAGCACCTCAGTCGGTCCATATTGCCGACTGGCCTTTCCAAGGCGGTAACTGTCGGGTTTGCTCCTTTAGTTAATTGACTCATCACGGGTTTGTTCTTGCTTTTCGCTTGGCTTGCATGTGAAATACCTTTGTTCTGTGCCTTTTCTGAGTTTGGTGTTTGTTGCAATGCTCATGGGACTTTGTCATATACAGTCAACTCTCGTTATCTCAAATTTCAAGGGACCGTAGAAAATAATTTGAGATATCCGAAGTTTGAGATATCCGAATTTAAGGATAGTTTGTGTAAATATTAAAAATCTTACCTGCTACACGATGACTGGTAATGACTGAAATTCCTTGTTATATCTGCCACTGTAAACTAAGTTTCTGCAAGTTTGTGTGGTTTTGCATGTTTAAGTGTTATTAGATTTTTTACAATGTAATTTAATATTCTTTTTATTGTAGGTTGTTGCGTCGTCGTAAGTGCATGGCCTAATTTTGTATACCTAAAGCTGATACCTGCAAGTTCTCAAAAATTTTTACAACAACAAGTACAAACTGAAACACTTTAATCAGCGTTAAAAGATTAACGAAATTGTTGTTCATTAAATCAGCTAATTAAATAATAATCGATTAACCTCTTCTCTAAATTATGTGAAATCCTGATTGCCGATAATTGGCGATAAAACTCGCGCCCAAATCTTCGCGAGTTTCACGGTAGGTGTGAAAATCACTATTGTTGCCGATTTACATCTTATAACAATTTGAAGTTTGAGATAGACCAACTGATTTCAACAGTTTTATACGTGTGGGGACAAAGAATTTAGTTTGAAATATCCGATAATTTGACATATCCGAATTTGACTTAAGCGGAGTCGAACTATATAGAAACTATAGGGAAAAAAACGGGACCGTAGAAAACAGTTTGACATAACCGGAAATTTGAAATAACCGATTTTGAGATAACGAGAGTTGACTGTATTCTTATTCATGATCACAACAATGTTACTTGTGCAGTGTGGCGGTCGTAAAAAAATCTCCCCGTGCATGTAATCTATGTTGTCATTTAATTCATCCTATAAGGATTGTTACGTGTATTTCCTTTGATGGACATTGGACTTTGCTTCTTCAATTCCATCTTCACATCAACAGGATGCTACAACCATTTATTCGTCTCTGGTCATGTTTGTTTATGATTCAGAAAGTTAATTTTATTTAAAGTCAACCATTTTTTGTAGTTTTTTCAAATCGAAATAATACAAAAATCTTTTCTAAACATTATATGGACATTATCTTTCAATACCGTCACTACTTTCGTCATAACTTATAGAAAATATCAGCGCTTGGACATTTTGTATTCAAATATATCGTTTTTCTTTACATTGCTTGCATTTGAGAAACTCGTCAGGAGGTGCGAGGTTAGAGCTCTGTAAAACCGGTTTAAGCACCCCAGTCGGTCCATATTGCCGACTGGCCGCTCCAAGGCGGTAACTGTCGGGTTTGCTCCTTTCGTTAAATGACTCATCACGGGTTTGTTCTTGCTTTTCGCTTGGCTTGCATCTGAAATACCTTTGTTCTGTGCCTTTTCTGAGTTTGGTATATGTTGCAATGCTCATAGGACTTTATCATATATTCTTATTGATAACTTAAAGAAAGAAATAAAACGCATGCAAAAGTATTACAGTTTTACAACTCTTAAATACTCAAAGATACAGTCAAAATACTAAATCTTATTCATTACGAAAATCAGAATATACTTAATTAACTTATCCAAAATCCATTTTAAGCTCATAAACATTTCCAAATTCATTAAATTAGTATTGTTCAGCTCATAAGACTATTAAAATGTAGCATACCTTGCTGACTGATGAATACCAGTGGTTACATGTATATTAAAACATTTATAAGAAAAATGATTAAGATTCTTTGTAAAACTTTGAAAATAGATTAAATAAAACATCAGGAAATCTAATGAAGACCAAATATCTGAATAAGCTCAGACATTCAAAAAGGTACTTTTTAGCAGTAAATTTATGTTCATTATATATAATACGGTTTTGACAATTAAATCAAAATAAATAACACATGTTGTAAGTCTTTAATAGAAATTTATTAATATTAATTACAAATTATTTGCATAAAATTGAATCCTGGCTGAGCAATGGCCTTCAAAAAAGAAATAATCTTAAAATGTGATGTTCGATGTTTTTGTAAGTAAAACTCTTCTAGCCAAATTTATGTATTCAAATTTTAAAAGAAGATTTTAATAAAATACAAAACCATAAATATTGGACCAAATCATTAAAGACTGAACCAGAATGTGTAAGAATAAAAAGGAGTACTTGTTAAACTTTTAAAACTGTTTATTCTGTTTTAATGTTGCTTTCAAATTTAAAAAGTAATGAACTTTTCGAAATATTATTTTAGATTCTCATTAAGATTTATAAACATTGCATATTTAATAAATTCAATTCCTGTCTTCCTGTGATATCCTTCACCAAAAGACAGATTCTTAAAAATTATTTGTCAATGATCGACATGTCTTAAATGATATATATAAAGGATAGTTTAAAGCAGACTTCTAGCCAATATCATGTATAACAGAAAAAGATCCGAAGTCCCTACATATGTATGCTTAATAAGAGTTCCCATTTAGCGGGTAAAACTGTT
Source organism: Sinonovacula constricta (assembly GCA_007844125.1). Classification (NCBI taxonomy): domain Eukaryota; kingdom Metazoa; phylum Mollusca; class Bivalvia; order Cardiida; family Solecurtidae; genus Sinonovacula; species Sinonovacula constricta. Next base: position 45,327,881 of record CM017572.1, on the reverse strand, counting down.
TGGTTTGATTCACTGCATTTTTCAAGATTTTATGAATATTCATGAGCGTTAATTAGTAAATATAGTATAACAGTTAACATTAACAGAATATCGTTCTAATGAAAATTCCTAATACGGAAAATTGCGTTGACAGGATTAAATTCTCGTTTGTTTGTTATTGTTGTTTTGTTGTCTTTTTTTCTGTATTTTTTAAACAGCTACTAAAAGGTGTCATTTAAGGAAAGGTTAGTACCAGTGTGATACTTTAATTATTTTCTTTTGCAGAAAAACGATCACGATGCATCTTATTTTGAAAATAAGCGATTGAATTTTTATGGTAACCCAACACATGATGTGATTGAATTCTAACAATAACATTAGTTAGTTATATAATTAATTGTCTTTCTTGCCTGTATCACGCTATTTGGCAAAAAATGCAATATGAGGTTATTATTATATATTTGCCAAATTCTGCTCTTAATTTAAGATTTTATGACCGACAGAAATAAATGATAATAATAGATAAGTCACAGAGGTATGTATTTAATTTTTTATACATTTATAAAATAATAATTAGAATTGTATAAAATGTTGTGTTACCGCGGATGTTACCCTGACTGCATTTGATTGTGGTTAGTTGCGTTATAAAATGCACATACCCTGTGGTCATTGGACGTTTACGAGCTGAACAGATTATTCGTATAATTAGCAGTTGAAGATAACCAGTACGCTTTCAAGAAAGAGGTTGCAAATAAATAATTTCAAACATAAAACTTTTGACAATATCCTTATCGTACATGATTGTGTGTGACATTGCGTTATTAAACAATTGAAATGAAGCATTTTTGTAACTTGCGACAGAAAAAGAACCAACTTTCTGTTTTGTTAAATGCCTCTTCGCCGAATAGCAGCTAAATGCATGTGAAACAACAACAAGTATACGCAAGTGACTGATGTTGAACCAATGGAAGTAACTGTCCAACTACATGTTAACGCTCGAAAATGATTAACAACGGACAATGTCAATGAAAAATTTGGATTACCTTTCAACTAACGATGCCGAGCACACTTCAAACTTCCTCTGTTGATGCCACATGTAAATAGAGATACACCATTAATTTATTGAGATTACTACAGTCAATGGATTGGCGGTTTGTGGAAAATTAAATTTGAAAGAAGGAGGCGCTAATATTTCATAAAGATCAGATGTTCTACACTCAAGACCTCATATGTCACATGAAAAATCGCGTGTTATGTTGATTATCAAATAAGAAGACATTCGTGATTTATGTTCCACCTGTCTGCCATTCGCATGCAATGCAATTGCTCCCTTTTCATCTTAGGTCACAACAGTTGTGGGGGTATGATAAATGGTGTCTGGCCGAAGGGATGACTGATTGACACTAATTGTATAGTTATCTGAACAGATTGGAGGCACATTTTTATTTGTTTTGACATAGCGACATCGCTAAACAACAAAATATTATTTTGTATATAACGTAGAATCTTTTATTTTTGCAGGAAACATCATCTGCATAGAGATGAATTAAGATGTTGTTGTTAGTCAACCCAGAAGACTTTTGTTAAGCTGCTGTAGACACTTTAATCGTGGTTTTTACGACATAACAGGCTGCCAGGGATCTTATTACAGAATTATTGAAACCACTATGTGTGTGTGTGGGGGGGGGGGGGTGTATGTATGTATGTATGTATGTATGTATGTATGTATGTATGTATGTATGTATGTATGTATGTAAGTAATTATGTATGTATGCATGCATGTAAGCTGGATTTCGGAAGCACACAGATTTGACCCTGCATGACCTTGACTACTCGCGCTCAGTTATTCATGCTTGGTAAGAAGTAAGTGCAGTATAAGAACAAAAATGTATGTCTAAGGAGACACTAGACGCATCGTCGTGTCCGAACATGGCTCAGGTGTTAACATTAATATTGCTTTCTATTTAAACTGGAAGTTCATTATATTGTGTAATTTAGATATACATGAAAGGTAGATTTATTTATGAACAATGCCGCGTACGAATTACTCATTACAAGAGGGTAAAGAGTCGAAATAGGGATCGGAAATGCCATTAGAACGAGTGTTCAACTGACTTTGCAATATCTACAAGGCTGAGATATTTAAGATATCACGCGCGCTGTCTAACTTCCTTCTGCCGCTCTGAACCAGGCTATTTAATGACATAGTTCATTCGTATGGGAAGGGATATTCGCCGATATTCTTATTAATATTTCTAACTTTCAATAGACCGATTTGTTACATAAAATGTAATGTGTTAATTGTTACACCGCGTATGCTAAATATATTATTACGTTTACATGTCAACATTACAATTCCAGCTTATACAATTTACAAGTTATAAATCGCGGGGCAAAAATCACGAATAGATTTCCAGAATCCTATTTACAAGCTACAAATTCAGAGTTTCAAATTACGAATATATAATGCACTCTTCACATCATTAGTTCAACATTAGGACGCAAGTTGGCGCTTCTTACAAGAGATTGAATATTTATAAAAAGAATGCACCGCCTGGACCGTAGACGTTAGACACTAGCCAGCGTTCGTGTGTATATTTAAGTTAAGAGTTTCTTACTGGCAATACCAGACATATGTATTATTTAGTTGTACTATACAGTTTTAGACATATCATTATAAAATAGACTTGTGATGAGGTCAATATATAGTTTTAAGGACCTGGGTAATGTGATATTGACTGAGGACGACAGGTCATAAAAACTTTATTTTCAACGAAACATTAGTTTTTACTTATTATATCACATACCCTATTAAATAACATTAATATTATTTTATTTATACAACAAGCCATACGCGCTTCTCATTTCAACATTAAACTTTCAAAGATGTCGATCCAACTCGCCAGCCTTCATTTCCTCAGTCTGTTCTCACATTTTCCCTTGACAGATAATAGCAAAAATCCTTCACTGCTACCGAGGTTACATTTTTTGTTACAATTTCCCTTAATGTTACCAAATAATCATCAGACACACTGACAAACTGTCGATTACTTTTACAAGACGCCATGATGATGTAACAATACTGTGCTTAAAGAGAAACACGACCGTCTGTTCACGTGAAAACATTCTCGAGTCAATATTTCTTTATATGATCAGAGCTCGACCAATCAAAACGCTTTTAATTCAAACAACGTTGTTCTGTACTAAACCGGCGATTAGGATATGATTGCAAATATTTGACGATAGAAGATCTAGTGATAATTCAGTTTAAGTTGCACATAAAGAAAACTTCATAATACTGATAATTATCTATGCAATATAATGTAGATATGCACCAATAAAAGTGGGTAAATATTTACAAATATCTATTTCTCTGTTAAAGGTCCTCTCTGCCAGTTGATTAAAATGCCCCAAAAAGTAAAAATGAGTTCAAATGTGTTACGTATACTTTTATCTCTCATGTGTAACAACCCCTACCCGAAGTGTCAACGTGTATGGTCCCTATGATCTCCTCCGATCTATGTACAAAATTAAGAATATATATATTATTAATTTAATTTAATAATAATTAATTTGTGACTTGAGATTTTTTATTTGCAAATTGTAAGCGAACATACAATTTGTGACTTGAAATTTGTAACTTCCAAATTGTATGAAACAAATGTGATGCAAATGATACAACGAACAAAAAAAACAAATAAATGTATATAGAGAGTTGTATTTTGCATATTAAAAATTGAATTTTGGTGGATATCCCCCTCCATACATTCGTTTCTCTCAGCATCTCAGTCTAAAGCTACCACATGCGTTCGGAGAGGTACAGGCGCACTCGGGTCTTTTAGATTTCGATCACGGGGTTGTAAAAGGTAGTAGTTACTTTCAATCTCAGTTTATTTTGGTCGGATCTGTTAACATGTTCGATATTAAAGACCTTACCTAAGTTAAAATACAAATTCCGATATTTATTTGTGTGTTAGTTTGATTTTCGTGCATAGCATCGACACAATTATGATCAAGTTGGCGACGTCCTTCTCATAAATGGTGGAGGAAATTTCAAAACATATGTCTGAGTAGGAACAACGGCAAACCGCAAGTCAACTGGAATACCTCCCCACATCGGGGTTCTTACTCCGATTCGGTAAATGTTGTTGTATATTCTCTATAAATATGTCTCAGTAGACTAGTTGTTGCTTTTACTCGTGCATTCATTTTCAAGTTTACAGATTTAACGACTAAGGCTACTTAAAAATTTATAACTGTTGGGCTTTTTCGTCAAAGGACTTTCTTATAAAAGCGATGGTGTTGATTTCTGGTAGTTACGACATTTGAATTATCGGCACCTCATGCAAATCTTTGTTGCCTGTTTTATTTAGACGTATTACCTTTGCATGCGAAACATGAATGCGGCAGTTATTTGGATAGTCGATTTACATAACTGCATTATTTCAGTGATAGAAGGAGACGTGAACAGAAATTCAATGTGTACGAAGAGCATATATTTTTGTAAATTATTCGGGTCTCGAATAGTTTGATATTATTGATAATGTTTCGTTTCATGTGTTCTTGTCTCTTTACAAAATAATAATATGGTCTTATGGTAAATTAAGCATTTTCCCATTTTTTAATTCAATTAAAACATAAATGGCCGCAAATTACAACGACAGACAGTCAAAACCCATCACAAGTGTCCGAGAAAAAGAAAGATCGTCCAAATTTATCAAAGGATGAAATGTAAATTATGATGACTTTAAGATTATTGCATTATGTTATCATGAAATATGTTAACTATACTGACTGACTTTAAGATATTTGCATATAATTGTTATGAAACGTGTAGCGTAAATAAGCTAGAGTTGATAGGCGTTTAGCTATTATATTATATAATATAATATTTTATCATATTATTATATTATATTATATTATATTATATTATATTATATTCACACTGCCTACGTAACATGTAAATAGTGTGCAAGTTTATTGGGTCTACAGTGGCCGATCTGGCAAAAAATATTAAGCAAGTCAAGTAAATGTTATACTTCATTTTTTTGAGATCAAACTAAAAAAAGTCACGATTCAATATAGAGTAAATAACATATGGTCCTGACAATTTTCTTTTACAAACAGAAAGGACTGGACTGGCGAAGAGATATATTAACCTATTTTGAAGCGTTATCGACAGACCTGTGTATACACAAGTTCTGCTATAACGACACGGCTGCTTATAGTGATTCTAATATGTACTAGAAAATTATTTTACTAAAATGCATCGGCTTAAGTGGCTTGAGCAACAAGGTCGTGTGGTGTTGAATACGTTATTTAAATCGTATTGCATTTATCATCGATGAAACATTATCTGTACATAAATAAGACATAATATTGACTATGTATTCAAACTGACTGCAAACCAATAGAGATGATATAAGTATCCCACCACTGGGGTTCGATTTTTATTATTTGCTTTTAACTAATATACAGTTTATAATGTGTAAATTATTTTTTTTTGTACTTATAAACAGATCGTTTCATAAACATCATTGAACATGTTCTTCAAGTCTGTGTTTCGGGTGCTGGTGCTATGTGGAAGCAAGTTACGTGACATGCTCCTCAGATCCCATCAATAGTGTTGATCAGATTTCAGCTAATTAGTGGTGGAGGAAGACCCCAGAGACGTAAAACCACCGGCGCACCGCAGTTTAGCTGGACCCCCCCCCCCCCCCCCCCACACACACACACACACACACACACTCCCCACTGAATGTTCTCGCCCCGACCCGACCATCACTCGAACCCAAGCGGTGAGTTTCAAGTAAGCGACTCTTACCGCTCGGCCACGGGCGTCCCAATGCACATGATGTTAAATAGTGGCAGTCGATGTTTAAATGTTAACTGACTTGTGATCAGACTTAGACTGGCTGAGCCGTGACAATGACGCATGCGTAGCCGCTCATGGCAAACATAATTAATTCGCATGTGAGGATGGCCCTATAATGTCACAAACTGTACCACCGGCGCACCGCAGTTTAGCTGTGTTATGTACATCATGTATATCATCTAGTCATGACCTGAATTGTTGTATGACGTCAAAACTTTGTTCCATTTTGGCTTCACTAGCTGTACAAAATGACGGAAATCTTAAACCTAGTATGATGTCGATTTAAAAGCATATTTGAACAATATGTCTATTCATCTATTTAGCGGACATCTATACATGCTTACCTCTGAGAATATTTTTGTATAAATCTCGTAGTATTGTATGTAGTATTTCAGCTATTTATTTAGCACCATTGTCACAAGTAACCAAAATACCTATTTCCTCCAAACAACAGTAAAATAAACAATGGCCACATTGTCTACTCATTACTTTTCAACTTTTTTAATTCTTACGAGGACGTTTTATTTATAGAGCCCATCACGTTAATTTCAATAACCATGTTTAGTTAAAAGGTATACCTGCACATGTTTAACTTAAATAACTTAAAATGAAACACAATAGCTACTTACTATCGTCGTCTTTTAAGTGTTCCAAGATGAATGAAATGTCGCTGCTGCTACAATCTATCATACTTTATACAGTTTTGTGTGACTAGCGTTTTAAGATAGACTCAGGTCTATATACCCGCCAGCCTGATTGATGGTGGAAGAAAAATAAAACGTGATATGCATAAACATTTTGTATGATATTGTGTACAGGTAATCGTATGTTTACCCTTTACTCCCTCTTTATTTTCAAAATCATGTTTTAAACAATCTTGTATTGATAATGTTTATATATCTGAAGATGTGATTCTCTCAATCCAATTAATCTATTCCATCTCTTCTTCCATTACACATTACGGTCCTACTCAGCTCTTGACTAATACACCATACACACACAGATTATATATATTAAAAATATTAATATAGCTTTTTATTATAATGGACAATGTTATATAGCAAGCAACTCACAAAATCGAAACTTCGAAAACAATAATTCTAAGGCCAATTGACAACCTTTGTTCAGTTTGACTTCTTTCTAATGCATCAACTTCAAACGTTTTATCACAATCGGTAAATAAGAAAAATGTACTATCAACATTACCACAGATATTTAATCTAAACTACCTCTAAACAAAGGCAACTAGGGTAAATGAGGCAACACACAGAAACAAGACAAAACACGCGAAAAGGAAAGCCTCAGTTACCGTCTTGGAACGGTCAGTCGACAAAAGGACCGACTGAGGTGCTTAAACCTAGTTTGTGGAGTGATCCGACCTCGCACCACCTGAAGGTTTTTTTCTATCAAACAAACACTGTAAATAAAAATATTCCGTCAAAGTGAGACAACTAACTGTAAGCACCTGTGAAAAAATTAGTAAACAGTAAAGAAATGACAGTTAAACATGGAACAAGTTTAAACAAAAGAAAGAAATGAAATTTCTCGAAAATTACGTCAAGAAAAAACACAAAGATATTCAATTAAGTTCTGAGTCTTCAATTTCCCTTAGCCCGAATATATACCAAATTTACACACACCTTTAAAATAATTATTCGATGTAACCGATTCAGTTTAATGATAGACAGAAATCGATGCTTGTATTTCTGTCACCTCTATGTGCAATTTTTTGGCGCAGTTGAATCAGTCGTTTATGTCTTCTGTCCTGTCCTTATTAATGTTGGAAGTTTAGTATGTCCGTTCACAGCATTTTATGACATTTAATGGAAATGAACATCTATCATTTGAAAAAAAAACTTGCAAATATTTTTTGAGGAACATCACTTCACAGCAGCGATAAAGCGATTGCCAAGACGTAATTGGGTCTGAAACTGGCTATCAATGCTGATCTTTTCGTTTACTTCCTCTTAAAATAACACTTACACCACAATTTAAATAAATATATGTGTTGTATTTGTGTTGTCTATTTTCATTTCACTTCACTTTAACTGAGATTTTACTCCAAACAATTACATTTACTTGAATTGCTGGTCTTAACTGAATGCGTAGGTTTAAATCTTTGTAGAGAAAGGATTCATATATATAAATCTTTCTCATTTTTCCCAGTTCTAGCACTACTCCTCACAACATGTTTGTTTTTGTCTATATGAAATTTGCAATATCTGAATATATAGTCTTTTTATTGACAATGTGTAGGGGATTTTATTCTAAAGATAAGTAGGTGTTTGACCACATATAAGATATAATTATTTTAAGAAAACCCTAGTGTCAATGGTGTTTTACAGAAAGATGTTTGTGTTTTAATTAAAATTGTGTATTGCATAATATAAGGGTTATTATTTTCCTTTATGTGGTTTATAAATGTTAATGTAAAGATAAAGGGCCTATCGTGAGATTGTTTAATTGAAAAACAAATCAAATAATTATCTTAATGTTAACAAATGGTTTGGCTGCTAAGAAACTTTCGCCTGAACTATTTAAAACGCAAAGGAATCTTAATTAGAAGCCATTGGTTATAAAAGCAACTGTTATGGGTATGCTATTGTAATGAAACATAGCAAATAATGTTGACAGCTTATTGCTTGAAACAATTATCTGTCATGTATATGTGAGTGTAATGCTTCTTTTCGGTCTTCTGTAAGTGTCAAAAAAGTTTGAGCATTAATAGTTTGGCCGAAACGTGCCAAGGCTAAGATAAAAATACATTTAAAAGGTGAATTATTTGTTGTGTACAGTGGGCGTGTTAATATACTTTGTACACGGCTGCTTGTGTACAGTGGGAGTGTTCTTATACATTATACACGACTGCTTGTGTACAGTGGGCGTGTTCTTATACTTTGTACACGACTGCTTGTGTACAGTGGGAGTGTTCTTATACTTTGTACGCGACTGCTTGTGTACAGTAGGAGTTTTCTTTACTTTGTACACGACTGCTTGTGTACAGTGGGCGTGTTCTTATACTTCGTACACGACTGCTTGTGTACAGTAGGAGTGTTTGTATACTTTGTACGCGACTGCTTGTGTACAGTGGGAGTGTTCCTATACTTTGTTCGCGACTGCTTGTGTACAGTGGGAGTGTTCATATACTTTGTACGCGACTGCTTGTGTACAGTGGGAGTGTTCTTATACTTAGTACGCGACTGCTTGTGTACAGTGGGAGTGTTCTTATACTTTGTACGCGACTGCTTGTGTACAGTGGGAGAGTTCTTATACATTGTATACGACTGCGTGTGTACAGTGGGCGTGTTCTTATACTTTGTACACGTCTGCTTGTGTACAATGGGCGTGTTATTATACTATGTACACGTCTGCTTGTGTACAGTGGGCGTGTTCATATACTTTGTACACGACTGCTTGTGTACAGTGGGTGTGTTGATATAGTTTGTCTCTAATAAAACAAACCTGAAAAAAATAACAGGAGAGGCTAATTTATTATTTCTATCTTTATATTATCATAACCGATAGCCTTTTAACTGTTCATCATTGGTGTTGATTAAGGAAACACATTATTTTTTACAGGTTTTTTACTTTTGACAATTTTGGCATATGACGTCATGGCATTGTATGACGCCATTTATTGTTCTTATAATATATCAGCGCTTGTACTGTTGTATTTCTATTTACTCTATCATTTGGATTTTTAAGGCTGCCGAGGCTTTTATCTACTGTACATACTGTATATATGTTGAATAATTTTATTACTAGATATTATGTATGTATATATGTTTATTGTATCTGTTTTAACTCTCGATGCAGGTGCTTACTGTTAGTTGTTTCACGTTGCCAGGATATTTATATTTATACTGTTTGTTTGATGGAAAAACCTTCAGGAAGTGCGAGGCTGGAGCTCTCCACAAAACAGGTTAAAGCACCCTAGTCGATCCTTTTGCCGACTGTCCATTCCAAGGCAGTAACTGATGGTTTTTCTTTTGTGTGTTATGTCTCGTCTCTGTGTTTTTGTCACATTTACATTTAGCCTGTTTGCCTTTGTCTAGAGGTAGATTAAAATTTAATATTTGTGGAAATTTTGATAGGACTTTTACTTATTTACCTATCAAGTTCAATTTCTCGTATCAAAGTAGTCATTTTATGTTTCGAAAACTTAAATGATTATCATCAAATGGATGTGTCCGGCTCCCATGATCTGGCATCATTGACACGGCGGTATACGCCCCTTTTCTTTGTCATAAATCAGTTTTCGAAATTAAGAAACTTTCAAATAAAGTATTTCCATAATATTCATTCCCTGCAGCCGGGTCCTGAGAAAATCTGTATGTACGAAACGTGCTTGGTACACAAATTTTTGAAATTTTGAATGCCTCATTCTGCATACAAGGCATACGTAAAATACTTTCATAATGACGTACATTGCAGCACTCTATTCTCAAACCAAGCTTGGCTTTAATCGAACATAAAATATTTCAGGAAGAATGGATCTGCTTCAGAAAATACTTTTAGCAAAACTTAATAAAGATGACTCCGGATAAAACGACGCAAATGAAAATACATTTCGACAGTTTAAATTTAATTTAATTCGAACTCGATTAACGGGATCGTCTATAAGGAAATCTGAAAATATAAAATGCCCATGCAGAAAGAAAGAAAGTTGTTACACAATGTCATTAACTCTTTCTGTAATCCTAAGCACAACGTTTAAATGCAATGTATACCTACATGCTACGTTGTTGGAAAGATGTTTCAACATAAAACATAAAAACACACACCCCAGCAACCTCCCCCGAATAATGTAGCTTTCTGAGAGGCAATACGTTAAACGAGTTTTACTTGGTAAATTAAAATGATAAAAACTAATTTTTAAAGGAAAATTCGTATAACAAAAATGTTTTTTATATATTTATATGTGAAGAAAAACAAGTAACTGTTTACCATTTGGTATGAAGTTATCCATAACACTTAGCCAGTATTGATAATGATACATTAATTAGACTAACAAACGTTAAAAACGCTTAAGACGAAACCAATTCAAAATAACATCAACTGATTAACGATTAAATTTATATAAAAGCATGGTACTTTTTTTTAAAACTAACGCATTAACATTATGTCAAAATAAAACAGTTAAAAGGATTACAAGTAATTTTTGTTCTAATATATTTCTCCTCTTACGAAAGACATATCGAGCCTTCTGAACTCAATTAGCAGAACAGTCTGTCAGGAAATCTGCAAATGGCGTACTTTACATGCAGAGTCAATAAGTCTAGTTCGAAATGATGCTAAAGAACCTTGACGTGACTCTAATTCAAATGAAAATAATTACTTTGGATAAAATAATGTATCACCAAAACCAACCTAAATTTTATTTTGACAGTTGTATAAAAATTACAATATCTCCAGAAAGAAACAATTTTATTAAAACAAAACCATGCAAATTACACGGCAAAGAAAACTTGGAACACAATAGCTATTGACACCATAAAGGGTCCAACATTAATCGGAATAAACTGATAAGCACAAGTTGAAACCCCTCAAAATCATAACATAGATCATGTTATATTTGAATGTTATGCTGTTCCGGTCATCTTTGCCTTTTTATTCCTTGTTTATTATAACAGATCCTTACATTTGTTGACGAATACGTTTTAATTTAGCAATTTTAAGTTAAAGACTGTTTGAAACTGATTTGGATAAGGTAGAATTATGTCAGCTAACAGTATCGTGGCTTTAAGGTAAATAAATTAAAGAAAATAATAAATACCATAATGCACATTATTTATAAAGCAATGAGTTTCAACAGTTATTGTTCATCTAAATTAAGCAATACTTAAGATAATTACTGATTATTTAGTATTTCTCATAAATCAATTTACGCTGCAAAATACATAGTTGTTATCCACAGTCTAAGTGCAATAGAAACAACGGTCCATATAACAGCCACACAGTTACACCAAACGTGTACCAAACTGATCGAGTTGAAACTGGCAGTATTTAATACAACTAATTTAGTCATGTTACGCACAATATTATTTGACATATTTGCTTCTATGTTGAAGGACTAAGCTTCATGCTATTACAGAGAACGAGTTAGAGCTACGTTCTAAAGCTAGTTGAAAGGAGAAGTCTCCGTTCAGTCTATATGCGGAGGACAAACGTAGTCTATTTACTCAAAGTGGGATTGCAAACGGCATCCACACACAGCTTACTAGCTGTCAAGGAAGGTAGAGCCTAGGTAAGCTCTTCTAAAGAATATGATAAGTCGCCTTGCTCTAAATCGTCGACATTCGTAACAACGATACCAGTGCATGATTAATAACAACCAAAATGACACAGAGTCTATAAAAAAAACCACACACATAGACACTACATGCACTCACACTCTTGACTCGAACTTCAGCGGTAGGAGGAAATGGAAATCCAGTTTCTTGCTCAACAGTGTATATTATCTACGAACCACTTCTAAAAACTGTAAATCGTCTCATTCACTTTATGAAAAATGACAGCCAGACAATGAGATTTTCCCCAGACATTTACCGGCTCCTTGTCATGCATGACATGCTTACAAGCTTATAGACATGTTTCACAGATTTGTCTGTACATAAATACCCCTATAAAACTTGATGGAAAATGTCATTCATTAGGAAAAGTTACATGTTCTATGAACAACAACGTGGTGCACATCTTACTGACCGATTTTTACCTTCCCATGAATAACAGAAGTATTGTTTGAAGTTTCCTTTGTTATGGGCTCATAGTCGAGTGTTATCATGTATGCATTGTTTACTCCCAATGCATGGGCTGGCTGAAGGAGTCTCCCTTGATAGCGTATCTTTATTGACACTGTCTTTTAGAAAATCTCTATGACGTGCAAAATTGGTGCGCTTGGTAAACCAAGTTTTAAGAAAGTAATTATGTTGTTGTTGTTGTTGTTTTGTGTGAAATATCTCTCACTTCTTTGTAGCTTATCAATATTTTTGCAATAAAGCCTTTTATGTAGTTCTTCTAAGGGAAATAATAACTCCCACCTAAATACAATGTGGGCATTAAATTAGACAGATATTTTCTTTTCAATAATGTCATTACTTTGCTTTACGATTGCGTCTCCACTTGACAACTTTTGTTTTAAATAGATATGCTTTCTCTTTCATTGTTTGCATTTTAGAAAGCCCTTAAGACGTTCGAGGTTAGAGCCCAGTGAAACCGGTTTCAGCACCCCAGTCGGCCCTTTTATTGACTGACAGTTCCACGGCGGAAACTGCTTGGATTTCTGTATTTTACAGTTTCACAGTTTTGTTGTAACTTATACAGTCGACTGTCATGTTTTTCCAGTGCTTTTCCAAATTTTATATATGTTTCAATACTCATAGGACCTTGAAATATTTTTGCTATGGCTTTGTCTAGTTGTCGTTTAAAGTCTATTATTTAGAAATTATCAAAGAAATAATTTATACATTCCCATGCAACCATGGAACTGCAAACATTGTGTCCCTAACATAACAAAAATGTTCGGCTGCCCAAGAAGAACATTGCCCTATATGTATCATTGAGTGGACAATTTATATATTATGTAAATATATGCCCACATTTATTAGTTGTATAAATGCCAAGTAAAAATGTTAACAAGAATACATAGATGTACTTTGCTTTAAGAACATTTACAAACTCTGCATTGACATTCTATATATCTTTGCAATCGACTGAATATTAACCATTTCTATCTTATATGTCCATCACATACATTTCACGTTTTCCCGGCTATAAATAGGTCATCCATGACCAGACATTTTATTAAAAATATCAAAGTATTTTACTTCAATCTCCACAACCAAAAGATTAGACCTAATGTGATTATAATAAATTCATATTCATATTAATGCATTTTTATAGAACGTTTGACAAAGTGCAATATATATGAAAAAGAAAACACACACGACAAAGATATTTGCATGTCGGTTACATTTAAAATTGGTAAAATCATGTAGACGAGAAATTACATACAGTGGAACAAACAGTTGCCACCTGATGGTATTTTAAGTTCATGTTTAGATTGCATTAACGTACCAGAGCCGCCAGAGAAGTCTAAATATTTGTAGTAGCATGTTAATGTTTGAAAGGAATTGAAGTGCCACAGTACAATGTACGTCAAATGAAATATGCCTTTCACGATATGATGAATTAAATGACATTACAGATAACATGAACGGGAAGAACGACAGCCACACTCAACAAATAACATTATTGCGATTATATACACGGACAAATAACAGAACCCTGTTGTCATATATGTGTAACCAGGTGTCTAAAATGGAATTCATAGTAACACCTTATCAATACCTGTTTAATTGTCAGGCTAATACTATTTACATGTGTTAGATATCAGTACTGACCAGAAATCATGTTTTATAATCTGTAGTTTGGTATTGGAGAGAGTATGGGAGACTGTTGTTTTAAGGGTGAGTAATGTTCGCGAATGCATTGGCTATATCTATTCACTTTCAGTTTAAAAACATAAGTCCAGTCCGTATGTGGTCATTCAGTATAATACTTTTACAGAGTTAAGTCAAAGGTAAATCCTAATACCCAAGAAACATGTTTTATTGTGTGTTTTTTAATTTGAATTGTTTTGAAATCTCCAAACTACAACTGGTAAGGAAATTTATTTTACTTGTATGTATTATTTGTTATATTTGATATATAATGTTTGTTTAAATTGTTAATATAATTGAAATATATATATATAATAATAATAATTTGTATTAACTTGAAATATTAGTAATATTTTTTTCTATTTTCATAATCGTGTGTGTGTGTGTGTGTGTGTGTGTGTGTGTGTGTGTGTGTGTGTGTGTGTGTGTGTGTGTGTGTGTGTGTGTGTGTGTGTGTCTGTGTGTCTGTGTGTGTGTGTGTGTGTGTGTGTGTCTGTGTGTGTGTGTGTGTGTGTGTATTTATGTAAAATATTTATACTTGCAGGTTTCAATAGTACCTTCATAATACATTTTATAACTCAAAGGTCGTCTGAATATATTGAAATCCGGGTTAGAATTGGCGCTTAACGTGTCCTTGAAATCAGTTGGAAGATATCTAAGACAAATCCAGGCGAGTTGAGAAGAGTATCTATGTTAAATAAGTGATCGCGAATCAAAACTGAACTTTAAATTCATCAGTGTTTTTAATGCAGGTGCTTTGTAAAGTGTAGTATGCCCTAAACAGAGCAACATTCAGGAACAGACTAAAATCTTGCCCTAGAAAGCAGACTTCTGGAGAAGAGAGACAGAAGTGAAAAAGGAGAAGACATTTGGACTGCATCTTGTGAACTATATTGTGTTAGTGTTGTTGTTGTTGTTGTTGTTGTTGTTTTGTGTGTTTTCTTTGGATTGGACTAAGGAATTGAATGTAAGTAAATCCATGTATAAACATTAAACATTACTGACTAATCATACGTTTTATTACAAATTGTATCAACAGTGTCCAGCTGCATTATATTGTATTTGGTCAAATTGTAGACAAACAGTTGTCAAATGTAATTAACACTGAAATTGACAGGGACACTCTTGAAAGATAAGATTTAATTGTATTACATATTAAAATAAAGATAAAATGTAACATAATTGTTTGTTAAAATATAACTAAAACATGTCTTGGTTATCTTTTGGATAAAAATGTCTATTTTTAGAACTCCATTAGCAGGATTTTCCACGACCTTACGTTACTCATCAGTTTAAATAAATAGCTATTTCATTA
Source organism: Sinonovacula constricta (assembly GCA_007844125.1). Lineage (NCBI taxonomy): Eukaryota > Metazoa > Mollusca > Bivalvia > Cardiida > Solecurtidae > Sinonovacula > Sinonovacula constricta. The sequence goes on along the minus strand of CM017572.1, from coordinate 45,312,271 downwards.
CACAGTTTTCAACTGATTTTTTTAGTTTAACCACAGGATTGACCATGCCGGAACGGTTATTGTGTATACTAAATAATTCATTACGCAGAGAAAGAATTGTGTTCTGCATGCAAAATGTTTTATTAAATGCTTAATTGATTTATTTAGCAGAGGAAGAATTGTGTAAACAAGTACATGTATGTGGCTTTATGGACTGTTTGAGTCGCTCAAGTTTGATTGAGAATTTAATTCTATAAAATTGTAATTTCATTGAAACTAAATGTTCTATCAATTGAACGAGAAATCTAAATTTATGTTGATTTTTTTCATTTACCCGAATCATATATTTGCATGTAGAGTGGAATATATACTTACTTAAGCAAGTGACTTCTCTGCTATATTTACATAAGCCAAAATTTAAATTAAAATCTAAACGTTGTAAATTCTGGATTTCTTTAAGATCTAACAGTTTAAAAGCACAAACAAGGCATAAATTTGACTCTGTCAAAAGTGACCAGGAACTTATTAAAGAAATAAGATAAGTGGAACATAGACTTACCATTGCCAATCAAGCTCCTGCATCGGGATATAAGTTGCTATTAATGCTACGAATGTGTCCCAGAATGTTCTTGTGACAGACAGGGAGCTGGAAAGAAAAGTCGATAGCACATATACTGCGTTAGACAGAAAGCTTAATGACATACTTAAGTCCTTGTCTAAAAGCAATAATGATTCTATCAAAGTTATGAAACCATGGTTTATATTAACACAAGGAAAGCTACACGTGACAGCCTGTTGTATGTTTGTGTACATGTTGTTCGTGTTTGTACGTCCGGTATTACCTGTCTAACCTATGCCCCGTAATGGGCTGTCTTGTTCCATCATATGACTTGTCTAGTATCATTATGTATGATTGTTTATCCTTTTTTGGTAGTATCTGGAATAGATGTGAGGTTGTTTGTCAGGATACACGTCAATTTCAACCTTTTTCCCGCTTCTAACCCACTGGCCTTCTTGTTAACTAACCACTCTTTTGCTATCGGCCCTGTCGTACAGTTGACTATATCTGCCAGATCATTTTAATGAATGTTTAGATGACCACCTGATTCTAAATTGTATTGTATGTTTCAATAAAACAAGTATTTGGAGTAAACCCAAGTTTATGTTCGATTCCAACTTGAACAAAGCACCCGTTACATCTGGCACCCAACGTGGGGCGTTGGGTAGGGAAAGAATGATTTTGCATCAACTCCAACAGAGGTCAAACCAGGTTCAAGTTTTTCAGTTAAGTGATGCTCCCCATAATTATAGTCACAACATTCCAAAGTTACCTATCTTCTTAGGTGATATGCCCATGCCAACAGGAGAGGTTTCATTCAGAGAGTGGCACTTTGGAAATAAATGTCTACAATTAGGTCATGTAATGTTTGCAAATGCATTGGTGCCGTCATTGGGTAGATCCATTAGAGGTTCTGCAGGTTTTTATTCATAAGGTGAAACCACTACTTTTGGCTAGATTATTAGCAAAATGAGCTGTATGTTTGCATCTACTGCTGATAAAAATAATGCAAGAAGTTAAGTGCTTTTCAATGGCAAGGAGAGACAGTTACTGTGTTTTCTTGTAGACTGGAGTCTATATTGACAAATGGCAATTAGAACTGCTCTTTGTCTCAAGAGGGTAAGGATGAGATGCTAAGATGCAAGTTTTGGACTTCTTTGTTTTCATAAATAAGACACTACTAAAATTATGAGGAATTGATCAAAGAAGAGAGGGCCATGGAACATGAGATGACAATAATATGTCACTCTGCTCCAAGCAAAAATAAAAGAATTCAGCAAGCCTCAATTTCTGTACAGCCAGATCTTGGAATGAGAATGGATGCGCTGGATTTAAAGCTGAATGAGACTTATTCCATATTAGAGAAGAAAATTGATAGCTTGTCATTTCAGAGGTCCTAACCTTATCATTCTTTTGCAAGGGCTTAGAAACCTCCCAAAAGTGTAACAGCTTCATTTGAAGGCCGCAGTGAGGCAGATGAAGGAAAATGTCATTCGGTATCCAACTCCATTAGTAGGAGAAATACATGAAACACCTAAATGGTTGAATGGACAGGAGTTCAATGCAGTGATTGTCAATGGATCAGTGGTAACCACATTATCACAGTCTGTATATGTTGAAATGCGTCATCATTTGATAAACGTGGCCTTCAATTGTGGTCAATTAAACTATTCTGGCTTTATTGAGTGTGATTTTTGTGTTCCTTCTGTCCCTGACATCGTTTACACTGTACCTGTCATTTGTGTTACACATGACAGTAGGTTCAGTGAATCTTGTCCTGTCATTATATGTACAAATGGGATTAACCTGTTCAGGAACTGTCATAGTCAAGATTTGACTTTGTTGCCTCCACAGCGGCAGGTATTTTCAACATTAACAGTAGAGTAACGTCTACTGTAGAAAAATTTGCACTGATAAACCATTTGTTTTTCGACCATATGCCACAACAGCAGTTCAGTGTTCGATAAGAGGTCACTTTAACTTGGTTGTAACTGAAAATATGAATTGGGGGAAAATGTATGTAATTTGACTGGAAAACCACCAAAGTTATGAGGTTTCATGAAATACCAATGTATCTTTCTATATCCCCACATCCTCCTCACCCTCCGTACATGAATAAGGTATTCATATTGAAGACAAAAACTTGACAGGTCTGGAGGCAAGATTTACTTAGTAAGTGGAACCGGGTTTTGTCAACAGGCCCTACTGATATCGGATCTTCTGGCCTGCTTAAACACAAAATTGTCCTTAATGACTATACCCCATTTAAACAGGCCTATAGAAGGATTCCACCTGGTATGTATGAAGAGGTGAGGCAACATCTCAAGGAGATGTTGAATGCCGGTGTTATCCGTGAGTCGGAGTCCCCATATAGCTCAAACATTGTCCTTGTAAGGAATAAGGGTGGGGCGCTCAGGTTTTGCATAGATTGGTGTCAGCTAAATGCTAAGACACGCAAAGATGCTTATGCCCTACACCGTTTTGATGACATTGTGGATTGTTTGGCAGGTGCCAAGTATTTTTCCAACTTTGATCTTAGATCTGGTTATTGGAATGCGCATGTTGAGGTGGAAGATAAACATAAAACAGCATTTAATTGTGGTTTTCTGGGGTTTTACGTGTGGAACCGTTTAGAGTTTGGTTTACAAAGAGCACCTAGCACTTTTCAGCGTATGATGGAAAATTGTATGGGTTATCTACACCTCAAGGAATGTCCTCTATTCCTTGAAGATCTACTACTTTTCTCCAAGACCTTTTCTGAGCACATAGAACGTTTTGATGCATGATTTAACAAACTGTCTAAATATGGTCTCAAATTTAAACCTTCTAAGTGTGAGATCTTTAGGACGTATGTAGTGTATCTTGAACATGTGATTAGTAGAGACCGGATCTCAACTGACCCGGATAATGTGTCTGCAGTCCCGTCTTGGCCCACACCCACAAACATGAAAGAGTTAAGTCAATTTCTAGGGTTCACTGGCTTTTACAGAAGGTATGTTAAGGACTACTAAAATAGTAGCCCCTCTAAATATACTTCTTCAGAGCCACAGTACAAACGGCCAGAATGATAATCGTAAGAGAGGCAGTAAAAAAGCTAAGAGCATTCCCACAAAATGGGTATGGATGGAGGTCAGCAGTCTGCTTTTGACAGGATCAAGAAATTCTTAATTAGTGCACCTGTGCTTGTTTATGCGACATAAGACCTCCCATTTGTTATCAGGACTGATGCTAGTTATTAAGGGTTAAGTGCCATAGTATATCAAACACAGAATGGAGTGGAGAGGGTAATTGCTTATGCTAGTTGCTTGTACAAGGTGTATCCTACGTTAATCGGAGGGGCTAAGTCCCGTACTTTCCCATTTCACCCCATGTCTAATTTATTTATTATGGTTCTCCGGCACACCGACACTTAACAGGTCATACGGTCAAACGTTAAATGCGAATAGAGAATAATCAGGTTAAAACTAAACTATGTGAGTAAAATATAAAAAAAAATACAAAAATCTATCAGGTTAAAAAATGTGAACTATAATTAAAAAAAGGTTAATATACTAAACGGTTGAAAAAGATATATCGTTTCTTAAATATACAGTTTAAAAATTTATAACTTATTAAGAATACTAATCTCATTCAAGAAGCAAACAAGTTAAGAATCCGACACTGTCTTAAACACTTCATACATGTTATTGACATTAAAATACTTGGACCGAATATGGTCTGTGTCAGTACATGTATTAAAATATGATTAACTGTCAATGGTTCCTAGCAAGGAACACATACAGGCTGGACTTATCTTTTCAAAAGATATGAATGAGTTAGTCTAGTATGTTCAATGCGATAGCGGGCAAGAGCCACGTCCTCTCGCCTATTTGCTCTGCAAAAAGAGACATTGGCACCGACGTTAGGTTTAATTGCGGGTAATTTATTATCAACAGTATTGTCCTAATATGTTTGCCATTTGGTTAAAATATATCGGTTAATAAGAGATTTAAAGTCAGTGTGTGGAATGCAAAGATCTACCTCAGTAAGGACTGAACGTCGTCCATGATCTGGAGATAGGACCTCCTGGCAGAACAATAGACTATGCTTTTAGACCGAATTAGGGAACGGTACAGAAGTAATAATGCTTTCCTATCTGCTCCCCAGTCTGTATGGAATTAATATTTAACCAAGCTAAAGTTATTCAAGGTATTCCGAATCACTGGGAGTTCCGGGTCACTCGACGGAATGTGTTTAAAAATTATTAAACAGGCTATTTATTTTGATAATTTGCTCGTGGTCCTTAAACATGAACACGTTTGCCATTTGTGGCCGATTTTTCAAAGCCGTGTGTCTGTTGATGACCGGGAACCAGTCTACTAAATGACAACACATGAAATATTTTACCTTGACACCGGTCGTTTAAAATCTGCGTCTCCGTAATTTGCAGCCATAATCAAGGTAATATGCTCGTATGTTCAGACTTTTTAGGTGTTTATTAAAAAATGCACATCTATACAATCTACAGCATTCGCAGCTACACAATTTTTGCTTATTTTTTGAAGAAAAACGTATAAAACAAACACATGTGTACTAAGGAGTTCCGGGTCAATAGACGCTTGACAAATTCTAAAGAGGGGTCATCTTCAAACATTATGAAATCCTACTTTTCCACCGAAATAGTGATTTTTGCCTGATTTTTAATGGAGAACTTGTTTATAAACATTGTTTGACATCAATTTAAAATACTTTAGCTAACTGAATAATAATTATTTACTAACAGGAATCCATGAAATAATACCGTTGTTACTGACATCAACTAAACAACTCATATAACATTGTTGGCATTATTTTTATACATAATTTTATGGTATTTGTATTTCAGCATAACTGTAATCACTGGCAATGGGGAGAAGAAAAAAACACTCCCTTGTTGTACACCTGCTAGTCCTGCGCAAAGAGCGGCAAAAAAGATAGCCGAGAGGTACTACAAAAAGTCCCCCGCCAAGAAGGAGCGTGTCCGCCGTGCTCTTTATGAAATTGAAAAGGAAGGGAACATCTGTGAGAAAAGCGGCAAGTAAATTTGGTCTTTCTTTTAGTTATTTGCTAAGAAGAACTTCTGGTGTAATAGATATAGACTGCAGAAATGGACCAGAGACTGTATTTAGTTAGGCTGAAGAGGAAGCAATGGCTAGATGTCAGAAAGGGGAATGGGACTCAAACTTGGTGAATTTATAGACTTTGTGCAGGATGTTGTTGTGAAAGAGAAAAGAAAAACTCCATTTGTAAATGGTAGGCCAAGTTATGATTGGTATTCTGCATTTATGGCCAGGAATAGTCATATTGTCGAAATACGTCAGGAAATTGCACTTGAGTCCCGGAGGGCTTAAATCACAAGAGAAAGCATAGACAGATGGTATTCTACTTACAGAGACTTTGTAATTAGGTTGAGTTTGATATACAAGCTAAACAGAATATATAATGCAGATGAATCCGGGTTTTCACTTGGAAGCAAGCCAGGTGAAGTGATTGGCCCAAAGAGAAATGAAGTACCACAAGTTCCGCATGTGTCAGGGGCAGCACCAAAGAAAGATTGACTGTTATGTTCTGTGGAGCGGCCGAAGGAAGTATGATACCACCATACTTTGTATATCCTTCCCCACGTCCCAGAGGATACAATCCTCTTACTGGAGCTATTGCTAACAGCGGAATCACATACACTGCAATGGGCTGGATGAATACAGTGGCTTTCAAAAGCTGGATGGAACATTTTATAAACATTGTGTGCAAGAAAGGCCTGTAATACTGTTGATTGATAGTGTGAGCAGCCATGTGAATATGTCAGTATTTCAGTTTGCTATTTCAAGGGGTATTGCAAATGCTACACATATTATGCAGCCCCTTGATGTTGGAGTATTTGGTCCTCTGAAGAAAAGATGGTATGAAGTCTTGCGTCGACATAGTAGAGAAAATCCAGGGTCACCGGTGGGTAAAGAGAAGTTTCCAGAACTTCTGAAAGAAGCCCTTCTCCTCTTCTATAGGTCATTAACTGTAGTTAACAGTTTCAGAAGCTCTGGTATCTATCCAGTAGACAGCAACGCTGTAAGGTCAGAAGTCCTAAAGCCTGGGTTTACCTTTTCAGGTGAAAGTTCAGTAGAAAGCTTAAAAGAGGAGACTGAAAAACCAAGCCAGATGCAAAGTTCAACCGACCGTCTTGGTGTGCTTAAGGCCTTAGAAAGTGCACTTGACATCCCAGTGCGAACAAAGTACAGAACGCGTATTGAAGAGGGTTATGACATCGAAAGCCAGTCACCATGCTTCCAGGTATACAAACGTTTGCACACAAAGTCAATGAAGCAAACTAAAGTCAATCCTTCTACAGCCACAGTCTCTAGGTGTCCAGATTCTCCTGAACCTGAAGGTGATCAACCAGAGCAGGACACTCATCTTGATAAAGTACAGGTACAAGCACCAAGTGGGCTAGACTTGCTGGCCACAGTTTGTTCAGGAAGTGTAGAACAACCACAAGCAGTCACTCCCAGCATCCCAACAGAGACTTCAGAAAGCGTGCTGTCGCCTGTACTGGCCGCCAAACTTGTTTTCCCTAAGGCTGCTGTATCTACTAAAAGAAAAGCAAGGCGTCTTATACAAGAAATGCCAGATAACCTGACTTCGCCAGAATCTATTAGAAAAATGTCACTGACAGAACTGAAGAAAGTAAAACAGTTTGCTGAGAAAGAAACAAAAGCGAAGAACAAATTTAATAAGCAGCTAAGTAAAAGTCAAACATCGAAGAAAGCTTCAAGGGAAAAGAAATCAAAACAATCCCAGTCTGTTCTAATCAGTAAAAAAAGACCCAGCACCAGAAGAACACATAAGAAGACACCCCAGACATCTGAAGAAGTTGGTGAAGAAGTAGATATCACTAGTATGGGTTGTGAGATGTCATGGGATGAGGACCAATCACTTCAGTCGGGGAGTTTATGGATACAGTGTGACAATTGTGATGGCTGGATCCATAGAGACTGCTGCTCGGACAGTGTAGCCATGGCTGTAGATGACGATACGCCATTTATTTGTCCTGAATGTAAGTTTGGCCATGAAATGGGCCCTCATTGGTTACACAGTTCTGGTTGTTTTCACTTTACAATGCTCAAAAAATAACCAAACCATTAATTTAAAAAATGGATCAGTATACAATTTTAGGGCAGAGAATAAAACTGATCATTTCTTTTTATTTAAGTCTTGTGAATATGACACACTCGAATTGTTGTTACAAACTTACTTAGCATGTAAATGTTTCAAGAATGACAGACGTGTCGTAAGCATACAGTAAACTTGTATATTCATGTTGTTTTATTTTTTTATTCCAGATATACCCTTGTTGAATCGTACCAATAAAAACCACTTCCAACAATCCCAAATAACAAGACACTATGATTCCATATTGCTAAAAGAGGTTGTAATACGAAGGTTGGTCAAAAGTTAAAAGAATCTAGTGTTTTGTTGACAACAGATGCTGAATCAAACGCGTTCTCAAAGTAAGACCCGGGTTTTACACTCGTCTGCACAAATCATAATATCTATCTTAAATCAGTCCTTGTTTTCACCAAGATATATATTAAATTCAAATACGGCTAAATTTTTTTATGGACGATTATGACTAAATCAGTTAGCATTTGCAGAAGGTGTTATTGCATATGAAACATTAAAAATGGATATAGATCTTTATTATAAAAAAATATGGCTTGTTTTTGTTTTGTTTTATTTTTGCTGACAGGAACACATGCTATTAGTACACATTTTTTTAGAGACTGATAGTTCTTCAATCTTTAGTTTTTAGGGACCTGACAAAAAATGAGCCGGCATCCAACCAAAACATTGAAAGAGCTGCAATAAATCCGGAAAAGCCAAGATTTTTATTAATTTTTTTCATATTTTTAAACATAGCCTAAACAACTGACTGAGTAAGTGGGCTGAGGATTACAGCATGTATACCATGGCTCAGGCTGGCTTTAGAAAAAAATGGGAACCGTTTATAACATTTTTGTGATAAATGGATTAATTAGTCATTTTCTTAACGCAAATAAGTAGTTATATATTGCGATGATTGATTTCCGAAAGGTGTATGATTATGTAGTTAGAAATATTCTGTGGAACTAATTGATACAGTTTGGTGTTAAATCCTCAAATTATAAAATATATGAACAGACAAACTGAGTCAAAGGTTAAATAAAATAACAATGTGAGTAACACTTATACGCTCGCTTTTGGGGACGCTCACTGAGATTGTCTCTCATCTGTTCTCTCTATCTAAATGATGTTGAACAGGTTCTTAAAACAAACAGGTTCGAGGGTAAAACTATTGATCCGGTTAAATTTTTCACATTGTTGAATGCTGATGATATTGTGTTATTATCGGAAACAGAAGAAGGTTTACAAAAGGGATTAGACACACTGAATAACTATTGTAGAGCATCCAAACTATTTATTAATCCACAAAAAAATAAGGTTATTGTTTTTTTTAAAAGGAAGACAAACATGCAATAACATGACATTTATATATGATAATGAAGCACAAGAAATTGTAAACACGTTCATTTATCTTGGAATCGTGTTATCCTCAGGTGGCAACTTTACAATACACTATCAGGTCAGGCTATGAAAGCATATTATAAACTTATTCTTATCAACCTAACTTCCCTAGTATGAAAGTAAGTCATAAAATTGATATATTTGATAAACTTGTTCTAACAATTCTCAATTTTGGCGTCGAAGTCTGGGGATACAACATTGCAACAAAGATTGAACGTGTACTTTTTCTTTTCTGTAAACAATTACTTGGCGTGAAAACCCAAACACAGAATTTACCTGTATATGGAGAGCTAGGTAGAATTCCACACAGACAACTAAAACTAGTGAGAATAATATTTTTATTATTATTATTATTATTATTATTATTATTATTATTTCATCACATTCATAAAATACTCTTATCAAAAGTATATCTATGTTCAGAATTGAATTACAATAGAATACATTCGTATAATACACACATAAGGGTTAAAATGTATAAAAAGAGATAGATATATACTGCATAAACAGTAAACAATACAAATTGTACAAAGTGCTTTCAAAGATAAAAGCTAAGTTTTGAAGTGAATATGTATAAACAATAAAATTCTGTCACAAGTATTAAATAACGCTAGATAAATAAAAGTTTGTACATGTTAAAAATATTGTCAGGAGTGAAAATGTTCATTCAACACATGTGTGTCAAGTTCATAACAACTTACTATAATTTACTGACCATCATAGTTTTGAGCGAATAGATAGGTTTTCAACATTTTTTTAAATGTGAAAAAGTTGCCAGACTGTCTAAGATCAATTGGCAACGCATTCCGGAGTTGAGGAGCACTAACACTAAAACATCTATCCCCATTGTATGCTGATTTTCGACTTTGTACAACAGATGTCAGTGAATCGGTTTAAGATCGAAGTGCCCGACTAGGCTATATTCTTCCAACATTGACTGTACATACCCTGGCGACTGGTTGTGTGATGTTTTGTATATACGAGTTAGTATTCCATATTGGATTCTACTTTTATAGGTAACGAGTGCACTTCTTTTAGAATGGGAATTATGTGTGTAAAGCGAGAAGTTCTAGTTATAATTCGAGCTGCGGTATTTTAACAGTCTGTAGTTTGTTGATGGTTGTTTTCGGTAGTGTGTACAGTAATGTTTAGTGACTAATTTAACGCCATTTTCTGTTTATTTTCTATTCTCATAGAGATCTTATATTCACTTCTTCCATCTTTCTTTTATTCTTAGGCTTATGCTAATGATCCGCCTCCTATCACAAAATGCAAAGTTTCGTAATATTGATCTTTCCTAGTAATTTACTTAATTATTTGAGGTTTTTTTTTCTAGTTCTGCCTTGGAGTAAGTTAACCCGGCATTATTGTGTTATAATTTAATTTGTCTTTTAGAATTGTTACATGTTCCAACAGAAATGTTTTAACAGAAATATTTATTTATCAGTATTATTTAGAATTTATAGTTTATTTTAGTTCCCCACCTACATTTAATTAGAAGACAGTCTGCTTTGCTGTATCGTTTGCAAACATACTCCTCCGTCCTTGTTTATATTGAATTTGCTAGTTGTTAACATTTCTTTATAATGATGTATGTCCAATGCCTCCATTTGTTTACTGCAATTATATGTAAACTATTTCTGATATTGCTGAATTGTAATGGTTTTGCTGTATGTTACCGTTTACTATTAAATTTTATTTCATTTTGTACATTTTTAATTGTTAAGTTTACATTTTTGTGACGTTTTTCCTTTGTTGAATGTCTTGCTTTCAAAGTGAATACAATACCGATATATGAATATATGTTTAATACGTAAGTAATAATCGTACTGTTACAAAGAAAGTAAATCATAATATTACATTGCCCCTTTTTACACCTCGGACTTGTCGGTAGGGGCATTACGATTCTCCGGCTGCCGCTGCCTTTAACGGGATTACGAATACTCCAATGGTAGCCAACCTTTTGCCGTTGGTGGCGACCCAGCGTCTCCTTGCTGAAGGAATTCTGATGGTTGAGGTTAGTGCAGCCTTGTCAGTAATGTCAATACTGACCAGTTTTTGTTCCGAGTAATGGAGTAGCGGTTATATAGATCCGGTATAATCACTCTTCAACCCGTGTTGTTTATTGATTATCTCTATTTCCCTGTATTATGAGTACGACGTCAGAGGACTTTATTCCCCAAATGATATATGCCTAGTGAATACAACAGAGTAACTTACCTACATCCTGCGTCAGGACATTGTCCATCTGTCTCTTCCCTATTTAGTAGTAATTCTATATATCTTAATTATGGTTGGTATGTACATCATGATTTATATGGAAGCGATCACTTTTCTGTTATATAAAACAACGAACTTAAATGACTATAATACTTATTGGTGGATGAACAGAGCGAATTTGGAATTATAATTATTTATGTTGTGCTCGGAAGCATTATGTACTTCAATATTTGAGATTGCTGACGATAAAATTTATTCTTTCTCAAAATTTCTTCATAGTATAGCAGAAAAGTATGTCCCTAAGACCACGGAAAAGACTAATCCACAACCAACTTTGGTTTAATGCAAAAAAAGTCCCTTAAAGGATGTCGAGCAGTACTTAAGACATTTAATTTTGAACCTACTGGTACCAATTTATATAAGTTCAAAATAAATGGGCAAAGAGCAGATAAATCATTAAACAAGCCAAAAATATATTTTTGGCAGACATTTGTTTAAAAAAATACCAAACATCCTTTAAAATGTTTGGTCAGTCATTAGGGAAATTACCGGTAAATCCTTTTCAGCAAGGGTGAAAAATTTTAAATGTAAAAGGTCAATAATAGCATATACTAGTAAATGACATTTCAGACACTCTTGATGTGAGTTTTGCAAACTTTTATAGGTAAATAAGGAAAGGTCCTATCAAAATAAGCACATATATTTAAATCTAAACTATCGTTAAACCAAGGCAAACAGGGTTAATGTAAATGTGAAGGAAAAAAGACAAGACATAACACACACACACAAAAGTAAAAAAAAACAACAACAACAGTTACAGCCTTGGAACGGTCAGTCGGCTAAAGGACGGACTGGGTTGCATAAACCTCGTTTGTGGAGCGCTCCAACCTCACACTTCCTGGAAATTTAACTACCAAATAAACAGTGTAAATAAAAATATCCCGTCGAAGTGAAACAACTTACAGTAAGCACCTGCATCGAGATTTTAAAAAGATCAAATGAACTAATATACAGACAAAATAACTATCAATTAAATATATATAATTAAAAATATCAACATATGTACAATATGTACAGTAGATAAAAGCCTCGGCATCCTAAAATATAATTAAAAATGCAACAAACTCGCTTCTGAAAGAGAACTTGGAAGCACTGAATAAATCCCATGATATGGCTGCTAAACCATGTGATATTCCTTATCATTTTTAAGACACCTACACGATACATCAATAAATTTGCTTTTGTCTATCGATAATTTAATTGTAGTTTTCAGGAGGCCAATTGATTTGACTAGTTGTATTCTTAAACCATTAGAACGGGTGATAAATAATCTTGTTTGGTATCATGAATCAATTAGTTTACAATTTGTCACAGGAAATTAAGATATCAACGCAGTATGCTCGATCATATTTTTAGATTTGAAAGCTTTATATGAGACGCCTTTATCAAGAAAGAACGCCTAGTAGCGGTGTGCTTTGATCTTGAAAAGGCATATGATACTACCTGGAAATATGGGAATTTAACAGATTTAATGACTTGGTCTCAAGAGTCGTTTACACACATCATTTTACAGTTTTCTTTCTGGTAAAAATTTTCAAGTTACCATTGGTTCTACTTTGTCTTCTATTTATAAACAGGAACAAGGTGTCTTTCAGGGTAGTATATTGTCTGTTACTACAAAATATTGACACCACAGAAAGAAAATTTCAACAGTGCCTCAACAAATTACGAAATTGGAATAACAACATCGGTCTCAAATGTTTCTTCCACCCAAACAACCTGCTTACTTTACAGTTAGAAAAAAACGTAACACAACAATCCTCCATTATTTGTAAATAACATTCGTTTTCATGACGTTCTAAGTTCCTTGGTTTTATATTTAGGCGCAAACTATCTTTCATACCTCATATCAAATATGCAAAAACTAAACCCTAAAACCTCTTAACTTGATCAAATGTTTATCCCATACTAACTAGTTTTATTACAACTGTATAGATCATCGGTACAATAGGTATTACATTATGGCAGTATTGTTTATTTTTCAGCCAGGAAATCGTATCTCCAACTGCTGGACGTTGTTCATAACCAGGGACTTTGTCTGGCTATTTGAGCCATCGGGACTTCACCTGTTGAAAGGCTACGTTGAAGCTGATGGGCCATCATTATATCTTATACGAAAGAAAATTGCGTTTCAATTCCTTTCAAAAGTTAAATCAAATCCTAAAAATCATGCACATAGTGTAATTTTTAATCCTCAATATTAACAATTGCAATTAAAACCTTTCGATTTGCGATGTTAGAAAGCATAAATTTATTACACTTCAATTTAGTAACATTAATTGTATTAAACAGAACCTATTACCACCCCACCCCACCCCGAGTCGTCCATTTTACAGCCAAAATTCAGGCTGTTAAACTTGTTCTCCATTTCATTTCAGATCATTCTGGTGATAAATTAGTAGTGTTTTACTTATTTTTCTTTGTCAGATTTACAGTCCATTTAAAAATCTCGATTTGTCTAATCCCCTCATTTGTGAACTACTTTTGAAACTTAATGAACTTTCGCTGAATAAGGATATTATATTCTTTTGGCTACCAAGTAGTGAAGGAGACGATGATGCAGATAATGGGGGTAAACTCTGCTTAAGTACTTACTGTAACAGATATTTGCATCGCACATATGGATTTTAATGCACTTATAAATCAAATCAGAATCGTTTAACCAAATGGCAGACGAGTTGGGACAATGCCATTTAAAACAAATTAAGCGTGGAACCAAAGGGTGATTACAGTATCTCTATTCGTAGAGAAAACAGACGGGAAGATGTAGCTCTTACCCGCTGTCGCATTGGACATAGTAAACTCATTCATAACTTTAAAAAAGAAGTTTAACCTGAATGTTTCCTGACCAGGAACCACTGACACTTTACCACGTCTTGTAACATTGTTTAGACACAAACAATATTCGGTTAAAGTACTCCAATGTCAATAACATGATCGAACTTTTTAAGACAGTGTCCATTTTTAAAGTTATTTGCTTTCTAAACGAGATTGGTATTCTAATAATTTAGATGTTTAAACTGCTTATTATCCTAACCTGTTGTCAATTATAGTTCGCATTTTAACCTTATTTAATACACTTCTATCCCTATTTAAGTTTTGACACCTATCAAGTGTCGGTATACCATAAAACCTTAACTGCAAAAAAAGAATATACACGTAAAGTCATCGTTGATTAATATTTTATATAAAGAGCCTAAATTACACAATCAAAATACACTTGGAAAGAGAATAAAAGCTTAGGTTTATAAAACATAAACATCTTTCGTTCCTCTTCAGTATTGAAGTGACAGGTTTTAGCCTATATCGTCTTACATTAACAACCTACTAACAGATTTCCGTTTAGACAGCTAGCCTGACGACGGTGTAAGATAATCAAGACAGTTCATTGACAAAATCACTGGATATAAAGTGGTTGTCTAGACAAGAAAAGATCTACCATAGGAATGGGAGTATATTATCTAAGTGAGAAACACATTACTTCCGAAATGCTATCATTTGCGAATATGGTCTGTAATTAAGACAACTTCCTTGAAAGCATAAAGGTTGTATGTTATTTCAACGAATCCTGAATGACATGCAGCCGACCGTTAATTACTCTTCTACAGGTATAAGACCAAATAGTTTTAATTGAATGTTATTGATATCAGACTTGGCCCTGGACTGAAATCATCTATAATCATTACTCTGGACAATCGAGAAAAAATACGTCAGGTTTCTTTATTATCTCAACACTTGAGCAGAATCACAAGGCACTGATTTGGGTTTTAGATTAAGTTAGCGTATAAATCGCAGATACATTTAGATGCATTTTCTTCCTTTGTATATGAAACAAACAGTTTGTGGTTTTCTAAGAATATATGGAATATATAGAGCACATTCAAAAGTACATATTTTGTGAAAAGTTAGAAATAGATTTAAAATAGCTAGCAATCACTTTAAAGATAGGTTTATATTTTGCTCTGTGAGTATTTTTTTATATTATAACATGTGCCAGTTGATCTTTTCATAAATGAAATTAGTTTGTTATAATTTGTTGTTGCTTATTGTTGTTGTTTCGTGTGACTCCTTATATAAGTTGTCTTATAATATAGGTCACCACGTTTTGCTTTGTATCTTTTTTAGACATAATAAAGTTTTGTTCGATATTATACATTAGAGGATATCTCAAAATTTTAAACGGTAATTGTCTTTATCAGTATGATCACCGGAACTAGTATCAAGTTCAGCAAAATTCACCGCATCTGAAAACTATTTTAGACAAGGCTTTCATAATTCTTTAAAGAAACTAAGCGTTGACCGTTGATGTTTGTAGTGGTAACTTATATGTTGGGACATATTATACATACCACTGCTTTAAAATAAGGTCAAATGTATTGTAGGATTTATCTTGGAGATTACAGCGAGCGTTTGACTAGATTAACGAAACACTATTTACACAGTGTCATTATATAACCACAACTATTACATTGCTTCTACATTTAAAGATAAATTATATTAAAATAACGAAACGCTTTTGGCGATATCACAGAAGTTCAATTTTATTGGAAACTATATACACTAAAGATAATTTTATAACTAGAACGTTTTGACCGTTTTTATATAAAAAATATTTTTCCGAATCCTTTGATGTCAATAAACGTCACCCTGACTTTTGTGTCGATGATCTACACGTATCACTTCATGCATACTAAGCACAAACTTTACTTACGTTGATTGCTGTATAAATAGGACGATGATGTTTTTAAAGCGATTTTCACCGAGTGACTGGCAGCAACTGTTGATTTTCAGTATGTATGTAATGTCATTTATCACTTTTACTTTAAACTATGTGCGTGTGCCTTTGTCTAGTGGACAAAACACGAAGGATCCTTATCGTTTTATTAAAACAGCTAAAACAAATTAAATTGTAATTCAATTATACAAACCGCATCATCGGTCTAATCCATAAATATAAACAGTCAACCCCCAGTTAGCCAAACACCAACGGGAATGACCTTCTAGTTCGAGCGAGCAGGGAGTTCGAGAGAAGAGGAATTCATTTACAAGTCAGTTTGTCAGCCGTTTTTTGCAATTTATATACGAATTATTATGAGCAAAGTTTATGTTCCTCTTTATATAAATTCTTAAGTTTTTGTATTTCATTTAGACGAATTTCGTTTTAGGTTGTGTGATGGCGATTTGAATATGTTTTAAACCAGATTTTTTTATTTATTTTGTGAGTATTAAATGGAACTTAATGTTTGTTTCAATAATAAAAATAACATAACATTTGTACATGTTTTAAACTTTATCAATCAACTAAGTTAAAAACATCATAAACATGTTCGGTATTTCAATCTAGTGATTTTAAATTAACAATCCAACACTTTATATATCCGTCCATTTCGAAAATCGCCGAGGTTAGAAAAAGATCATAACAAAATTGAAAATCACGTGACAAAAATCAATACTGATGCATTACTGATGATAATTTGACTGAATATTTTGAGGTGATGAAAAACTGGGATTGATTTACGAGAGCAGTTGAAATCGGTTCGATCTTGAGTGGGGGTGGGGGAAGACAGAATCTGTGTTTGTGTAAACACAATTTCATTTACGCACATGAACTAAAAACTAAAAAGTATACAAGCAAACAAACAATAGTAACAAAAACAAACTTCAACATTTGAATTAGTTGGCCATATGAAAAAGTCGTGTTTTATCATAACCAATGTGCTTTGATTTCTCCTTTAAATATCAAACCATTTTATTAAAGTTAACATTCTTAGACCGGCCGCAATAGCTCAGGTGGTAGAGCGTCGGCTTGCGGATCGGGAGGTCGTGGGTTCGATCCCCGGCCGGGTCATACCA